>VZTI01005564.1:489961-611914 GCA_013397865.1 Struthidea cinerea
TTTTTTTTTTTAGCATAACAGCTTTTGGGTATTGGCACAGGTTGCCCAGAGAGTTTGTAGATTCTCCATTTTGAGGGATATTCAAAAGCCATCTGAACACAATCCTGGGCAACCACCTCCAGGTGGCCCAGTATGAGCAGGGACAATCTCCTTCCAACCTCAGCCACCCTGTAACTCTGTAAGTCTAGCAAATTTTAGCTGCCAAACCCACATGAAACCCTGCTTTGTGTGTCCAGACCTGAATACAGGTGCCGTAACATTCCAGCACTTCAGGGCCTCCCAGAAACTGTATCAATGTTCATACAGTGCCAATATTAAGACTCCTAGGTGCATACAGTGATACGAAGAGCAATAATGTGACCATACTGTAGTTTTAGGAAGCAGGTGTTTGAAAAGAACTTCATAGCAGTGTAAAAAACCACATCTGTCCGAGTTAAAAAAAAACGTTCCATGGAAACAAAGGGAAGGAGTACAGGAACACTGATGTTTAGAGTAAGAATGACTCCAAAGCAGCTTCCCTTCCTTGTTTTTTTGGTGTTTAGGTTTTTGGTTTGTTTTACTGTTGTTGTTGCTGTGGTTTTTTTTGTTTTTTTTTTTGGTTTTTTTTTTTTTTGTTTTTTTTTTTGGTTTTTTTTTTTTTTGTTTTTTTTTTTTTTTTTTTAATGTTTGTTGTGTGTTTTGTTTGGGTTTTTTTGTTCTTGGTTTCTGTTTTGTTTTAGGTTTGGGGTTTTTTTCTGTGCAGGGTATAGACTAATATATTTTATTTTAAGACTCAAGTTTCAAAATCAAAGTTTCAAATTAAATGTGCTCAAGATTACATGATGCATGCCATCTCTGCCACATTTTCACCATCTGACTGTAAATTATCATGCTTGTGTACACTTCAAAACACTCCTGAGCCTATTTAAAGTCTTGCAGGCAGTCTGTAATGCCAGTAATTTTTAATAGTCTTTTCTGATACTTGCTGCTAGAAAATCTTGCTTGTAAGAAGAAAAAAGGAATATTCCAAAAGAAACTTACAGACTCTTCAATTAAGCAAAACATCTCACGTGAGAATCATTACATGCCTTATAATCATGTCTCAGTTTGGATTTCTCTTCCTATATTGAGGCACTGTTTCTGGACAAGGTGATGTGAGCTGTTACCACCACCTGATTAATTTCCCCATGATAATGCTCAGCTGTGTTTTGTTCCTTATTTAATTTTAACATTATGTCTGCCACTGACTTCTCTTGCCAAGATTACTGTTGACTTCAGGCTGCTTAGCAGGAGTAGCTCTTCACAACTGATGTGACTTGAGGAGACAAAATAAATCAAATCATCTTTCCAACATTTACTTTGATCTAGTTGAAAAATAATCCTTGCCAATGTTTTACCTCCCAAGCATGAAAAATATGTGGGCCTGTGGTGGGAGAGAGATCTCCATGGCTCTGGGCAAGATTTGCTGTTGTTCTATGTTTCCTCTCATTTTACTCCAATCTCACTTATGCTCACACACTTGTACTTTTTAAAAAAGTGATTTACAGCAACTAAGCTTCTGGGAACGTGGATCTCACTTAAATGATACAGTGTCTGTACTTCTGTCTCTTTAAGAATTTGATGGCATATCAGAGGGAAAATAAAAGGATGGAAAAACATTATAAGGAAAAAAGCAATTTCTCCTTTTCAAAACTTTGTCCTGGGAGTCGGGGGCTTCTGAACTGGAGGTTTGTAACAAGTTAATTTTGCAACCTAAAATATTGCAGGTTTTCTCCTAGCTTGTATTTAACTCTTGAAATTCAGTCCATGCAAAAATCCCATGGCCCTAATTGGAACAATTTTTTGTGAAGACAGAATTTTTCCAAGAGATGTGCCTGTTTGAATGACATGAAGTGTTTATTGGCAAGAGAGACAGAAACACTTTTACACTCATATCTACAAAATAACACAGAGAAAGTGCAGAATCTCTGTAGAAGGGATTAACTTGAAAAGTGACAGTTTGTGTTCAGCCCGATCCAGATCAGAGGCTTTTCATCCCAACTGTGTTTCTTATGTTCCAGACTACTGTACTGTAAAAGACAATCTTTGTTTTAGAATCTAGACCTTAAAATCTTGAATTAATAAACTTCTGCTTATCAATGCTTTGTGTTGATTTGCAAATGCACACTATAAATGATTTGGGTTTTTTAACAAGAATATTTTGCAAAAGTTTGTTTGAAAAAAGATTTTGCTTAAAAATTGCCACAAAATGGAAATATCCTATGGACAACACTTCTTTCATGTCAGTATGAACCCTATTTCCATCAGTCTATTTGTTTTTTTTTTATTTGAGCTGATGCAAAAATTAATTGTTCTGTCCCTGGCTAAGTGAAGTCTTCAAATGGGATTTCCTTCAAGACTTTGTTTCTGAAAGTAGAAGACAAAGCACATCTGCAGTGCCATGAAGGCCTTATACTTTGGAGCCATTGTCTATAGATGATAGAAGGAGATGTCAAAAAATGTGCTTATTTGGGAGAGAATAATGCTGATATACTGAGCAGTTCTCCTGAGAATCTTAGGCTCTTCCTTCAGTTAAGATGACCTCAAGTGGCCTGGCCAAGACTGCTATATTAGAAGATATATGAAAGAGTTTTTTAGTCTGGAATCATAATCCTGTAGTTACCTTGACAACTACAATGATATGATTATGATATATAACTATATTGTGTTTGCCTCCCCAGATGCCCTTTCAGTCAGTCCTACAGAGAGGACAGAATATTGTTTGTCTGTTTATTTGTTTCTTTGTTTTTAATTTGCTTGAGTCATACCTCTAGAAATATGCTAGTCAGAAAGCAGTACCCATTTCCGTGTTTCCACCCAGCAGGATAAAATAGTATGCTTGCCTTTGCTTACAAAAGAGAACAATTTGTTGCAGTTTTCCCATATCCAATTAACTTTTTCTTCATCTCAGTGCAGTCAAAAGTAGAGCATTTAGGCTCGTGTTTGCATTTATTGGCGAGCACTGGGCCCAGGGTGCTGGCAGTGCGTGTATCTATGGAGATGGGCAGAACATCGTGGCTGCAGCAGCTTTGGGGAGCTGACTGAGGCTGAGCTGAGAGGTCCTTCACCCCCTCTGAGCTCTGAGGTCTGCCTCTGTCTCCTTGTGGGCAGGCTGTCCCGGCAGTAGTGTGGGGCAGAGCCCGGGCTCTCAGCCTTGTGCAGTGGGTGCACAGTCTTTAAGGGACTGTGATCTGATCTTAATAGTTTTTTTTTATTTAGGTGATACAGAACTCATCAGGTGATGTAATTTGCTGTCACCGAAGGTAATTTCTCAAGGGTAGTCCAGAAATACCATTCTTAGGCTGTGTGAAAATTTAGCACCTATATCCTTAGTCTCTTAAATGTAATTTTACCTTATTTTCTGAAGATAATGTTTTAAAATAAAGCCATTCTTTTGTGCTTCCAAAGTGTTTCCATGGGGGTTGTTTTTCAGAAGCTGGATGCAAAATGGCTAATCCTTCCTTTCAGCTAGAAAAGTGCTACCTGCCAGCCCCAGTTTTAGGGATTTGTAAGACAGCAAAATGAGGACAGAACAGGGGATTTAATTAATTTCCTTCAGCCTACGGTAAGAGGCATATGCTCTGGGGAGTTTTGGTCCAGTGCAGCATGGTGACTCATGGGGGACAGTTGTGCAAGGAGTGGGTGGGGGCTGAAAGGAAACAGTGTTTGTGGGTCCCTGCCTCAGTCTGTTCTGTGCTGCTTGATGGGGAATGGACCTAGGTGGTGCTTTCCCTGCTGCCTGGCTTCATGGACCCTTTCCACAAGTTGCCATTGCAGCAACCTTTTAAAACACACCATCTTCTGGTGGTAAAAATTCGTGATGTTTTCCCTTCAGTTCCTTTTTAGCACCAGGTGAGATTGTGTGTCACTGATGATATAAGGAGTACTCAGCCTCAGAGGGATGGTATTAATTTATGCTACCAGCAATAAATTATTTTTTGACTTGAAAAATAGATTTTTTTACTGACCCTTTTTATTTTTAAAACAATTTTTAAAGCAATTTCTCTTTTTTGCAGGTTAATTTCAGATTTTGCAGATTCATTTAAGATAATTTTTTTTAATATACTTTAGTCTTTGAGTTAAATAAAAATCAGCCTTCTACTGCAATGGATGCTATAAAAAGGAATGTGTATCAATGTGTTCAAAGAGCAACTGAATCAGACAGATAAAATGAAAACAAATGGGTGAAAAAAGGAAAACAGATAACAGAATGATAGGAGAAAAAAAAAATCACAACATTAATTCCACATTTTTGTTCCATTTTCTTTTCGAATGGTCATATTTTTTAATTTAGTTTTAAATTTAATCCAGAATAGACAGTTAAGACACTAACAGGCACGTTAATAAGCCCAACAAAATGGAGAGATACTGAAGGCTGAGAGGAAAGAGAGACTAAGGAGAAAACCAACACAGGGAATAGACAAGGATGAAGAAGCATATGAAGACAGAGAGAAAGAAGAACCTGGAAAGAAGTTACTGCCACATAAATTTGAAGCAGCATAAAATCATATCCAGAAATATTATGTGCAGGGGCTGACTGTTTATGTAGTGTTTATGCTAAGCAGACTTTTGAGTAGATGGTCCCTGAATAAAGAACTGGAGTCACTCCATAGCTCAGGATTTCTTTGTTGGAAGTTGCATTTATTACACTGAGATGTCAGAGAAACTCTCAGAGAGTCATGTCCCGGTCAACAGTGACACAGCTTTCACAGCTGTACCTGCTGACAAGGATGAGATGGGCTAGCACAGAGCACACAGGGCTTGTTTAACCCCCCAGGCAGTATGTGTGAGGGTACAAGCTTTGTTCTAGCCCTCAGCTTGCATATTTCCCCCTAATGCTCCATCAAGGAAAATTGTGTATTTTCCTTTCCATTCTGTGTACTTAACTTTCCTTGTCTTCTCTGAAGATCTTCCAAGGTGTTCAGCATTCCTGGCACCATTGTATTTCCATCTCTGTCTCTGTCACTCTTTTCCCTTTCTCTTTGCCTCACTCCCCTCCTTTCCTTACTCTCACTCTCCTTTTCCATCTCTCTTTAAAAGAAAAAGACTTCTATAGAATGGAAAATACCGCTTTGTAGCACATATCTTGCTGTTTCATGTTATGTTTAAGACGGTATTCGTGTGCTCATAGGAGCTGCTTTGCATTCTGTGGTTTGCATACTGCAAACCAGCAGTAAATATCAATGGGAACAACCTGTAGTTTTATTGTGCCTTTTCATTTTCAATTTTAAAAATAATCCAGATTAATGGTGCTTGTACAGTCAGAAAGTTGTACATTTTTAAATGGAACAGCATGATTTGCTATTCTCCATATTTCATGCACTAGGCTAAGTTTTTTTAGTTTCTCTTTAGCTGGCTTCTGAGATGGAGATATAAACCTAGTGCCCAACCAGGGAAAACAAGTTCCTTCATTGATTTTATACAGGTTTGGAAGAGTACACACGAATGATATGGATTGCATGATATCTTTTCTCTGGCAACTATTCTGTTAAATTAATTTCAAAGCTGTCAAATTAAAAAACACAGAGTAAGAGTTATGTCCAGTGGGTGTTTTTGTCCTGGGAAGAGGTATCATGCTAGCCTTGGGAAAAGCCTGAAAGATAACTTCCATTATTATTCAACTGAAAAGCAGAAAAGAGTGACTGAATCATTAAGCTAATTTTCTCTGAAGGGGATGAAATAACTATTGATGGGTTTTTCTCTCTTCCTGTGTTCCTGCCCTCTTCATCTCAATGTCTCCCTGGCATCTCCATTCCCATGGAACCATCCCTTTGTCCTTTTCCCAAACCGTCCTTCTCAAGTCCTGTATATGTTTCTAAATATTTCTGGCTTCCCTTTTTTTTGTATCTTGGAACTGCAAATTCAGAGTTTGACTGCCAAAGGCAAGGCAGAAATATGTACCAGTGGGCAGACAAAGAAATTTAAAGGCAGGAACTTAACCTCTACTTATCCATCTGTGTATTTTAATCGCTGCCCCCAACCAGTTCCTTGTCAGTGTGGCTCTCTTTGCCTTTGACATGGGAGCTTTTTGGTCATCCCTTGCACGGATAAACTCGAACACTGTCTCCTTCTCTAGGTTAGCAAGGAAAGGCCCTGAGTTATGCTGCGAGGAAGGACATCCAAAGCCCCCATCCATGGCGTGGAGACACGGAGCTTCTCCCTGCTATCTAGGGACTGGAGGCTCATGCTGCTCGAGGTGTTTTGTACAACAGAGGCTGAAAGGGCATTACAGGTCACCACTACTGAGGTCAGAAGCCCTGTTCATTCTTCCCCCTCTCTTTTGTGGCAGGTGCATTTGAAGTGCTTCTATCGGCAGCATATATTGACCCAATTCTCAAGCATTATTAAAACCTGGGAAGCTCTTTTAGTGGTTTTATTTTCTTTCTGGACATGAACAGCAAGCAGGTAGAAACCTGTGAAACCACACTGGAGCTTTAGGAAGACAGAATGAGAAAAAAACCCCTTAATGTTACTTTCGCTTTCTTGACTTTTTTTCTTGTTCTTTTAAGTTGACCTGTATCCTTCCCTGGTAGGGGCCAAGTAACTCCTTAAGAAGTGAACATTAAAGGAAAATAGGTATAATAGTATGGTCAGAAAAGAACTTGTCATTTATGCAGGACTAAGAGGAAATGTCAAGCATTCTGTACCTGACAGTTTGTATGATTACATTCAATAAACATGACTCACAAAGCTACTTGATTGTTGCTTCTAGATATTTCTAACCCTTGTGGGGGGAGTATTATAGCCTTTTAAATAATGGGGTTTAGGGCTGTAATTCCATCTCGTCTTGAAAACAATGGTAAACTTACAATTGACTTGAACGCAATCAGGGATTCTACCTCATCGTTTCAAACATTTGAAATATTTCTGTTTAGTGTAGTGCCTTAATTAGAAGCTTGCCTCAGATTTATTGGGGAAGTGACAATTCCAGCAATTCATCTGGACAGTTACTCAGAAGTACTCCAGGAAGGCCAGAATTTTGATCTTAGTTGGCCATAAATTTGTGCTGGGAGGCGAGTCTCATGGCTCTTCAAATCTGAATCATAATAAGCATGCAGGCAGCTGCTATTCCCACCCATGTACGCACTTACTACTAAAAGACCCACAAACTAAATTTCTCTATTTCTTCAGTCAGTAAAAACTGTAATTCAGCTACATATTTTAAAATGCGTGCCTTGTAATATTTTTGTTTCCAATGAATTTACAGTTAATTGCAAGGATTTTTTGAAAGCTTCTAAACCCTTATTTAGCCTGTGTAGCACTGAATAGTGGTGTGATTTCTGTATATGCCAGAGTTCATATATGCTAATCAGTCTGACTGCTTAGAAAACACTGCATAGCACCGGACTAATTTGCAGGGAGAGTAGCCTGTAAAGGTTGGCTATTAGCTGGTTTCAGTCACCTTTTGTCTACACATTGCCTGACAAACAGCTGGATTCTTGTGCGTTCCCAACAGCTTGCAGTTCCAGTGCAATGAGGCTGAAACAGGCTTTTCTGTATTAAGGATGAAATCAAGCCAAAAATAGTCTCTGTAACTGCTGTTTTCTTTTATTCATGGCAGTTACAGGCAACAAATCAAAGATCTCAGTTGCTTTGTGCTACACACCCCTTCCCCCCCATGCACACACAGTTGCAGGCATTTTGCAGTCCTTCCTTTAATGAGCTTCTTGTTCTGAAGAGGTCACACTCTTCCAGAACGTTGTTTATTTTTCTCTGCTTGGGAGCAACACCTTGCATGTATCTGCAATCATTCCCCTGTTAAGTGTTGTCTAATTGCGCACTTTTGCTCCATCTTTCAGGAAGTTCCTAATGATCCTCCCAAGCCTCTGTTAAGCTAAATATTTCTGTGTTGTCAGCAACTTTCACCACCTGTCTATTCAGCCTGCTTTACAGAAAATTCCTGACACCTGGCACCCAGCACTTGTTTGGGTATGAAGCAAATGAACCACTACGTTTCTCTGGAGAGTGCTCAGAACTGGCAGCAGGCAGAGGCAGTGGCTGCTCCTGGTGAACAGAGCCATCAGTCAGCCTTAGAGTCAGGTGCATATGGAAAGGTTGTCCTTGGGGTCCAAACAAACCTGACACTGAAAACCTGGGCTGGGTTTTTTGTTTGGTTGTTTTTCCCGTAATGTGTGTACGGAACAACAAACACTCAAATAAAACAAGCAAGCATGACTTGGAAATAGCCAGTGCTTTTGCCTCAAATCAACCCCATCTTATAATTACAGTTGTATTAAGCTCTGTGGAATTGAAGAATGAAGCTTTCAGGTTGCAAAAGCAAGGAGCTGAAGGCACCAAGAAGGTAGCATGCTAGGATGCAAGCTGTTGCTGTGTAGCATCTTTGGAAAGAGGGTATTTTATTCAGGAGTCCTCCTGTATATTACCTACCTGAGTGTGTGCGTGTCAAGTCTACTGAGAAGATGGAATAGCAAGCAGTTAGACACAGAGCAATGGGAATGCTCTGTCGACTGATTGGAAATCTTGTCTGGAAAGTGAAGCTAATTTTAAGCGAATGCAGCAAGGATATATGTAGGAAAAAGCTGGATAAACTTGGAGGTTGTTTTTTCCTTTTTGTTGGGGTAAGAGGAGTCAGGGAACCATAAGTTGCCAGCGAGAACATCAGAAGGCTTTGTAAAGGTTTTTGTGAATACTGTGACATGTGTCTTTAACCTAGATATGTTGAACTGAAAGGGATGCAGCTATTAGCATGAAGATAGAAGACTAGATAAATGCAAGATTTTTGAGTTGCTCTTTCATGGAATAGAGGATTTTTATCCCACATTTTTAACTTTCTACGGAGAGTTTCAAGAAATAGATCCAAGCCTAGGGAAGCAATAATAATGGTGGAAGAGTTACCAATAGCTCAGGAATGACTGTGAAGTCAGCTGCAACTGGAGAGCTGCTGGCTATATCGGACACATTAACTGTATACACACAGATCCTTCAGGTTTTTTAATACGATAAATAAACAGCAGTTGGTATTGAATCTCCATATTCAGTTTCAAGAGTGATATAAATTGCTGACTAAATGGTCATTTCAGTATCCTGGCTCATTTTGTGAAAGTCTCAGAAAGCAGAGCAGTGTGGATGAGATACAGGAATGGTTTCTAAAGATGAGCAAATGTTGGACTTTTTAATTACAGTCATCTCAGCCTCTGAATTCATGAGTAGGCTTCGTTTTTTGGACTTTTTTTTAAATGTGCTGTTTATGGTTACAGTGAAGATCTAAAAGCTTCATTTCACTGAGTATAGGGAGAATTATAAATCGAGGCTTATTTTGGCTTGATATTAATCTTTTCTTATGTAAGCCAAAAGTGAAAACTCATAAAGGAAGTAATATTTTGTTTCTTCTGTAACATGTCAATAACAGCTTGTGTTTGGGAATTTCAGCCTTTTCAAATTCAATTTTAGCACTTATGTGTTTACTTTACCTGTTTTAATTAAGAATTGTCAGGAATAAAAGAAAAAATCTATTTTATGAGCTGATATGATCTTGATTGAGAATGCCTGGCTCTCACATTGTCAATGATCACTTATTTTTGTGAATTACATCAAGGCACACATGAGGAATATGTAATACCACCCCATGGCAATTTCTAGCAGAAGGAGCTGAGAGAGCCCAGGTGTTTTAACAAGGTGGTTTGAAAAAGCTCCAGAATTAGTATGTGATTTTGGAATCCTTGGAGGGGGCAAGGGACAGCTTTCCAAACACCTGGACTCCTTGATCCACCTGTAGGATAAGCTTTCCTGCCTGAGATGTTGCAGCATATTAATCATCTTTGCCATGCTTGAACAATTCTTTGTGGTGGAGCTCCAGAACAAAGGTGCAATGTTTTTGTGCAGATCCCATAGAAACATTGCCCCATGGAATGTATTTTTTCCTGCCTTGTTTCCTTCAGACTTGCAGAAAGACTTTGAAGGGCAGGGGTCTGGGAGGAAATAGGAAATAAGAGGCCTTATCATGCTTTAGAACTTCTATGTCCTTAGGTATTCTTCCTCCAGTGACAGAGGGAAAAGTACAGATGCTTACCTAAATAATGGTTTGGTTTTTAACTCAGATGCCGTTTCTGAGTAGAGCCTTTCAAACTGAGCAGTTGTAATAGATCAGACAGAAGCTGGGAGATGTTAAAATGTATAATGACAGAAGTCGAGGTTTAGCTATGTTTTTGCTGTGCAGGAGGGAAAATATGGGCACCAGCAAAGCATGGGAAGAAATGGAGTTGTGTCAGTGAAATAGTTTCATAATAATTGCATGATTTGAAGTGTTCATTTTAATTTTCATGCATGCTATAAGCAAGCTAATAAATCTCAATGTTATTTAAGCAAAACCAAAATCATGCAATATACTGAAAAAGTTGAATCCAGTGAGATGTAAGATAAGATGGTCAGCAGACCTTTCCTCAGATCTTTACGGGAAGAGAAAAAGAGGCCCAAGACTACATCTGATGCAACTTAGGAAGAATATATCATGTGCGTTATGAAGTGGTTATTAGTTACTGCTATTTAAAAAATTGCCTGCTGTTGCCAGGCCTAACTTTAGCTTTTTGAAGTGCCTAACTTATATTTTTGAATCATGTTCTTTCATCTCCAAGATCAAAGAGCCTTGGACCTATTTAGGAATGTTTAGACTGTAATAGGCTCAGTTAAGGTGCCTGTTATTTAGTACCTACCCATGTCATGACTTTGGGTGATATATCCACATGGCTTTCTGAGGCTGAGAAATAGAACCTGGTCCCAATTGTTCCTGAAGTAACTACTAACTAATGTGCAAACTAAATGACCGGGAAGGTGCTTCTGACTGGTGGCATCCGCCTCCCGTATCAGGGTGAGACAGAGACACGTATCAGTGCTGACTGTCACCTTTGTTTTTCCAAGGAGGAAATCTGGAAACTCTGGAAAGCTACTCAGTTCTGGATAACTAGGGTATGCTACAACATGCTCCCACCAAATTAGTTGAGTTGGAAGTGGTCATCAAGTCCACATTAGGGGCGTGGGTGTTTTTTTAAATATTCCACAGTGGTTGGGGTAGAATATGGTGAATATGTGTTGTATGAAATATTGAGATTCTTGAATTTCTGATCAAGGTGATCAAGGGATAAAATCATATTTCAGCATTATCAAAGTTGGAGATTTCAAGAGCTAGCAATGTGGGTTTACAGAGAGATATATATGCTAAAGGTTTGTATGAGGCATCTCATCCACCCTGCTGAATCAAAACCTCAGTTTCATCTGGTGTAAAAATCGCATCTGGTATGAACAAGTTCTTCCAGATACAGGTTTTAGGTATTTTTGTTCCAAAGATGTCAGGATGTCAGAAGACAGCGAGCATGTATGTCTTTCCTCATTCACGTAGCAACAGATCCTTTTGTGAGGAAGGAACTCAGGCATGCTTCATGCATTTTTTATTCCACGAAAGAAGCAAGGCCTTTCTTTACTCGGCATGATATCCCCTTTAGAAACAGTCATTTGGCATAGCTAATGTTGGGCATGCTATGGTCAGTCTGTCTAACCTCATCTGTGCTATTGCTTAAACTCAGTGACTGAGAAAGCCTTTGTGGACTGTGTTGAGTAACTTGAGGTCTTCACAATTGCTGAAGTGTCTCCGAGGCATAGCTTGGGCAGTCAGCATGTCTAAACCACCAGTGCCTGGGAGCTGGTGGGAAGTGCAGTGGGAAGCAGCAGTAACTGGTGGGCTGGACAAGCCCTCCTCCCGCTCAGTTTCAGCAGCGACCACTGTGTGGAAAGCAGCTCCGCTGTGTCGCTGTGGCTCACGCACGTTTGCTGCAGTTGACTGTAGGACAAAACTCACCTGAACTGGTCCTGGGGAACTGGAGTGCCCTTTGGCAGGCCGTGAAGAAATACGGAAACCAATAATTGGTGCTGCTGGTGAAGATGGTTTTGGGAGCTTGAACTTGGGCTCTTGTGGTCCTGTGCTGTGTTCCCTGGCACTGCGGAACTCCTCACCAGCCTCAGCTGTTTGAGAACTGGTTGAGTCCTTCAAGCTCTTTACCCAAACACCTTCACTAGTAACAGGAGAGAGACTGGCACATCTAAAAGGCCATTTTCTGCACCTGAGACAGCTCTTTTAAGGAGGGCAGACTAAGTATCTAGGTGGAGCTAGACAGCTGACATCTAGGCAACTCTAGCTAACTGATCGCCTCCCTTCTTTCTGTATCTTTGCTGCCATGCATAATGCAGCCCTTTACAGGGAGGGCAAGTGTTTGTTGGAATTAGTGAAAGAGCAGATTAAAGGCTCCCAGGAATATATATATATATATATATATACACATGTATATATGTTGAAGTATTTCAATCTGCTACAAAACAATTTATGTCTCTTTGTAGGAAAATTTATATATATTTTTTTTCATATGAGATAAGGAAGAGAGTAATTTAACAAATAATATACCTACCACTTCCAGACAAACTCAAGAGAGATGTGTGCTAGAGTATCTGGCCTCAGTCCAGCAAAGCCATTAGACGTGGCTAACACTTAACAAAAAGAAATTTGCTTAGCTCCCCCTCCTTATGCTTTTTAAGGCATTGATCTTGTGTCTTGATCCATTTAGCCTGTTGGGCTGGAACATTTGAGGACCCACAAGGGAAAGGCCACAACCTGGTCCAAGGTTATGTTTACCAGCCACCCCCTGCCCTCACCCAAAACCAACCAGGCAGATTTTTTTGCATCCCTGAACGCAAAGAGTTTTCCTTTTCTACAGTTTCTGTGTGTTGCATGTCAGCCAGTGCCTTACCCTTCAACGTGGGTGAAGTTTGTATGGACTCAGTATGTGTCAGCCAGGATTTGAGCCCAACCTAAACACAGCCAGAGCATGACCATTATTGATCAGAGGCACAGAAGGGAAGGCTTAACCTTTGTAATGCTAAGAGTCTGTTCTTTCTCTAGTTTTGGTTTTGCTCTGGGGGCCAAGGGAACTTGGATCACTGAATGAAATTGTAAAGGGAATGAAATAATTTGTGCCACTTATGGAGTAAATGGTTTAGATAAGGACCCATCAGATTTTTTCAATGGCCTAGCCAGTTATAAATCTTTGTAACAGGAATACATCATTGTGTTCAGGGTTTTTTTTCCCTGAATGTCCTGGAATTACACAGTGCATTTTTATATACTTCTCTGTGTTTCTGGTGAACAGTTCTAAGACCCCATGGATCTTCTGAATTGAGCCAGTGGTGAAACTTTTCTCTGTGATGTTGGTTGGTGTAAATGTGCCAGGGTACATGATCTATGAGTTAAAATCTGCATTGTGGCTCCAAAATTTTATTTGATGGTTGTGCCTTAAGGCCAAGCACAAACAACTGATATTTTTCCCCATTTCGGTTCCTCTGCCTCTGTCTTGTTGTTTAAGCTGGAGACATAGTAAAATCTCTGGTGGTCCAAACTGCCTTCTAGTTGTGTCAAATAGTAGCTGCTCATCAATGCGATACTCTGCTATGTAAGATTTCAGAGAAATGTAGGTATGCTGAAAGGAAAATGCAAAAATTTTAGGCCTTACTTTTGTGGTTGACCTGTTAGTCTACCTGTTATCTATGAATATGCCTAGTCATACCTTATGCATGTTTGAGTGTTTGCTTCGTGCAGTGGGATTTCCCTTACTGCCTCAGGAAGATGCCCTGACCTCTGTGAAAGACTGCTGGTGTGATGGCCCTGGCTCCAGCATCCAAGCTTCATACAGAAGCACACTTCTAGCACATGTACTCAGTATCAACATCTATACATGTTAGATACAGCTGTCAGTTCTGTAGCCTCCAAAAGTGTAATTTCCAGGCTAGCACAACACTGTAAGTTGTCTGATGCCAAGAGCAAAGGCCAAGTCTTCATTGTCTGGAATGTTTTGTCTGTTCTGCAGAGATTTGCACAGTGCTGTGTCTGTACTTGCTGGCATGGTGCCTGTGAGTAGCATCAGTGTAATGCAGATACGCCTTACCTTTCTCACTCCCTATTTCATGCAGATGCTCCAAGCTCAAAGCAGTGTCCTCTGCCCCTTCCATGAGCAGAGGACCCTTGGCAGATATGTTCCTTCCCATGTAAAGGTCGCAGGCTGCCACCACCATGAATGCTATGAATAGTTCAGCTGAAGCCATCTTTAAGCCAGACAGAAAAATAAATCTCTCACAGTGGAAAGAGCTCTTCAACATGATCCAGATTGCCTCAGTATAGTCCCTCGGGACTATTTGTTCAGTGAGATACTCTTCACTGTGAATAGGAGTGACAAAATCTGGCCCAGAGTTAGTTTCCCCAAAATGTAAATATAGAAACTGCTACAGAAACACGTGCAGAGGCACAGAATTCTTTGTTTTCCACCCATGATCTTTGCCAGCGAGGTCTCTCTCTCAGAGAGTCACTGCGGCGTTTCAAAGCTTCACTTGCATTGTGGGTTGACAGGGGAAAACATTGCTGATCCAGCTCAGAGAAGCAGGCAATTTGCTTCTATAAAATTATACTTAGTAAAGCTTTTGGGATTTCATGTAGGCTTATCTGAATCATGCGTATCTCAAGTGCTCTTAGTCATGAGAGGAAGATGGGGGTCATATGAGGATGAGAAGCTCTTCAGACAGAGAGAGTAACCTTTGATGAAGTGCTCAGGCCACAGACAGGGAAGCTGTCTGCAGCTTCTGCAGTGATCTGGAAGTACTGACTGACAGTTTTATTATCTTTCATAGAGATTTGCAAAACACTGAAACCCCAAACACCCACATCTGCATAATCCCATAGATGCTGTGCACCTGGTCCCTGGTGTGGTAGGAGGATCCAGGCTTTTGTGCAAGGGGCATTTCCTTGGAAGGATGGTTTCTTCTTCCCCAGATTGCTGATTCTCAGGAAAGTCGCTTCACTGATTGCAGTTCTCTCTATGCCCAGTAAACACTGCAAATCAGGCAGGGGAAACCAGTCTGAGGTTTCCTCTGCGTGGAGAATTGGGTACCCTTGGCATAAGCCTTGAGACCACTGAGTCAGCCTTAACCAGGAGCTCTCACCCCCATGGAATGAATTAGCTGTGGTAATCTTTGCAAATGGAGCTGTAAGCAGCAAAACTGCTGGTCAGATGTGGGCATATGGTGCTGCTTTTAGCAGTATTGAATGTGTTTCTGTAAGATTTTCGCTGTGTTACACTCATTTGCCAGGAGCTGTTTGACCTTTCCTTTGTCCACGGTGTGCATGCGGTGCACGGAGGCTCCATCCTCGGCAACAAAATTTACTTCTTTCTTTAGAAATACCTCTAGTGTTGGGAGAGATAGGGAATTTTTTTGTTGTTGTTGTTAACCTCACATAACTCTTCAGTTCTTTTCCCAGTCTTTTTTTTGCAGTTTTTTTTTTTTTTTTTTCAATGCCAGTTACAGATCCCAGATGTCAAATAGCAGCAGCAGCTGGCTGCGTGACAGATCCCTTAGGCTGCAGCTGGGTGAACACTCCTGGACTTATTCTAGCTGTGTCATATAGATGGTATGCAGATGATTTCTCTGACCTGTCATGCTTTTCAAACGCCCCTAGCTCCTTTTCTTCCTTTTATTCTGGTAATACACAGAACCTGGAAATTCAGCCTTGGAGAAATCTTGCATGTATTGTGTACAGGGTCTGTGGATCCAAAGGATGGCCTATCTGTGCGTTATTCTTTTTACATAACTAAATGATTCAATTAATAAATACCCAATATTCCCAATACTCTATAGATTAGGGTTGACTCTGTCCTTCAGTACTCTGCATCTGTGACAATTGTATGAAGATGAAAGGAGAAACACTAATTCAGGAAGTCTGATTCTCTTGAAAATTATGTACTCAGTGTCCAAACTGGTTGAATAGTACTTTTGGTACTTTTCTCTTCATTAAGTCAATGTGAGTAGATTGACTGAATGTGAATGACAGAACAGATCTTCAGGTTTCAACAGATGAGACAAGCAGAAATGAGAGTAAATTTTCAGTAGAAACATAAATATACAATATGCAGTATTATCGCCAAAGAAGAGTTTTTTCACTGGATATTTTTTTAAAGATCACCTGTGCTGGTGAATTTTCTCTAGTAGTTGTGCTGTACGTTACTTTTAACTAAATCCTTTTTGTAATGTGTTGTAACTCTGCCTAACATTAATGCAATCGTAACAAATGTAAGGTTTTGCTTTAAACTACAGTGTATGTTTTGTAAAAGTAGTATAATTTGAAAGGGAAATACAGTTTAGGTATTCTAATTAAACATTAGTATCCTTACTCTGAGTCAATAATACCTAGAGAGCTGAATTATTTCATCTCAGATTACTGGGACATATGCGTAAAACTTCAAGGTAATATTTCAAAATATCATTTTCTAATAATTTCTCTCTCCAGTGCTGTCAAGCATATTAATCAAATCAAAACATTTTGTTCTAGAAACAGAAGTGCTCATTGACTAAGCCACCATTTTTTACCTTTTGAGGAAAATCCAGAAAATAGATTTCACCAAGTGGGGCAAATACATGTCCTCTAAATGATCTAATCACTTCTGTGGTCTATTTTATCTCACATTTGTTTTCTCTAAACATAACCTGCAGCTAAAATGAAGGCGGTTGTTATAGATACATGAGAACCCTTCCCATTGCACATTTCAGAAATTACTGATTTTGCTGACAGGCACAGTACAGAACCCAGCTCAGAGCTCTGGGAAAATGCAGAAGTGCCATGCAAGAGTAACTGTATGCTGATAGAATTTGAAGGCAATTCCACTGTCATTTGTTTTGAACCTATGGTGTATGTGTTTCTTCTTTATAGTCGCTGAATTATGTCTTGTGCATTACTTTTGAGTGGGGTATCGTACAGCCTACACCTGTGTGGCTTCCCATAGCTACTTCTGCATAACTCTGGTTCATCTTGCTGCTGCCTAGTCACAACTTTCACCTTCCTGGAGACCCCTCGTCTTTACAGCTCTCCAAAGGAAATCACAAGCTGGGTGATAATATATGTCATTCTCAGTGAAGTTATTAAAGCTTTTCCCCCTAGCTCAAAGATACTTATATTCTCCCTCCCTAAAGGAAATGCTATGTACTGATCAGTGTTGATGCTTCCTTTTGGTGAAACTATGCACAGTAGACTTGTCCTGGGACTCCCTAAAAGGAGATTAGTCTGAGTGCATTCTTGATTTCTGTCCTTGCTAGTCCAGAATAGAATCCTTCTGTTTTTCTCTGGTCTCTTCAGCCCCAGCAGGATTCCATTTCCAGTTGCAATTCTGAAGCAGACACTCAATGCAATTGTTCATTTCCTTTAATCTTCTGTTGTTGTCAGGAAGGTTCCTGCTGGTCCTTTGTTGTGCTTCCAGTTGGTCAGATTGCTCATTCTCAGTCTCACAGACTGACTGACATGATAGAGTGGCAAAATATCCTGACTGCTCTGAAACAGACTGTTGTAAACCTGCAGAAACATTATCTGCTAAATGTTTTCCATGTTCTGTTTCATGTCTTTCAGCAAGAGGCTTTATTGAAAATATTCTTTCAAATTATCTCTTTTTTCTATCGTATTTTTTGACTTTTGTATCAGATTGTTTCTGATTTAGCTACATTTAGTTATATCTAAAAAATTAAAAGTAGTCTAGAAGCTTCGTACAGCACCTAAGGGAGTAAGAAGTATTCTGCTTAGAGATAGGGTAATACAGAAACTTCTCTTGGTGTTTTTTTTTCCCTTTGTTTTTTCCCCCTGCTTAAGGTATCAATCATTTCATCTCCAAGCCTTATGCTTTATCTTGCTTTAAGCTTATCTAAATTGCTGACCATCACCATCATCTTTTTTTCCCAAGTTACTGGTCACATTTGCCTCTATTTTCTGCTTTTGCAATGTAAATTCTTCTGATAATTCCCTTCAGTTACCTGTTCTTCCATCTGCCTGCTTGATCTCCTCCTCCTATAAGCCCTAGTTTCTTACATCATGTTACCTAGCCTTCGTCTGGGTCAATATGCACAACTTCCCCTGTGAGTTCAATGGTCTTGATCATTATCCTTCCTTTTTTCATTTTGTTTCTCTAAAGCCTCCCACAGATGTAAATGTATCTTTGACTTCAGCACAAAGAATACCAAGCTCCACATGCATCACTGCAGGACTGCTGAAATAGTTTGAGATTTGCTTTGTAAATACTTCTGATCAAGCAGGCTACTTCTCAGCTTACTCATGGGTACTCAGTACAAAGAGAGTAGATCACCTGATGTCAGTGAAAATTTATAGAAGATTGAAAATTTATAATGTAGAGATTTTCAGTTAGGGCTTTTGTTTGGCTTGTTTGGGTTTTTTCCCACCATAAAGCATCATTGTAACACCATAATTTTTTAGTGAGTGCTTGAATTTTATGTCTTGAAAGAAATTTCAGTATGCCAGCTATGTAGGATTTGCAGTTCAGATATCATACATTAACTAGCATATTGGAATAATTCTTCTGAAAGAACCCACTACAGATAGAATTGTAGAGGAGATCCCACCTTGGAAACACCTAAGACAGGCTGTGATATTGCAGCTTTTGTGTTTTCACAGGAGGGATGATGATGTTTTGCATGAAATATCTGGAAACAGAGGGATTCTTCTGACCTGTGAACCAGTATTTCTTTAATGGTCCCACTATTGCACAAAATCCTAAAGGCGATTACATAGAATTTCCTGTCTGAAGAAGAAATGTAAGTCGAGATAGGAAAAAAAGCCAGCCAAGAGAAACATATCAGTAAGAGATGGCATTGAGCTTATCCACATGCACTTCTGTCAGTGAGGAAAAAGCTACTCTTCTGTCCAAATCTTTTTGGAGTTGAAGGCCTAGATGAAAACATATATCAAGGAAA
Organism: Struthidea cinerea; assembly: GCA_013397865.1. Classification (NCBI taxonomy): domain Eukaryota; kingdom Metazoa; phylum Chordata; class Aves; order Passeriformes; family Corcoracidae; genus Struthidea; species Struthidea cinerea. The sequence goes on from VZTI01005564.1 coordinate 508,775, forward strand.
AACAGGGTTCTTCTTGTCAAGTGATAACTGTGTTTAAATGCTGTATTAAAATGCTTGAATTTTAAGTTTTTGTGGTGCCATGGTGTGGCGTGTCTTTTTTCCAATAAAACAGCTTGAACCTGGGTTTGTGCCTTAGATAATACATAGCATCTCTGCAGCTTGTTGCAGAATTCAATCCTTATGTATGAAAAGTTCTCTTTTCATGTCCTATGCATGTATTATATGTAGTAGATGGTGAGGAAATACTGCTCTAACCACAAAATTACAAGTATCTGCAGCTCATGAGAGTATCTCCTGACTGATGAGGGGAAAAGAAAATGAAGAAGCTATTAGAATATTTATTTTCATGACAGAACCAGACATTCATGTGGCATATACCAGATTATTTATTTGATGCGTATTTTGACTGCCTGGTGGGGTTTGGGACTCCTGTGAGTAATAGTACCTGGGCAGCAACTGAGTACGCCATCATAATTCTCCATTAGTATAAAGCCACAAAACAAGGAAAAGCGTGGAGTTAATTTGAATAAAAGATAGAGAAAGGCATGTGCTCTGAGCTGCGTTCTGTGACAGAGTCTTAATGTTGTAGAATAATACTAATTTAATCTATTCAGTAATGTTGGTGAGCTTTCTAATGCCGTTCAATACCACTTATATTAGCATTTTTCCATTTGAATTCTCTTCATACATAACTATGTATTTTAAGGTTGTTTAGTCAGAGGTGACACAACCAGAGAGAGAATAGGAATGACTGCAAGATGTACTGTGCATAGTAAATGATGATGTCAGATAGCCAGTTTTAAAAGTATGATAAACAGGACAACCTCCGAGCAAACTGGATTTTCTATTTGAAATTCTGAATTAATTCTGCATGAAGCCATTGTGTTGTATAGTAATTGTTTTCCGTTTCCTATATTTTCCTTTTAAAATTTTTATTAAATGATTAATCTAGTTACCAATTCTGTATTTAATCATTTTCATAGAGATCAAAATCCCTTGGAATATGAAGCACTCCTTAGCATGTATTTTGTAATTAGCTGTAAAAATTGACATAATGAACTAAGTAGTTAATTTCTGAATGTGATGTGTGTCTGTGTAAATGAACCATGGACCTATGCCCAGTGCCGATGATAAGAGGTCCTCAGCTAATCAATTCCTGTTCTGGAGCTTTTGAGCCTTCCAGTCATCTGGACAAATGCACCATGGTTAAGAAGTTGCTAAATGCTGCAAATAAAAATGATAGCTTTTTTCACACTTCTATTTCCTGTGCTGTCCGTACTTACAACTACTGGGGCAAAATACAAGGAAAACCAGACCATATCTTCTCAAAGATGTAGTTTGGAATACTCTGACTACGTTCCTACCCAAGTATGGTATAATTTAAGGAGAGTAGTGTTTCTTGGTTTGGAATGGTTGCCTCCAAATCTGTGTGTCTGGGTGCATTTTTGAAAGAACGTTTATAGTGTGGCATTCATCGCTCACAGGCCATAGCGTGACAGTGGTTGTCTCACAGACAAACTGGAGCCATTACAGCTGTTCCCTACAATGGAGAAGTCAGTGGAAAAAGCTTGCAGCATCTGAGATGGCACAGTCCAAGGATGATACAATTTTGACCAACTTACATTGACAATTTCTCCGAATTGTACTAGGGCTGGATTAAATTATGAAAGGAAGGGTTTTCATTATAGGAAATGATGGTGGTAGTTTCCACTGTCTAAGAATATTACTCTAAATATTTCTTTAGAGCCAGTATTTGTTTACACCTTACAAGTTTCTGAAGTACTTGGGGATTTTCTAGAAGGGGAAGTGGAAGAAGTTGTTCTGTCATTTAAAAAGCCCAGCTGAATATGAAGTCACATTAGCCATGACTCCTGCTGATGCCTTAACTGTCCTCCTAGAAACAGAGACTAGACAGAATAAGGAAATAAAGGTAGGTATTTATTTGGAAGGCCTTCAAAGGCACACCCAGAGGCTACTGCCAAGATGGACCCCAAGATGGACGACAGGTCACGAGTTCTTTACACTTTTATAGGTTTGGTTCATTTACATATCAGGGTTAATTTTCTAATTCAAGCTTCAGTTTAATGATGTAATTTCTTCAAGCTTGCCCCCCCCCGGCCCCCCCTTAGAGTCTTTGGTTTACACAGTTTGGGCCTAGGACGGTCTGAGTGTCCTTGAGAAGCAGGCCTGGAGAGGCTTTGTTGTGTCTGACTAGCATGAGAGAGCAGAAATTAACAGGCTACAAGAAACTTCAGAGCTACACACTAAATAGTACAGAACCTGAAAAAATACAAAAGTTAAAACCTAAGGCATCACTGCTATCCTGCAAAGGGTGATGTACCCAATGAGGAGTCATCAGATAATCACGACAGCTCTGCTAGGTGGGAAAGTAGGACAACAAGCAATGGGCAGAGGACTGAAAAGTCCGCAGTAAACTCATTTCATAATGGATTTGCTTCTCCTAGCACTGAGACATCCTGAAACTGGGGCTGTGCCCTGCCCTGCCGGAATAGCACAACCAAGGCCTTATTGCTCCCATTTAGAAGATGGGTGTTCTTCATTAAGGCATGTTTGCTCTTCTTAATAAGCTGTGTGAATCTATTAAGTAGGGAGGCTTGACTTGAATTGATTTGCTTTGTTTAAACATGCTCTGGCTTTTGCTCATGTATATAGCTCATATAAAGAAACCTGTTTGAGTTTAGCCTAGTATTCCATGGTGATTACTTAGATGTGCTGTCATAGCCAAGAGCTTAGAGTCTAGGATTTTGCTGGCAACAGTGCAGCTGCAGTAATTACAATGATATGGAAAACTGAACCACAATTTAAAAACCAAAAGGACTATTGCAACTCTTACAGTTGCAGAGATTGCTGAGTAATGTCCATTCAATATATGTAGGTAAAATTCATGACGCTTTATTATTTTTGGTAATTAATGTGGATCAAATCTGTTTCAGAAGCTCTAGTTTAAGCATGCAGGTAGGTTTGTTTGGCTGTTTTGTTTAACCAACCATTTAAGAGTCAAGTAGAAGTTTTACTGAAATTAATTTTCGTTAGTTAATACTTACAAAAGCCTTTGAAGATATTTATTGCCATATATTTGTTAGATTTTTGTCTCATAAGCAACTTCTGCGAAAATTATTTCAACAAGTTTTTGGGCCTGTCAGCAGTATTTTTTTTCTTGATCAGAGCCTAAAAAGACTTGGATTTTCAATAGCTTCTGCTGGGGGAAGACACTGAATCTTTCTGAATGCTCTGTGCCATGAATTCTGATCCTTCACGTTGACTATAGCTGTCATACATAATAATAATGAAAACCATTGTGAATTTTGAATGCACAACCGTGGCCTTGATTCAGTCGGTGAGGATCAGAAACAGTTTTTGAGATGACTTTTGGCTAGAATGCAGAGAGTTGTATTCAGCACCTTCTCTGAGGCTGAATTCACATTTCTTATTGGGATTTCTTTCAATGAAAAAGCAGTTAATTTGCTTAATTAAAATATCTTTAGTTGAATTACTTGGCCATTTTTGAATAGATCTTCTTTTTCTTCTGGTGACAACTAGAGGTTGAATATACCAGCCTTTCACTGGAATGTACCAAACTTGATTACATTTCTGCAATTTATACCCCATTCCTACTATAAATGCTTGTTTAATACTTGGTTTGGGCAATGTTGACTTTGAGAAAATGGTGGCAGTGCAGGAGAAATGGATATAATTTGAAATCTGGATCCTTTGGTTGTAAGGATTGATCCACTTAGATTGTAGTGTATGAACGAGAGAAAACTGATGTGCTATGGGGAAGTGGTCTGTAGCCTTATGAAAGAAGCAGTTGAAAAGTAAAATGAGTGCATCGTTTTGGAAAAAAACCCATAGGTGATATGACTATTATGTTTTCGCTCAACACAACTGTATGTCTGATGTAATTGAAGAATGAAGAAAAATTACGTTTCTGAATAATTTCTGGTAATTAGTTTAAACAGAGACAGATTTATGGAGGTGCGCGCTATTTTAAGCGACTAGCAATTGTGTAAGCTACACCTCACAGACAAACTTTGTCTTCTGTTTAACAGCAGGTTTGCCATCCTGTCTAACCAGGTTGTTTGGTAATGTTGAAGAGCTGATTTTCTGCTTTAGAGAGAATGTTTGAAAGCTGTGGATATGATTTTTATGTATTTGGGCAATCAATCAATTTTATTGCTTGGCTGCTTTCCCAGCTCCTGGTTGCTTCCACTACTTAATTTTGCGAAGAACAAACAAATAAATGTTCTAATTGTATATAAAGAGAACTGTTCTGATTGTCATGTTTTGAATTCTTAACAGCAGCTTAAAGTATTACAACTGTATCCTATCAGCATATCATGGCAAGTCTTGTGAATTAATTTCAGTAATGAGTACGAGGCAAATGCTACTGAAACCCTGCAGTACAGCTCTGACATATTTTTTGTAGCTATTTCCAAGTTTTTTTCATCTAATGAGGATTTGTTTTCCTAGAAGATGAGTTTCTTGCCCTGTTTCATCACAGTCCAATGTTTCCAAAATGTGTTGGGTTTGAATTCCACTACAGCCTCCATCAGTCTTCCACAGTTTGGGTGTCTTAAGGGCAAAGGAGGCTGTCAACATGTTTGGTACCTGCTGACACAAGGAACGAGGGGTTCTTTGCAGCAGAAGGAGGGTGCTTGCCCCAGTGGGCAGCACAGTGAAGGGCAGAACTGCAGGTGCTTGAGCCCCAGCGTGCAGCCGGCATCCTTGGTACAGGTGCGGGAACTGCCACAGGGAGAAAACATTCCAGAAGGATTGTGTGTAACCTCAGGAGGCCAGGTGTGAAGGAGATATCATCCAGCCATTCCAAACTGAAATTTGCTGCAGATCTCTGAAACACCTGCCCACAGCAGCTACTGCTGCTTCCTTTGCCATTTGAATGTCTATCACCTCCTCTCCTTTTCAGTTGCTTCATGTCTTCTTTGTGCTTGATCCCATGCTGAGGTCCATTACTTGGAAAAGCTCAGTTAAAATCTGGCCAGCTGCTTCTCAGCTGCATGGACATTGTTGATGCAAAGTGCTGGCTAGAAAATGTTCTCTACTGATGTTTCATTGGAAGTAGTTGGTTTCTGGGGGCAGAGGGAGGTGGCTCCAATTGGCAGAATTACAGTTTGGCCTGGAAAAGAAAGAAAAAAATCCCACCCCCCAAATTACATACCTGTTAAATCACTTGCTTTGCATTCGAATAATTCCACTGTTAACCTTAATAAATAGGGATAGTCCATAGGCCACACAAAAGTAGGCAAGTCAAGAATTTGCCTAAACTAATTTTCTATGTACTCCTGGTAATTGTATGCATCAATCTGCTTTTTTCCTATGAAAAAAAAAAATGAAAACAACCTTAAATCAACATTGGATCAAAACTATAAGATCTTAAGATTAAGGAAGTCATGAATGCTTACTCTGTGAAGTGCTGTGCAAAATCAAAGGAAGGAGCAGCACATTAAGCCCCTTAACTGGGATATACTCTTTAATGATACTCCGAAAATCAGACTCGCTGCAACAAAATATATATGTGTGTGCATACATATATGCATACATACACATAAGGTATTGGAAAAACTAGGGAAAGTATAAGGGTGGATCAAGGAAATGACTGAAGAACTGGAGAAAGTGCCTTAAAGGGAAAATTAGGTGTTTTCCAAGTATTTGCCAAGTGTATTTGCTTATGCACAACTCTACATCAAATTCCAGACCAGAGCCAGCTTGCATCCTGCCAGTTTACACCCCAGGCAAAAAATCTGTGTTGAGTTTCTGCCTGACCGTGTAGATTTTTCTTGGAATAGCACAGTCCACTGTCATAAATTTTAGTAGAAAAAAATGCAAAAGGTACTAAAACTAAAGGGCTATTAGCAGCAGTGGGAAAAATAAAAGGCACGAGAAAACCAGCTAAGAATATGTTAGGGAGAGCTGAAAAACAGCTAGTTGTAATACAACATGTTGGATGGTTATAGCAGTGATTGTGTACTGTGTGGTCTCCTGTGAAGGTAGAATTAGATTGAAAAATTTGAACAGGGAGAGCATCATCGGATATATGTCCCTCAGTTAAAGGCAGAAAAGGTCAAATGAGAAATCAGGTTTAGTAACAAGGGTGATAAAATAAAATAAATAAAATAAAAATTTCCAGAAGAGATGAATTTTTCATCTTGTCTAGTCTTAGATCAAAATAGCTTTCCTTTCTGAAAGAGGGGTTTCTAGTTCTGAAATATAAATTAATGAGCTCATGGAGTCTTTGAGAAAACTGTTATGAGGTGAATAAGAAAATAGTTACATGGGTCAATGGATTCTTAGCAGAAGAACAAAAGATGGAATAGATAAGCAGGTAAATCAGTTTCATTTTTCAGCATCATGGTAGGAGTAGAGTGCACAAAGAGTGCAGTCTCTCCTGGATGATTGTTATACCTGGACACAGACTTTTGCAGCGAACAGGAACATCACAAAACATCTCTAGCTACCACTCTTCGAGATACCTCTGACAAATGTAACACTGGGGAACTCATTTACTTTCTTAGTACTCATAGTCTATATAACTCCTAGAAATCATCATCCAAGAAAGTGGAAATATAAACATTTTTGTTTTCTTGTCATACTTGTTTATTCTAATCATCTCGGCAGATAGGCGTATTCCTCGGTCCTACTGACTTTCTACCCATTAATAAGCCAGTTAAATTATGGTTTTATCCAACTGTTAGAGGGACCAAAAGCATTTTTTGGTTGTTTTTATCATTAAACTTCTAATGATAAACATATTAAGTACTGTATCAGGTCATTGCATACAAGATTCGCAGTTAATGTATAATTAAATCTAATTTTGAAACAATTTCTGCTTGTTTCCTGTATGCATTTCATTAAAATTCTTTTCAACATAACGGAATTTCGTTAAGGGAAAAATAGAAAGCAAAGATCACACGCAACCTACTTGCCATTCATCTGCTCTAACAGGCCATGCATTTTCTGATCCATAAGCACGGCGCCAGAGTAAGAATGTGTTCACGAGTGACAGCACTGGTGTATGGTGAATCCTGTGAGATGTCAGGGTTGGATTCACAAGCTTTGGGGGGGTAAGCTTGTCTATCCTGACCTGTGTCACAGGTTTGATGGAATGAAGGTGACCTCTTTAATGATCCACTAATTGCTCTGGGGTCCCCCAGGCTGGCCCGTGCTGGAGAAGGAATGCACAGAGAGGTGCATGTTTAAATAATAGGACAGAGACTTGGGCCAAAAGAGGGACATCTGACCACACAGGTAGCTGCAGGAGGCAGGAGACAAGATAGCAAGTTGTTGTTTTGGACGTAGCCATCAGTCATGAGCAGTTGGATTTCAATTACCCACCACAGCTTGCACAGAGCACAAGTGCAAGAGCTATCTGAACACTGGGAAAAAACAATTCTTTCTGAGGCAGGTGCAAAATATGAAGGAATAATGAAAACAAGCTTTGAAACACCAATTCCCTCTCCCGTTATAACTAAGAACGTGGTAAAGAGGGATATGATGTGACACTAGAAAAAAAAGTCATGAATCAAAAGAGATATGACGTATTAATGGAAATTGTGATAGGACACACATGTTGGTAGGACAATGTACAATAATGACAAAAGGAGTACAAAAATATGTAAAAATTCAATATAGTTTGTGTTAATATGGTTTATGAAACAGGAGTGAGGGAATATTCGAAAATATTGAAGAAGTTTGCAGTCAGGGAAGTAAAGTTTGTTCTTATGGCTATGTAGTTCCAAAACTAGAGCTTGCTTGCCAGGAACTCAGCCAGGCCAGAGTAGCTGCAAGTCTGCTGGTTGTGACTGGGACAGTGAGTCTGGAGCACTGTGATTCCTCTGATTAGAATGCAAGTCAAAAATAGAGACGCAGCCCTCCAAGAGCTAAGTACTGTTGATGAAACTGGAAACAAGTTTTAAAATAAATTATTACCATTAAAAAAAATAGAAGAAAAACCCACAAACAAACATCTTCCCCCCTCGCAAACACCCAGCCAAAACCCAAAACAACAACAACAACAAAACCAAAAACATCACCTGAGAAAGAAACCTCTATTGCCACAAATCCAGACAAAAAAACCCAAAACAAACCCCAAACCCCAACCATCTTCATGCTTATCTTTTCTAACAGTTCCTCATGGTCACCAAGACCATGTCTGAGAAAAAAATTGTTCAAAACTTTGCTGTTTAATTTATCTCTTTCCAGCTAAAATTCAAGTCAAAGTAACTGCTGCTGTTTTATTATTCACATTACTATAGCTTATCACATGTAGTGGAAACAGTCTTCATTTTCGTTTGCATTCTTGACATGTTTTATCTGGTGTTTTTCCATTCGATGAGATCAGAAACCTTTACCTCGAAGCACTGTCCTTTCTTCTGCTCTCCCATTTTGCTTCCCACATACCCCAAAGATCAAGCAAAGAAGGAGCAGTGTGTTAAAAAGTTGCTGTGATATTTGATGCTGACTTTTTCTATGTGCTCTGTATGGGTATAAAGAGCATTATTTAAATGTGAACTTTTCTGAGCCTGTCATAGTTGATTTTTCCATGGATTGGTGTGATGAAACTTAAATGAATTTTAATGGCAGATTTTCCAGCATAGCTTAGTTGAACGTCTTGATATTAAATTTTAATCATCTCAAATGAAGCTCTGTGTGGTGCAATGAAATTCAGCAGAAGTATGCTGTGCTAATAAGCTGCAAAATATTAATATTGAGATGATTTTTTGTCTGTCTGGTATCAAATGGCTTCCCTGAGCCATAAAATAAGATTTTAGCGATAAACTCAAAGCTCATCTGTTAAAAATAGCTGGGGAAAAGGAGGACGTCTGTGTGTTCGGTGTTACTAGGATGACTAAAGGTGGCAAAGAGAAGCCGTGTCTGTAGCGGTTTAGGCTTTCATATACCAATGGAGAAGATAAATGCTCCTAACATGTATTTGGGGGTGTATACCCAAAGGAAATTAGGGAATACTCAACTTATATTGCATTCCATCTAAAATACAAGGTTCTGTCCTGCACTTCAAGTTCATTACAATGAACTCGAACTGAAATGGAAGAGGCTTTCTGAGGTAAACAGAGTCTGCTTTAACAAAAAAAGACCAAGTGAACTTGGCTGGTTTTCTCCAAAAATAATTAAATGTGAGAGAGGATGCTCTGGCTGCTCATGGACATGTCACTAGGACAAATAATGAAACCAGTACAAGTAAATTTATAGTAAAAGGCAATTTACAAAACCAATGAGGTATTAACTAGCCGTGCAGGTTAGAAGGTTAGAAGTTATTTGCCCATCAGCTGGATAAGTGAAAATATGGCTTAGGCTTCCCATATTACTGCAAGAAAAGATGTATTTCAAGTAGAAGTTGGCCAGTTTATGATGGGATATGACATTGGACATGTGGATATGCCCATGATTTCAGACAGTCTGCTCACTCCATGCTCCCTAACTTTAACTTCAAATGGGTGGTTCATACAGAACTTTATAAAGTAAAATAAAAATAAGTCTTCCAATTCTTTTGCTGTCTCTTCCAAAAACCAACACAAACCCGTAAGGATTAGATAATATCTTGCATTGTTTATTATTGCAGTGACTTCTATAGCTCAACCAAGGTTGGGGCTCCCATGCATAAATAGAAGGTGATTAAAGAACTTGCAATAAACAATTTACCACTAATTAAAGTAAGTCAACTGTTAAATTAATTGAGAATATTGCCATTGTATTTTCACTCTTAAGAGGTCTTAATAATTATTTTTCACAGATCAATTTTTGCATTTCAATAGTGAAAGAATTAACTACAAATGTATATAATTATTTTCCTGTATTTTACCCTTCCTGATAAACACTGTCACTTTTGCTTACAAAGCTGTTTCAAATCTCGGATGCAAGGAGCTCTCAAACGCTCAGATAGCACTGAATACCTCCCCCAGCTAATGCTACATTTTAACAGATTGAGGACACAGACTGCTGGAATAAATGTGATAAGTGGCCAGGAAATGGCTCATAGGTTAGAGAGATGTCTTTTGCATGGTCTGATGGTTTTTTAAACGCTTTTTCAAAATTCATAATGGTTTTTCCCACTGCATTCTTTTCAGGTAATTTTCAGGTAGATTGGGTAATGTGATATGAACGCTGAATTAGTAATTTTTCAGTTCCGTGCTTTGTTGTGAATCTGATAATTGCACCATTTGTTATCATCGCGGATTCATATTCATATCTGTCGGGCCATCCCCGCGCGCATTGGTATGCTCCCCACATTGCCCTGCAGAGATGCAGAGCTGCGAACAGATAAGGGAAAGCCATAGCATTTGCCACACCGATGTGTGATTATTTGACTACTTTGATGTTCTCGCACATGATAGCTCGTCCTTTGGCTTCAAAGGGATCCCACTAAACTGTGACTGCAGCAAGGGCCTACAGGAGTCTCGTTATGTGTAGAAAACAATCACACCTTTTTCTGTGGTTCTTCTAATCTTGTCGTGTTTCAAGTATATAAACCGTCTTGCACAGTAATCTTTGCTGGCTCACCTGAATACTTAGGTCGAGGTTTTTCATGACTAGTGGCTTTTCCAGAGCCATGTCTTATAAGGCTCTGCAGTCTGTGCTTCACTTTCTGAGTGTTTGAAGGTCTGCTTAAAATATGAAAGTGATAAGTTTGGACACTATTAGTGCTTTTCCTCTTGTTCAAGAAGTAGAGTGATATTGAGTAAAGTACCTTTTTAAAACCTTTTTCTTCTTGATTTCTTCATTTTTTGAAAATCTTCGCTGAGGTACAAATTGCTTCCACAGGTTTTTTGATACATTTTTGAAAATGGTCCCACAGTATAGTATAAAGTAATTGCTTCGAGTCACATCTCATGCAAACACAATGCAACTTCTGCTTATGTTAGTAAAATATATATTAAAATATCAAAAGCAGGTTGATTAGAGCTAAAGAATGTAATAATTTGGAACAATGCAAGTCAAGCATCTTAAAGGGTTTGTTTTCTGTTAGAAATTTAGATCTCTTAAAAAGAATTGCCAAGCTGTTACAAGTCTTTTATTCCACAAAAACAAAATTATGTGGAAAGTGAATATTGCCCTCCAGCAGAATTAAATTCCACATTCCCCAAATGTCTTTAAATTTTTCTCTGTTCTCTCTGGCTCAGGCTTCCCTTTCTTTTTCATTAACTTAGCAGAGGCAACAGCAAAGATGTGTCTTGAGAGAACAAGAATGGAGTTTTTTAAAATAGGAAACACTCATGATTGATTTACCTTTTTTGTCACGACTTTCAGAACAGTTTATCAGAGAATGGGTGTTAGAGAGGCTGAAGTCTTTCCACTTCACCTGTTCTCTTTGGGAAGGTAGCCCTAAAACAGAAATGAAGGCTGAGTACAGTGGGCTGTTGTACACACAGACTGTTTGGATGTGTATTATAGATTGCTGTGCCTATCAACAAGGAGCAAATGACTGCGCTCTCAGAAACTTTAGAGATATGTTATCAGACAGGTACTGAAGCCTTTGGGTAGAGACAGCTGAAACACTGCCCGGATAATATCAGGTGGATGTCTGCTTAGGAGATGCCAATAAACCTGCAGTTTATACATTTAAATACTTATCCAAGGAGATGTAGAAAGAAACAAAGGAATTCTCCAGAGGTGTCATGAGCAACTCTTCACCCCCCTGGTTATCATGCAGCATAACCACTGTAGTCCCCCTGTCTCAGCAGAGGACAGGAAGGTGTAACCATGGTCACACAGGCTTTCTACGTCTCAAGATAACCAGCTCATGGAGAAGTAGCATGTAGCATGATCTTATTGCTGGTAGCTCATCAAGCTGTGCCATAGCTCACTGAGAAATTATAGGTTTGACTCAGGATGGAGTGAGTGTGGGTCAGGCCCTGTGTCATGCAGGAGGTCAGAAAGATGGGCTATACTGGTGCTGATCTGAACATTCCTGCATTATCTTCCCACCTCACAGTAGGTGATGTCTTTCTGAGCTTTTTAGAAAGATTTTGAGGTAATTTATGCCTAAAATATAATCATCCTACTTTAATTCAGGCCAAGACTAGTATCATTTTCAGGCTTGCTGGACAGGGGATGATGTCTCCCTGCTCTTAAGTGCAGCAGCACCTTGTGCCCCTGCTCTGTGCCTGCCACCTGTGGAGAGTGGCTGCCAGTAGCTGGGAACAAGATCTATTTCTCAGGAAAGAAGTAGCTGATGATTTGCTGTAGGCACAAATCTCCCAAAAGAAGATTTTTTCTGGAGAGCGTGGAGATTGGGAGGAGAGGATAAGGGAAGATGTGGGAAGTGAAGTGAGTGTGTATGAAGGATGACTGGATGGGGATTAGTTCCTCCTTTGATGATTTTGGAGGCTGAGCAAAGGAAAATACTTAGTTTTCCTCATCCATGAAAGCCGTCAGGACAAGCAAAATGCAAAAGTGGAGTACGGAGTAGAGTGGTCCCTTGGGAGAGTACCCTAATGTTTTTGAGAGCTTCATATTTGGATTTAGATAATATTTCTAATCCAAACAGTCATTTGTATATTAAAGCTGTTTCAGAGCCCAAGTGGCATCTGGACACTTGCCTCTCTGCATCCACTAGCTACCACCACCGTTGCAGTGCAGATGGCAGTATGTCCGCCTTGGGGTATAACTTATAATAGGGAGTGAAGGTCTGCAGTTGCCAGAAATTGAATTACCAACAGCCAAAGGTCTGAAAAAGTGGAAAAATTAAATAGAGATAAATCACAGAGAGCTGATGGCTGCCATCCAAGTTGTCTGAAAGAACCAAACAACAAAGCAGCCAAGCTCCTAACCCAAATATATAATTTACCATTAAATTAGCACTCTACCTACCTATTAGAAATGTGCTGCTCCAGAGCTTTATACATGGCTATCCAAATTTACTCTGGGCCCCCAAAATAATAGCTGAGGAAACCTGTGTCAGTCCTATGAGGTAACCAGAGGAAGCCCAAGCGACGCCAGGGCTGGGTGGTTGCTCCAAGTCTCACAGCAGCCCCACTCCCCATTTTTCCCAGGCAGAACTGACATGTTTTCCCAGGTGGGCATCAGCTCATCTGTGCTGCCCTTTCCTCAATAGAAGAGGGAGCCCAGGAAGGAGACCCAACACCCTTCCCAGCACCAGGGTGGGTTGTACAATGCCTCCCGTGGCATTGGAGGCCAAATTCAGCCTTTTACAGAGGCAAAGCTGAACCATAAATACAAGTTTATGGAGGCACTATGGTGGGTGAGAATCTTCTAAAAGCAGGCAGTGTGGGTTTTATATGTTATGACTTGCAACACTAAAATTTTGCATCACAGACTTTTGATCTTGCAGCACTATTAATCTGGAGCTCTGCAGCAATTCCAAATGTATTCAAACAGTACCATTCAGATCCAGACCTGCTGTTAAAGGTTGTCTGCTAGAATTCCATGTTTAAATGAATAAAAGTTATTATCTGATTTTGTTCCCAATATGTGTGTGTGGGGTTAGCTTCCCCAAAAATGCTAGTTTGTCACTATGCAGAAATCCAAAACCTTTATGTTCTCAGATCCAGTATCCTGCCAGTTGCAGATTTCTACTCCCCTTCTTCATACTGTCAGGATCACAATCATCACTGAATTAGGAATAGTAGTCCATGGTGAGGAGAATTTCTAGCTTTTTCATTAAGTAAATGCCAATAATACATCAGAAAGTGTAGGGAGAATAATTTCATCCATTATTAATTCCCTGCAGAGGCTGCAAAATTTAAAAGAGATTTGTTTTTCTGTGTTTATTTTTCTTAGGTTAGAGAATGGGGAAAAATCCATTTTCACTGTATTGAGTTATACTTGGGAATAAGCAGACTAATGAGAATCTGTTTTCTCCCTCACCTCTCTTCAAGGCTTTTCCCTGAAGGGTGTGCACCAAAGGAAAAAACAGTGCTGTGACTTTTGCCTGTTGAAAGACAGACCCTTCTGGTGCTGGTCTCCTGCCTGCTAAGGAGAGAGCAGGTGTACACAGAAATAGATTCATGCACTTCTTATGCATTTGCCTGCGCTAGACATTTCTTTTCACTAATTCAGCAAGCTTGGCTGCCTTCACTGTAGTACAACTGATATGTTGATCCTGGTGTCCCTTCTGCACGCAAGAAATTTAGATCTGAAGAAATACCTCACCAACACTTTTTTAAAATTAGTTTAGCTAATGGAGTATCTCCAGAAAGTCCAGAAATTGAATGGGAATGCAAAGACTTACCTGTACAGGTAGTGCTTTCTCTAAAGCTGATGTAAAAGGCAGCGGCAAAAGACTGTCATGAACAAGCTGGATTTTTGAAAAGGAGAAAAACTTAAGTATCCTCTTGTTGTTCGCCTGGTACCTACCCCAAGATGCACCTTTAGAAAAAAATTGTTTGTTTTGTTTTTCTTGAAAGAAAAGGGGGTTATGGGCAGTTAAAAGTATCTGTTTCTTCCCTAAATAGTTCCCAAATGAGTATACCTTTTCCAGCTGGACATAGCCTTCCCAGGGTTATTTTTTTCTATCAGAAAGAAGAATTTTCACAAAATGTCTAATAAAAATACTTATCAGCATGAGCCTATACTGAACAATACCCAGGATGCATACTCCTAAAGGCAAGAATTATACAGATGTCCAAAAGTCAGTTTGCCTTCAAGAAGAATGAAAATACCAGAAGCACTGAATATTGAGATGGAGGAGAAGAACCCTGTGGCTCCTTGCTCAGCAGCTCTGGCTGACATTGCCTGAAATTCCAGGTCAGCATTAGCAATGAAGTTCTATGAACAATAATTGCTTTAAAGCTCCATCACTGACTAGGGACACCGCATTAGAGTGATCATGTTAAAAGTTCTGGAGGACTAGCAAAGGAGGTGAGATGAGAAGAATAACAAGCAACAAAACAGGATGGGGTGAGGGGAGAGATCTAAAGTTTCCTAAAGATGAATCCATCTCAAAGAAAAAATACAAAAGCCTTTTTTATAAGAATACATTCCTAAAAATAATAAGAAATACCTATTTGTATAGAAGTAAAAGGAGAAAGGAGGTGGGATCCAGTGTACAGGGCAGCCTGTGAAGCAGCAATCAAGAGACTGGTTCTATTCTTAGCATTTTATTCTTCTGCACTTCTTTTTCCTGTCACTTTGCTAGCCTGAAAGATCTCTGCAGCAGATTAGTAGCTGTGAGAGCTGTGTGATTTATAGAGCAGCAGCAAAGCTGCCAGCTCTCACCTGGGATGCATAGCTATACTGTCATTATTGTAAAAATTATAATGTCTTGCAGTTTGCTTAAGCTCAGTCTCAGTTACATGCACATACATACACAATTTCATCAAAAACAGTACAAAAACACTACAATTATCTTTACCTTCTTCGACTCTGGGGATGTGTTTGTCAATTAGAGCGTGCAACAGTGTCTTAAATTTTCTCTTGAGAAGTCACAGTTATTTCAGAGGCATTCACAATAAGGGAAGAATTTAAACACACCCTGCAAGTCTTCTTATCTTTTTCCAGCAGGAATTTTCTTTGTGTTACGTCTATCTATGAGCCTTTGGCAAGATTCTTCTGGAAGTCCTCACTCTTTTTTTTTTCCGAATCTTGAGTATGGTGAATAACACTGAGTCATCTGCACACATTGCCGATTCTCTGATTCTTTCTCCTCTTTTCTGTTTGTTCATTATTAGTTGAAACTGAACACTAGGATTCAAATCACCTAACTTTTGAGGTTCATAATTCAGAGGTTTAAATCTGAATCAGTGTCCCCAAGCTCCTTTTGCAGTCTGTGGAGAGGAATAAATAGTTGTAAGACATGATTCATCTCATCTTAAACTAGATTTGTGAAACAGGTCGGATGAATCATATCTTAGAAGCCCTCTACAGACCTAATCTTGCTTAAGCATGAAAGAGAAACAGTCTTGTGTCAGATCTGAAGAAAAGGAAGAAGTAAGCCTATGTATCTTGCTTCTTGGAGGAGTGGGAAAGGATGACAGCATTGCTATGCAAGGTTATTTATATTCCTGTGCCATAACCCAGGTAACATCCCAGGTATGGGTTGGCATGAACCAGGAGAAGCAGTTGCACCGGCAGACATGTGTGGGTGGAAAAAAGAGGGGCAAGGATGTGAGGGGAGAGCAGCCACACCACTGGGTGAAACCAGGTGATCTGTGATCAACCTGACCCTAAATCTGAAGGGCTAGCCCTGGCCTCTTGCAGCTCCTCCACCCCTGCTGCCTGCTCCTGCTGCCTCTCCTCCAAGCTTTGCTGCCTCTGCTGCCACAGGGAAGCAGTGACTCGATTATCCATGCAAATATTATCTCCAAACAAAGAGGAAAAAAAGGGAAAAAAAAGTGGATTGCAGCTGGATCTGATAGCCCCTCAAGCTTGCCTCATGAGCGCTAGGACTGACATGAGAGGGCAAAGCAGAAAATCTCAGGGGAAAAGGAAAGTAGTCTTTGTCAAAGTATGTTTTATGGATAGTTCTCATGTCTAGAGCAAAAGATGTTGTATTCTGGTCAACTCAAAGTTATTCTTGCCTGGAGCTTGGAAATATTATTCCCTTCTTTGTTTTATTTTCTTTGACTCTGCAAGGCTTCTATCCTTGAAGTACTACAAAGCAGAGACATTATCAGACTCTCTGTGTTACCTGAGAAAGTGTGAAGCAGAATATTTGCTGAGGTGTTTTTGCGGTAGTACCGAAGCTTATTACAAACATGCTTCTTCACACCAGAGGTTTTTATTTTTGTGGTTTTGAAATGGCAAGCAAATATTCCCAGAAAATGTATGTTCTTTTCAGGAAACGTAGCCAATGGGAGATCTGTTTTGCCATCACATAATGATTCTCTGATGTTAAAGTCTGGCCAGGAATCAAAATTTGATATAATTTATGAAATATCTAGACTGTATACTAACAAACGCCCAAATAGAAGTGATTTATTTCAGGTCTCCAAGTATATACTTAATATTGGCTTATGAAAAGAAGCTCCTGCATGGCAGACTAGGGCATGCTGGTTGCATTCTGAATTTTGGCTGAAACATTTGATACTTAAATCTAGGACAGCAGGTAAAATTAACAAGACTGAAGGTTACAAGTCAGGTCACATCTCTTGGTAATTACATCCATGGCAGAAGCCAGACCTGCACCAACAATGACCAAATGGCCCAGCACAGTCCTGGGACACAGTGGGAACTGGGGTATTATCAGTGCTAAGCCATTTCAGTCCAGAAGTAGACTAATTGGATTTGGAGGTTCATTATTGTAGCAACTAAAACAAAAAGACAGTTCTACAAACATTATGGCTCTATGAGTGAGTGCCTGTAGTTAAGGCAGCCCAGTTTTAGCAAGCTCCCCACTTTCTGAACAGCCTGTTTTCCTTTGAAGCTCATGTTGATTCTCTCTCCACAATGGATATATTGGGAACGTGAGGGCTTCTTTCACACTAAAATTTAAATAAATTAGGGAGGCTGAGGGAAGCAAGATTTGGGGGTGTGCAGATACAAGTAAGGTATCTAATTTGAAACTGAATTGAATTTGGCTAGCTTGGAGAAAATGTTTTGAATAAATAAATAAATTTAAATTCCTTGTGAAAAGTAAGCTGATAATATAGAAAAAAAATTCTGCAAGTTAAGACAGAAATAGCTCGAGATGAGTGCTGATGCTTGTTTTAGTCAGGATACACATAAAATATTCTGAAGGAGAAGACTACCAGCAAAAGGTCTCTGGCCCTTTTTTTACCATCTCTCTTGTATGTGTCCTTGATCATCAAATTATACAAGTGAATTGATATTTTAGCTTTGAAGCTATGCAACCCAAGATGCATTGGGAATGTGCAAATCCAGAGCTGAGAAACTGGAAACAAATGACAGCTCCATATACTTTGCAAAACTACACCAGTTTAAATCAGTTGAGGACTGAGGATAATTTCTAGGAAGAATTATGCTCCTAGCTTGCTCTGAAGTACATTTTCATTTTGTCATCTTGTATAAGCCTTGCTGACTTTTATCTTCATTAATAGGTTATCTCTGTATTACATCCAAAAAGCTCTTTACTTGAGTTTCAGTCCCGACAGAAAGTGTCAATAGAGAACACTGTGATATGTGTGTCACATATGTACCATATATTTTTAGGTTTTAAATGAGATATAAGTCACAGTGTAGAGTTAAGCCATTCCAAGGAGTAAATGTCACCTGAGAACAAAAAGAAACATATCTACGGTTCACAAAATACAGCTATGAAATTTAATATAAAAATCTGTTCACCAGGGAGCAAGAGGAAAATATGTCTAAAAGTATACAGAATCATAGAATAGTTTGGGTTGGAAGGGACCCTTAAAAATCATCTGGTCCAATCCCCCTGCAATGAGGGTAATAATAGTAAAGAAGGTATTCTAAACCATCTTCTCTTCCGTCCATAAATGATGAAACTTCAGAAGCTCACTGTGAGATCTTCTGTCCCCGTGAAGCAAAGGGATTTTACCTGGGCCTGTCCTTTTGGTTTTGATCCTTCCAGAGGGAAGAAAGCATGCTTAGCTCTAAATAGGATGAAGGCTGCCTTCCTCAATCCTCAGAAACAGATATGAGAAGCATGTTCACTGCAACACTTTTTTTTTCTTCCGAATATCAGGCTCAGACTGAAATTTATGTGGCCATGGCATTTTCCCACCACTTCTTCACAGGGCTCTAAATGGTTCTATGACGAGCCAAAGTCATATTTCTTTTTGACTTATGTGAAGGCACACCGATAGACACTCAAAATGGTGACAGAAGGAGTTCCCAAAACAGTTCTCCAGAGGGGTGAAAACAAAGTCTTCGCATAACAACAGGGGAGGATATCAGAGGACTTTGTCTCTCTGCAGTCAGAAACCTGGGTGATGAGCACTTGAACTCATTGTTGGGATCCAGTTAGTAAGGTTCTTAGAAATGCCTCTGCCGAAATTAAGGTGCAAACGAGATGATATGCCAGTGACAAGGGTTTTATGTGATGAGAGGGAGAGAGAGAGAGAGGAAAAAAGGAAAGAAGTAGAAAATGGGGGGACAGAAAGGGTGACAGGGGCAGAATAAGGAAAATATCACCATTCCGTGGATCCCAACGATGTTCCGTTGATCCTCTCCAGCTGGTCTTCTTGGTGGTGAAGGTTGGGGGTTCCACAGCTGGGCTGGTTTGTGTAATCAGAGGATGGGTGTTCAGTGCCTCTGACCAGAGGTTACACCACATACCCAAAATCTTCTCCTCCCCCCCTGTTGTTTGGGGGGGGCGGGTGGGGAATCTGTGTAAACCTGGCTTCTGTGAGCCCCAAACTCAGCCAGGGATGATTGAACAATGGGTTTCCCTTTATCTAATCAGCTGTTCAAAGTCCCACTCTTCAGGGAGGCTTCTTTGGTTGTAGCTTCTTTATAATGAGCAAAAACTTTATATCAATGTTTGAGGCATGAACTATTTTCAGTCTCTGACACTCATGAGGAGGAAGCATGTGAGGAAATTTTATATGTATCTATTATCGTGTATTTGCTATTCTAAAAACGCTCAGCCTCCCCAGTCAACAATCTGGAGGAAATTCTACCCACGGGAATCTGAGATAACCTTTCTCACCCTGAGAGCTGGCTGTGGATCCCACTGGTCTTGTCCTGCTGCCATCACCTCCCATGGTTACTCTTCTGACAAGTTGATGGCAGCTTATTCTTTTCAAGCTCTGGCCCCACTGAACAGAAAGTGCCAGATAATATACGGCAAAACACTGCTTGCATGTTTGGAAAACCCAGAGCATGCCATGTCTGTATGAACTGTGCTAAAATGATAACATATTTAAATTACGTCACACATGGGCATTTGTGTTGCTTTAGATGGACTCCCTCCCTTTGGCACTGCTGTTAGGTCCCAGTTCTCTGGCAGTGTGCTTTGTGAAGCTGTTCAGGGGTCTCTCTCATGATGAGCTGACATTTTAGCAGTAATGGGAGCTGCTGGTACCGATGGAACTGGAACATTGTTCTTTTCCTTAAACTTTGTCCATTTTGATTAACGAGTACACAAGAGCTACTGGGGTGTTTCTTGAATGTAACAAGTTAAAGGATCACTGTTCTAGGCCACACACTTCTCTTGTGTAAGCTGAAAGTAGCTAAGGCAGACTGTTCAGTTTCTGAAAACCAATTCCTTTTTTTTATTTTACTCTTCCATCTCTGAGAAAGAAAACAGCTCCCAGCTGAAGAGTTCTTCCTCGTTTCTCTTAGTACAATGGGGTATAGCTATATGGTTAAGAAATAGTGCTCTTTGAGCAGAAAAAGTTCAAACTTTCATGACGAAGCAAAAAATAAAAAACATGAATTTCTAATATTTGCCTAATGTGATTTCTCTTTATGTTGTAACACTGATGCAGAGCTCTTGTTTCCCTGAAGTGGCTGGAGGATGAAACAGGGAGGCTGTTTACAAAGGCTGACATTAGGCACAGGAAGTTCGTCTCTTTATACTGCCTTTAAAGTTAGAGGTGCTAAAATGGATGACTCAGAGAAGAAGCAGCTGAATTTAGGTGCTCTTGCAGCCTGCTGAAAGGCTGTAGACAAACTAGGCTGCCTTAAATTGTGAGTGTATCTTTTTATATAAAAAATACTCAAATGGTATATCTTTAAATATGCTCACTATTTTGATCTGTGACACTGCACTCACACGCTTTGGCAGATGGATGTCTTCCATTTGTCTTCTTCTTCAGTGGTGTATCACAAGCATCAGCTTGAACAGTAAATCTCTGCTAGAGTTACCCATGCTTTATTATTTTTTTTAATAGTCTGTGAAAGATCACTGGTCTGAAAAAGGGCCATAAAATTATTCAGGCTAATAAAAGACAGAGAATAATACAGGGGAGAACTTATAAAATGCCCAGCAGGCCACAGCCATGGTCCAAGGTCACATGTTTATAATAATTTGAAGGATTAGGAGCCAAAATTCTGCAAATTGTCACCATAACCACAACTGCAATTAAGGGTCAACCAGTGTCATGGGTACAATTGCACATACTAGGATTGTCTGTGTGTTAATCAATTTAGTATTTTATCCCTGTGAACCTTGGCTGCTAATGCAGAATGGAGGAGATTATAGAGTGCTTGTGGTATAGAGGCCAGAGAGGTCATCAAGTGCGTGAGGGCAGGAGCACGGCATAAATAGGAGACACTGTGCTGGCTGCATTTCTGTTGGCTCTCATTGTGCTCAATATGCAGTCATTTGGTACACGCCTTATTTACCTGAAGGATTTTGTTTGCTTTTGTTTGCCAAGAAGTCCTTTTAAAGTAAGAATTTTATGGTCCTGAATAGCACGCAGCGTTCTGTCACCATGCATGTCTGAGCACAACTTTCACAACAGCTCTTGTGTGAGTTCCAGACAATGTAGGAAAATTCTGTCAGCGGGAGTTATGCCATGTAGATGGGGACCTGTGTGCTGCTGCACATACCCAGCTGGCAGAATGACCAACCACAAGTTTGTGTTAGCAGTGTAGAACTGCTTTTGCATTTTCCTCTCACAGCAAGGACAGAGTGATGAAAAAAGGCAAGTAGATGCCAGTCGGTACTGCTTTATGTCTTCTTCTCCTCCCAGCTCATGCTGTTTCTTTCCTGAGGTTTGCTCCACTTCATTTTCACCTGCCACCTTGCTGACAGAGCTTCACGAGCTCTCCAGTGCAGCATGTAGCGGATGGTAGGCTTTTAACTTGTCGAGGGTCCTTTCTGATAAACATCTCCATGGCGCTGTCCAGATTCTCCGAATCACGCTCAGTTGTTTATGAGCAGGAGAGCATTTCTTCTTGCTGTTGTGTAGTGTAGTCTTCTTTCTGGTTTCCATATCTCCCTGTGGAGATATGGAAACCAGAATGTAATGTACCGGTGAGATACTTTCTTGAACATGAATACTTGACTCCTGAACACCATTTTTCATTAACTTTTCTAGGAAGAATTCCTTGTTCCTTGCTGAAGAAGTAACTCTTCCTCTGCTATCTTCAGACACTGGTTAGATGGGTGGCAAGTAAGAACAGGCAAAGTAATCCTCTCTGTAGTCCTCAGCTCCCTGCTGTTCTGGGCAGACTTGCAGATTCCTTAGAATGGATGCCCTGCATGCATTTTTAACACAAAGGAATTGAAAACGTGATGGAAAACTGCTGTGGTAGAAGTACTAAAAGGAAGTTGACTTTGACTTATGACTTCTGCTGAAGCAGAGCTGTAGCTGTCCATAATAATTTCAATGTGACGAGTTAGAGTTGAGTGCATGAAAAGTAGTAGTTGGTAGGTGGCTTTATCTCATCTTAATCTGATCTAAAGAAAGCCAAAGTGGTGTAGTCTTTGAGGGAACCAAAACATTGCATTTTCCTGTGTTCAGATGATCAGTAAACATCTCAGAAGTTACAATCCCTGATCGTTCACTGCAATATCTGCCCATTCTTTTTGCTTCTGAATTTTCCTTTCATACCAGACTGAGATTCCCATTTCATGCTTTTTATGCCCTGTGATACAGACACAGAGGAAATGTGCAGTCACAGTCAATTGTGCTGGTGTGGAAAGCAAAGGAGGGGAACTCTGGATGTGAAGAAATGCGTGCTAATCGTGTGAAGAAGCCGGCAGACAGAAATGTGGAAGTTGACTCTAAATGGGAAGCTCAGGGGAGTGTGAGCACTCAGGGGCTGTGTGAGGCTCTCCTAATGCTGGGCCGCCTCCTAGATTTTGTGGGATTCAAGGCGTCAGGAAGCTCTCCAGGTGCCAGTCATTCAGGCCCTCTAATTTTAGTTACCATGACCAAGCGAGCAGAGGGTGTAAAATGCGGGAACAAACACTGCACAGTACGTGTGCTCAGCGGTGTCACACGTAGTCAGCCAGCATGGCTTTGTGGGGTCTGTATGGGCCTCGTGAGGTGCAGCTAGAAAACATCATGATGACTTCCCTGTGGCTGGAAAGGTGCTGCACCAGGCAGATACATGTTTGAAAGAAAGCAATTAGGGAAAGCAGCAATTGCAGCGCCATCATATACGTATCTATTCACATGTGGTTAATAGCATATGTAACTCTGGCTGTCTTTTGGGAAATTGTACTCCTTCTGTATTTCATTAGCTAATAACTCTCTGACAACTGAATCATCAAATAACAATAAAAGAATAGAAAAATATTTTTAAGAGTGAAAATTTTAGCCAGTGTCTGACAATTATGGATGTACTCTCACTGGAAAAATTATTTAGATAAGAACATGGGATACATCCAGTAGAAGAAAGAAATACGGACATGTCTGTCACTACAAAAGTACCTGAAAGCAAGTAGTACAGGAAAAGGAGAGATAAAATGGGGTAGAGTTAGAAATTTGAATATTTCAGTAGCATTAGCTGCAGATATTCATATTTATAGCTCCTGCTCTCCATTTTTGTACTTAATAGCATATAGAATACAAAAAGAACTAGGCAGTTTTGAAAACTTATTAGATTATTAAACTCTAAAGCAGAAAGAATTTTGGCATGTTTTAGTTTTCTTGCTGTTAATGCACATCTTTTTGCTCATACCTATCCTATGTGGAAAAACATTGCCATTCATGTTTCCATCAAGTATTTCAAGTTACATTACTGGTTCACAATCCAGTTTGCTCATTTGCTCACATTATTAAACACTGGTCTTTATTAATTAAGGCATCTAAAAAATTGTCATGCTTAGTGTATTTGTGCATGCTTCAAAATATTCTAGAAACTTACCATTTTTCTTAGCTTCTAAATTTGTAATTCCTCAGTACACTGATAAAAAAATCACCGCGGGATGAAGAAGAAACTCAGTTTCTGCTCAAGGCCCTGCCTCTGAGTCAGCACACGACTTGGAGCCACATTTTGGCACAGTTGCTTGAGGGGAAAGGCACCTCGGTCAGCGCGGGGCTGTGCCAGTGAATCCGCCTCCCTGGCAAAGAGTTTCCACGCATGAATAAGCACCAACAAGGACTCTGGCCATTAGTGTTTCTGCCCCGTGAGCAGAAAGAAAAGTCTGGGGGTTGATTTGTTTGTTTGTTCTCCTTTCCGAAGCATGTTCTGGTCTTTTGATGGCAAGTGCTTTGCAAACACTGAATATGATGACGTGCTTCCCAAGTAAGCAAGTAAATAAGTTTAGTAATGATAGCCTTGGCCTAGTGTGCCATTAGTCTGGGCACTGTACAGTCATAATGAAGGACAGCATTTGTTGTGCAGAACTGCAAAATTAAGGGAGGGGAGATCAGACAGCTGCAGCAAAAAGTTAATTATCAGGCAGGATGAGACTGCATTGGTCAGGCTGAAAAGCACCCTACTGGCCCACAGGTTATCTAACCACCACTCTTGTTGGCAATGCAAGGTCAGATAAGGGAAGAGATTAAAATTAGCTTAGTGAATGCCCTCCTGCTTTTCTTGCATATATAGTGGCAATAGAGTCAGTAATGTCAAAGTCCATAGAGGTGAAGAGGTGGTTGGAGCCTGCACTGTGCCACAAAATACCGCAGTTAATGAAGGTCTAATGTCTTCTGTAACAAGATGAATATTTCTGTATTGAAAGTATTGTATTGTGTTGTATTGAACTTTTCCATTGGCAGTGTGACTGCCTCCTAAGAAGCTGATCATGCTTTCCCTAATCTCTTTCCTTGATGAGCTGCCTGAAGAAGTAGAGCAGTAGCAGAGTCATCATAAAGGTTCACCTAGGTCTCCACTCATTGTTGCACTAATTATTAATAAGCTATTATGACCAGGTTTTGGGTATCTGAGCAATTACAGTGCCATTCATGTGGTTTTATACAGCAGCCAGGCAACAGGAGGAATGGCCTGAGCAACTCTGTTCATTGACAGGAGTTAATAACTTTTAAATTTCCTTACCATCTCCAGGTGCAGGGCTTCAGTGAAATTAAACAAAATTGCTGACCTCCTGAAGGCCTGCAGAGAGCTCAAGAAATTGTCCATTTCTATTCATGGGGCAGTGTTGTTGAAATGGTATTACTTCAGAGACACTTTGAAAAAATGTATTTACACTATCTTATAAATGGAATCTAAGCATTGTTGTTTGTTTGTTTGTTTGTTTTTTAATGGAAAAGGCCACTGAATAATTTATATACATGCACTAAGACAATTTCAGGAGATTAATACTGTCTAGGTTTCAAATATATAAGGATTATTAAAGCTGCATACTAAGGCAACTAGAGAGAGTGTTCTCCTGGAAAGGAATTAAATAACAGTTGTGAATGTCTTTTTTTATTTATCTTTCTGTTGTGCCTGCAGGCCTTCCTAATCTCTTATTGTACTGACATGCTCTAAAGAGGCATTATAGCTCGGAGCCTTGGTAGGGATGGAATGAAACAGTTTGGTGAACATCCCTGATGGACCAGGGAGGAGAGTAAAGAGGAAAGGTCTCTTATTACAGCCTGGACTGGAGCCTATTTATCCAATAGTTTAATCCTCCTATCAGAAAGGCATTTTCTAGCATTTTCTGAAGAACTGTATATCTTTAATTTCTCCTTCTTTCAAAGGCTGATTCTTTCATAAGAAGAGGTAGGGGAATCCATACACAAGGAAGGGGGTGGCTGTTCCTTCCTGTGGAGCACAGGGCAGCAGCCCCGGGGCTAGGAGGAGGGAGGGCAGTGGGGAGGGGGGAAAACACCATGAGCCTCTGAAACCCCAGTCCTTTGATGTGGTGGCCAAAACCATCCTGGAGACTGAGCATCTGTGCAGAGGTTGCTTGGGAAATCTGGGAACTCATTGAAACTGAACAGGACACTAAGGGCTCACCCTGCAAGGACACAGGGAGCAAGGGGAGATGCTTTGTACAGCCTTTGCCTTTCTCTCTGATGGACCTAGTCACTGAAGGTTGCTCAGTATTGGTTGACTTTCTCAATTTGAAACACCTTTTACTCTTCCTTGGAAAATTCACTTTATGGAAGACATTCAAGCAAATCCACCTCAGAGCCTTAGTGTCTTGGCGGGGTGGAGCTGACAACAGCTAGCTGACTTGGGTTCCCACAGTGGCAAGTAGGAAACCAGAAGAGAGACAAATATCTGTGATAGAGGCTCATATTTTCTTCCTTAAAACATGGCTAATGCTGAGAAAACCAAAAGCCTGGCATGCAATATATACTTTTTCAAACGGTAAAACAGTTGGACAAGGTCATAATTTTCTTTCTTTTTCCCCTTTGCAGAGCTTCTAAAGAATTTGGATTGTTTGTGTGGGGACAGCTACTGCTGTTGGCAGGGGACACCTTGTTTTCACTTTATGACTCTGGTCATGGCTTCATGCAAGGCAAGGCAACAAATGAGGCAGTGCTGTGAGAGCCAGGGGTTGAAAGCTGAACAGCTGCAGCAGGGGAATTTTCAGACCTGATGTGTTTAACATTACTGGGGGATTTAAGTAGTATTTTTTATTTTAACTAATTAATTTTGTAGCATTCTAGTGAAGCTCAATGGCTGACTAATGCTTTGGACAAAAGGACGCTTGTTCCATATGTGTTTTCTTGGAAATAAAGACTGGTATGAAATATATTTTGAGACACTGACACCCTGCTGCTTGAGCAATATCGTTGGTGCAGTCAGATTGCCAACCCCCTGCCTGCCCCTGCCACCCTGCCCTTTGACCAACACCAGCAGCGTAGGCAGGATGCCGCACACAATATCCGTGTGAGGTATGTGTCTCTCAAATCACACTGCCGTTGCCAAAGCCAAGGGCCAGCGTGACTCTTACCCACATTTAAATGGCATTTTCGTGGCTGGCTGTTGCTCCCAGGTGACCTGGACACCAAATGTCCCTGGATGCCCACGGGAGACACAGCATTACTTGTGCTGCTGTGTTTGCTATCAGTGATCAGTGGGGTTGCTGTATGGGTGTGCTGCTGCTCATCTCTCCTACTGGCAATAAAGCTCTGTTTTATAAACTATTCCAACCGCAGATACTCAGCAGATAATCTGGGAAAAAACAAAGGGCAGCATATTTGTGTCAGAAACACAGGGAAACCTTGCAGTGTCTGATGTGCCTTCTCCTCTCCCCATTTGATTTCCAGCTGCCATGTCCTGGTCATCTCAGTGCTGCAGTGCTGTAGCCCCACTTCCTAAATGGTAGCAGTAGTAAGAACAGCAGGGCTGGTGCATATTTGCTTCGTTTGATGCCCTTCACCTCCTGGCAGCAACTTTCCCCATATTTGCTCTGTGAAGAATCAATAGTTTAAAAATAGACATGAAGGCAGGAAGGAGAAAGAAAGAACCTTCTGAGACCAGCTTCACCCATGATTTTGAAAAGCCTGGTTTCTTTTTAAAACCTTTTCTTTACTGGTGACATTATCACAGGAGTCCTTGTTGATGTCTATGTGTTTTTATGTCATTGTAACTGACTTAACTCTGTCTGTTTCTGTCTCCTCTCCCAGTGGAGTTTTTATACTGTGATTTGGCTTCCATGAAGTCTATACGGCAATTTGTGCAGCAGTTTAGAGCAAAGAATTGTCCACTCCATGTCCTGGTGAATAATGGTGAGTTCTGTTTTTTTTCTTCACATATCTGCAGGTAGAAGATGTGACAAATGGAGCTCTCATCTATCACTTTACATTTCAGATAGATTATCTGAACCATATAGCAGGTTACCATAGGGCTGCATTAACTGGGATGTCTAGAGTTAAATTGCATTTTTTTGAGAGATTGTCAGGAGAGCAGTCTGAACACTTCAATGCACATCTGCTCATGATGTATTGCAAGTCTGGTTCCTTTGCTGGGATTTTTTAGCTCTCCGGAACCAAAAATAATGCAATTATTCAGGAATTGGAGCATCTTTGAGAAAAATAAGAAAGGAAAGAGAATCTGTACTTCATGCTAGTAGGAAACCTGTATTTTCACCTTTATTTACTTTCTCTCCCCTTGTAATTTTCCCTATATAAACACTTGTTTACTGTGGTTGACTGATGAGCTGGGCTGGGGGTTTAAACCACCTGAAATATAATCTGTCAAACCATCCAGCAACCTCAGAGAAGTCACTGCATAGATTCAGGTGCTACTGAAAAGCTGTTCATAAAACTGCATCCTCGGTGGTCAGAGCACAAATTAAAAGGACAATATTTATCTTGCATTCATACAATTATCAAATGAATCCCATTATTCTTAGAGATTTAAACTTTTGTTATTCATATGCTTGCTATATAATTTTGTATTGTAGCCACAGTATTTTTGGAAGCCAGGTGTACAATAATTTTCCTCCAGAAACCATGCATGCTCTGTTTGCACTGTCCTAAAGGGGAATTTTCACCTGTCTGTTTAACTAGGGGAAAACCCCACCATCAACAATTTAGGCTTCTTTTAGAAGTTTGCTGCTCTTATATGCTGCTGTTCTTGTTTTCCCAACTATTTACATATGTTTTTATTAAGACATCCCAGAGAACATTTTCTGTTTTCCTGTGCACACTTCAATCCTAGTGAGAGCAAACATGCTGTAAATAAATGGGTTTGTTATATTCATTGATGCCTCAAAGAGCTCTCAGTAACACAAGTAAATACTGCAATAAAAATTCAAGGGTTTTTTATTTGCTGATTGATATGAAACATTTGTGAAATGTTCAGTTAAGTGTTCGTTTTTCTTTGATTAGTCAAAAAAACCTACTATTATTATTTTAATTGTGCAGTAATTAGAGGTAGTGGATATTTAAGCCTAGTTACAAAGTCTTTCCAGATTTGCTTTTAAACATGCGGAGTAAAAACTGTTACACATATAGGAACAACACTATTTGAAAAAACAACATTTTGTGGAAAAAAGGATTTTTAATTCTATTAACCCATCAGGCATCCCCTGCCCTGCACTGGTTTTCAGCATGAGCAAAGCCGTCATTGTCAGTAGGGGCTTGGAGGCCAATTGGGGGAAAAATGATGAGGCTGAAGCAAACTGGGAAGCGCTCTGGAATAAAGGATGTCTGCCCTAGCCTCTATGGAATTGGAATGGATGAAAATTAAATATGTCTACTTATCCAAGAAACAGAGTTGTATGAAAATAGGTCTCCTAATGTTCCTAATATGTTACGAGACCAAAGAGTATAAGCCCAAAACTTCTTTTAAGAAAGGAGCTTGAGACTAAAATTTGCCTGATTCAGTCTATGTATTTGTGACTTGCAAGAAGGGCATGTGATTTCACTTATGCTTTTTTACCAAATACAGTTGGCAAGAGAAATCTGTTGTTTGAGAAAATAGTTTTAGAATCTACAATGAAATGAATGGTCCAAATCTGCTTTTTGCCTTATCTTTAACAGAATCACATCCAAAGCTTAGGTAAAGAATCCCATAAAACTAGGTTAGTCTCTGGCCATTGCCTGGCAATGACTCCACTTTTGAATGCTCTTTCTTGCACCTTTTATTTTTATGGTCCTTTTTACTTGCTTTTGTAAATAATCTGTAGCATTTAGTTTTGTTACTAGTTTCATAGTGAGAGCCCAAAGGTTTCCTTGCTACATAAGAGGAATATGAACATACTTTATAGAGGAGAAATGGCCTGATGCAAAAACCACCAGTGTTGAGCACAATCAAGACAAGTGCTGACCTTTGGGCTATCTGGTTGGCTTTTCCTTTTTCCTTTCCCTTCCTCCTTCCTCCTTTTTCCTCATTTTTTTTACCGTAACTCAGTGCACCAAGGAGGATGATTCAGTCCATCATGGACGGCAGAGCTGGAAGCACTGCTCTCTCCAAAGCCTCATCACAGTTGCCAGTTCTACTGCCTTTCCCACAGGATTTCCTGGACGCAAGCTTGGATGTCTGGAAGAGGAAAATGTTTGCAATATTGAAATGTCAGATGGGAACGAGTTGTTGGGCACGTTGTCAGTGAGTGTGTCTTTGGTCAGAAAACTCTGTTGTCAGGCGGAAGGCATTTTTCATGACTTTTTGGTACCTTGCAGGACATCACATAATGGCATTGATTTTCTTATGTCTCAGTGTATGCCTTTAGAATAGTAGGTTTCTTAGCGTCACCTGGTACTTTTTTATTTTTTACGGCTCTCAAAGCTCTAGCATTCTTGATATGAAATGTTATTCTTATTTTTTAGCATGTGAATGAGAGCTTGTGGGCCAGACAGCTACACAGTGCAGTTGTAGGCAATCATATGCTTTTAAGAGTCTGACCAAAAATCTATGGGGTAATGGAGAGTCTCCATTAGGTTTTGAAAATCAGGCTTCAGTGTGTCCCATGACTTCTGAATCAGACTATCAGCAATCTAGTAAAAATTTTTCTCTCTGTCTTCATAGGACCAAGCATTTTATTATCAGGTCTGTACTCTTCTACTACATTTAGCGTAAAAAATGAAAGAACTGTTACACTGAAATTTTTGCACTACATATTAGTATTATTTAATTGCTTTAAATCTAAATCTTTTAAATTGATTGATATAATCATGTGAGCTTTCCACATATTATCTCCCTGACTATGTATCCTGTATGTATGTGAAGGTGTATGATATTTGTTAGGGGCTTGTGCAAACCTGTAAAAAAGCCAAACATTTGAAGATGAATTGAGGAAAGCTCCAACATTTTACAATAATGCAAGCTATGAAATTAACATTGAAATGTTATTAAAGACAGGGGATTTTGTGCGAATTACTGTACTAAATAAATAAACAATACTACATGTCTGACCTAGGATTGTTATGAAATTCAGCAGTTTTTCAGGTCACTGGTGATTTTTTTTTTAAATTGTCTCTCCATCACTTGCTCTCTGTCACTTGCCTAACTCAAGGATTTAGTTGGAAATTAAATTAATACTAAAATCCTGAGTTTCAAAATATTCTCCTAGAGCTAAACATCCAGGTCCGACAATAATCTAGTGAAGGTTTAGGTATCCAACTAATGGAGATTAGTGCACTAGTCACCTCCTCTTTTTGTTATAGCTTATTTTAGCGTGTACATTTAACTTTCTAATTTCTAATCTAAAAGGAAATATTTGGTTGAATGCACGCATTATTTCAGCTGACAAATAAGGGCCTGTTTTTCCATTACTATGCTTTCTGCATCAGTAATGTGCAAGCTCAGCTCTTGGTTTTTAAAATAAACAAAACATATTAAAAATGCAAATAGAGTATTATATAAACTTTTTTTTTAATATAATGTGCTAGTGCTAAAAAGAGAAAAATGCTACGACATAGAAAACAAATTCATTTTCTGTAGAAAACAAGAAGTAAACTAAATGGTTGAACTGTGTGCCACAGAAAGAGGGATGCAGCACAAGCAGTGCAGAAAGCTTAATCTGACAGAAGATCAGAAGAATGTATCTTCTAGTCTGCTAATTAGCAATTGGGTGCTATTTTTTAGTTTTGTTTTGGAAAGAACTGTGTCTTTGTACAGCTGAAAAGCATTTAGCAAATTACAGCATGTACACTAGTGTTAATTATTTAATATGTCCCTAAAAATGGCATTGCTGTTAAAATGCATTAGAAAGTCTGCTGTCTTCTTGTGGTTGTAAAAGGGACAGATACAAAAACACATTGTAAAATTCCATGACCAGTAGTCACTGTTTCGTGCCAGAGATGTTTTTTCTAACCTTGAAGACAGTCATTTTCTCTGTGTTCTAGAACTGTTGCTCAGCACCTTGTAGTTAATGTTCTTGCTTGTATGTCATTTACAGTACTCAGTGATTTCAAAACCAAGAGACCCAACACCAAAATCACAAGAGATTTAGTGATACCAGAATACCTCTGGATGCCAAACATGGGCTGTCTAACTCATTAACAATGAAATGCCAACTTAGAGATTTCAGGCTATTATTAGCCTGTTGCAGACAGATTGCAGTTAATATATTTCAGGTTGAAGCCTATCTAAGACAATTTAAAATCAATATTTCTGAAGTGCTAGCTAATTCAGATGACCATATTTCGTACTTCGTGGATTATCTGAGAAATTATCAGTCTCTTGATAGAATGAGTAAATCTGTATGATCTTACCACTTGAGTTCCTAGAGCACATTAAAAGCTGTATCAGCAGCTGAGTATGTGAAGTATACATATTTCCTTGCGTTACCTACACACAACCCAGCCACGTGCAGGTCAGCCATAATCCTTTGCCAGGAATCCCTTGAAGAATCCTATGGATGCTGTCATGGTTGATCATATATTAAATTACTCTTGAGTTTGAGTATTTTCAGGATCAGACCTTCAGAAGAAGTGTGAAATCTGGGGACTGGGAACAAGAACATATATCAAATGCAAACAATTTTACAGTATATAGTAAATATAGTAAGTATAGATGCTTACTTACTCACGGGTCATATTTATAAATTGAATTTACTAATAAATTGTTTGAAATGATCAGAGTTGGATCTATGAAAAGATCCTGTCCCACTGGCTGAGGTAAGAGCCAGCTCCCTTGTCTGCAGCAGCTGCAGGCTGTTCTGATGAAAAGGAAAGAAACCTCAGAGGTGTGGAAATTCACTGGAGAAGGCCTTGAGGGAAATTTAGTGAGGAGGGTTGCTGTTGACTCCAGTGAAACTTGGATTTCATCGACATTCCAGCCACAGAGGAAAGCTGTGGTGAACCCAGGATATGATATCTCATTAAAGTCCTTCCATTGTCTTGCTTACAACATCACGTTTCATCTTTATCCTTCCTCGAAGACAACTTAGAGCAATACCCAAGCAAAGCTGTGGTGAAAAAGGTATAGAGGGATAGGGACAAAGAGAGAAGAGGGTGAGCAGAAGAGCAAATAGCCTTTACCTGTATGTAATGGATGATAAGTACTATATATCATGGAAGAGCTGGGCCTTTGAGAGATGGTTTGAGCTGGAAAAGGTAGTTTGAGGTGGTGGTGAGATTGGCTTACAATGGATATTCCATGTGTGATGGGAAAAACTAGAAGGTTCATAAAGACTTTAATATGCAGTATTAACATGTTCTAAAATGAGAAGAAACTCTCAGAGCCATATTTTGTTACCAAGTTCAGTGCATGACAGGTGCCATCTCAGATTTTTCAGAAGAGATCATCTTTTAAGAGAGCTGACTGTGGGGAGGCTGGCTGATCACACACTGCTCTTCACAGGTATTAGGTGCCTAGGGTATTGCAAGTAACTTGTCTGGGCACATGTGTCAGAGCACCGTGACACTGCTGATAGTATCCAGCCTGGCTCCTTCAGAGCAGCTGAGGGTTGTGCAGTGCCAACATTTATCTGGGGTACGGATTTTAGCAGCAGTTGTCAGCTAGAGGTTTTATTATACTTGGATAGCACCGTTGTCTGCCTGAATTATATGTATCTTATAGGAAGATGTCAGATTTTCTAGAAAAGATTTATTTTTATTGGAAGAACTAATAAGTTAGTGGGGTAACCTTAGACTATTTCTGGCTTTCAAAGAGTAAGGATTTCATTCATGAAAATCCTGACTTTTGTTTGATATTATCTTTGTCTTTCTGATTATTTCCAAAGCATTTTCTCTGTCTGTGATATCAAACACTTTGTGAAAGGGGAAATATCTCAGGCTCCACATGCTGCAGGTTCTTGACCCATTTGCTTTTATGTCTTGAATGTGAACGTTTTATCAGTGGAAGACAGATATAAAATTCAGCTATTTGATGGATTAGGAAACCCAACCAGTTCTACTTAAGTGTATGGAACATTTGCCACTGGCTTTTCTGAAAGGCAGGAGTGAGCCATGTTTTATTTTAATCCTTTCATAGCTTTTAGGTAAAAATATTTTTTATACAAATTGCAAACCAAAATATTTTACTTCTAAGAGAATATCCTGTTGAATTAGAAAGCTGTGACTGACGTTCCTATTTTCTGATTGTGAGTAGAATAACTCACCAGTGTGCCAACTCAAATAACCAAACAGTTACTGAGCATATTTTTAGGAAACAAAGGGGGTTTTTGAACCAGACCTAATTAGGGATGCTCTGATTTATTTTAGTGTAAAATCAAAACCTTGGCTGTGGAATGTATTTTCTTTTTTTAACTGACACGTTTTCCAAGGAACTAGCGTGTGCTGCGTTCACGTGTAGCAGCGTGACATTGATTCAGAAAGTGACTCTGTTCTTAAGGAGGTATTACAGCCAGTTCAGTTATGTTCTGAACCTACCAAGATTTGGTTGTTGTTCTCACCGTCCTTGAATGTGGATTGTCTGCATTTTTTCCTTTTTTTTTCTTTAACCTACTGAGAAACTAAGAGCTTGTCTTTGCTGGAAAGACACATTGCTTTATCTTCTTTGGCACAGCTAATACAGTGCACTTCTCCCGTGTGAACAGTATAGGTGGGTCTGGGAGCAGTAGCAGTAGACATTACTGAGTTTTCAGTTCCTTACTACTTAGCCAAACTTTTAGTGTTTGGGCTAAGAGTTTCCATGCCAAGTATTTGCCTTAGGCTAACTTTTTTTAAATTTTATTTTGTAATGCCAGATAAAACAGTTTATCTGTTTCCAGCAACGATTAGACTAACATCTCAGGATTTTTTTTAATGCCAAAAACTATGGCAAGGTTTTTTCCTAAAGGCTGTGGTGTTTTCACACAGTTTGGAATTGAATGCAGACAAGATGTTGCCTTGGTGTCAGCAGTGGCTGCACCTTTTGCCACATACAGAATATTCCCATGATGGGTCAAGTCAGAAGCCTGCTAAGCACTGCACTTTGTGAGCCACCTTTCATGCATTCCTCACTGAAGATTTTGCCTATACCAAGCATGTCCCAAGTTGAGCCTGAGCAGGTCTTTCTGCTGGAATCACAACCCTGAGCCGTGGTGAGAGGTGCTGCGTGCAGGCAAATGCACCAGCGCTGGCACTGGGCACCAGCATCCCATCTGCTCTTCCTGGCTGCCTCTGAGCTTGGTGGAGATGGGCACTGGGTCTCACTTCAGGCTCCTCCAGTCTCTCCACTGTCCAGACTGGTGGCCTCAGTCTTCCATGGTCTCTGTGACAAGTTTCTGTCCCATGAAAAATAGACAGTGAAGAGCTGATGGGCAGGAGGAACAGGACAGCTATTTGGGAACCATCAGAATCACAGACACCTTGATGGGAAAACATTTGAATTTGCTGATTAAAAGACTTTTATAAAGACTTAAACTATGAATGTAGCATATATTCTTGTTAAATATCAGAAAATTAATAAGAGAGCAAGTATTGGGTTAGAGCTGGGGTGGGTAGTGAGGACGAAGAGAGTCATTAGGTATGTCTGAACTGTAGGAGATGTCTCAGTCAGGGGCTGGAAATGCTGAGACACCATATGATTCACAAGGATCGAGTCCTTAACCTTGAGGACTGGAGTCTCTCTTGGGCACTACCTGATTGAATCTTTTCTTGCAGTGAGGACACTCTTGACTGATCCCTTACTTGCAAGTTTACTGATGTTTAACAGAGATGAGAATTATCCCTCCTGGTGGAGAAGGGCTTGGAACCTCTCTTCTGCTTGATCACGCTCTTCTATGTAACATGGACAAAGAAACTTGTAACTTAGTCACAGCTGGTTGATACTGAAGGGGGGATGGAGAAGCTGGTAGGAGCCTCAGAGCCACAGATCATGGCTCCATCAGGAAACCAGCCTCAGCAGCGAGGGCACGGTGAGCCAGGTGTGTGACAGGCAGATGCCTGCAGGGTGCAGAGTGTTCAGGGGTTGAGACAAAAAGGAGCTGCCATAGCTGGGTAAGAAAATTAGGGAGAAGGAATTTACTATTTGCAGGGAAGCAGAGAGGCAGATGAAGCTGATGTGTGTCTGAGGCTGAACCTCTCCCCTCCTTCCTGAACACATGCAGTTCCTTGATAAGATCAGCATGGGATCACTGGATTATGGAGTAAGGGAGGAGGGGAGTCTGGGAAGCAGAGCACTGTCGTTGGTTCATCATGGCCGTGCATTTTGCCCGGCACAGGGAGCTGGGGAGGCTATCAGGAGAGGTAATCAGAAAAGGCGATGGGTGGTACAGAGCATCTTGGGAGAAGGGAGCAGGAGGTGACAGCTCATGGGAACTTGTTCAGTGCTGAAGCAGAGGCTCAGGCAGACTCCTGTAGGGAAGTTGTCCTGGGATGAGGCAGGAGAGACCTAATCCTCTGGAGAGGGTTCTTCTGCACAACCCCAGGCTGGGTCCCAGCCCTTTATCGAACCTGTTTTCACGGTGGGCAGTACCTTCCAGAGAAGGTCCATGCACAGGACACTCTTCCAGCACTAATGCCAGACAGGCTAACAGCTGTCTTTGCATCTCCCCAAGGGTCAAATGCATTGGTGTGGTGTCTGTGTGTCATCCAGGTGTCATTGTTATGCCATGGGGTAAAAGTTCTTGCTTTGCTTCATTTTCCTCCCATTTGGCTTTGGAAAATTGCATATACACATATAAAGAGCTCCAAAAGACATTAGGAAATGCAAGAGTCTGAGCACCCTCTGGGAAGACAGTGGGTAAGACCATAGCACTGGGAAGCTGTACTGAGTTTCATCTGGTTTTTTGTGGTTTTATTCTGAGCTGTTAATATTTTTTCCTTTTCGGTTTTCACACACTGTTAATCTGGCTTCTGTGTGCGGTCGTGTCGAGACTCAGAATGCTTTCCTGGGATGCCAGTAGGCATGTGGCATACTTGTATCACTGGACTCTGGGTTAGGGATCCGGCTTAGCAAGCAGCTATGTCACAGCTTTTGCAGCAGTGCTGTAAATTCACCGCTCTGCAGCCCAGACAAGGCAGTAAGAGGCAATACCTGTAAGAAGCAGTCATGTGGGTACAGTTGTGCCTCCACTAAGCACTTCTGGGGGTAATTCTTCCAACAAGGCATTGCGTGTTCTCGTTGCTCACTGGCAAGGAGAGACCGGCAGGGCAGGTGTATTCTGGGATTGCACAGCCCAACTGAACAACGTGGAACAGGCAATCTGGTATAGGCAGCCTTGCCAGGGGAAGCTGCTGTAGGGTTCTTCTGTTGAGGAGAGGAGTGGGCTATGCTACTTTACCTGTAGATACACCCAGAGATGTTTTGTAGCATGGGTGCGCAGAACAGAGCGGTTTTGACATTCCGTGAAGTGGGGTGGGTTGCCTCCTGTGGCTGCACTCACGGGATGGGAAATGCTGCTGAGGGCAGCAGCTCAGACACTGCAAAGCCTGTA
The DNA here is from genome assembly GCA_013397865.1 of Struthidea cinerea. Classification (NCBI taxonomy): domain Eukaryota; kingdom Metazoa; phylum Chordata; class Aves; order Passeriformes; family Corcoracidae; genus Struthidea; species Struthidea cinerea. The sequence goes on from VZTI01005564.1 coordinate 545,781, forward strand.
CAGAGGAAGGGCTTTGTGCTTTTACTGGAAGTAACTATCTCTTAATTTTTCCCCCTGGGAACATTTTTGGTACAGTATGTATCTCTTCCTTGTAAATAGCGAGCACTGGGTGAGTGTGATCATAAAGGTTCACCTCCTGCTGTGAAGATGTTATGTGTAAGTGTTTGGGGCTGACCTATTGCCTTATCTGCCCAGCCTTTGGCTGCCTGGGGATAAAAGAACTTGTGCGAGGGGGATCTGCCTCCAAACCCTCTTCCGTGAGCCTGGCTGGGAAGGCAGACATTTTGTTCTGCACGTGAAAAGGAGATTTTAAACCTTTCTTTTGTAGTGAGTTTGAGAGAACTGACTTTAAAAACCTCCAAGTAGTTCACTGTAAATAAATCCAGATGAGTGAAACACTTGTATTTTTATAGCTCTTAAAACACATTTTATAATGGAAATGAAGGATATCTTTGCAGTGGGAGGTATGGGAGTTAGAGCAATATTTGTCATCATCTGCAGTATGAGCAGGCATAGTGCAAATTCTCCTGTATAATTCAATAAAAATGTGGTGTGTCTGGCCTTTAATATTTACAACTATCATAAAAATTTTTGTTATGCTGCATGCAGTATCAGATCCATTTTGTTTAAATTACATAAGACATTGATGGATCAGAAACCAAGAGTTTCATTAGAAACTTTTATAGAAAATCACCATAAATTCCTGCTTACAAAGACAGCTTTCTTGAACTGTATTCATTCTTTGAGTGAGAAATATGATTATTGACTAGTCATAGAATTAAAAAAGAATATAATTTTTGTTTTTCATTAAAGCTGATTAAAATGTGTATAATGTGAACATATTACAATAAATGCAGAACTGCAGCACACTGGAATGTATCACTGTAAGAGCAGTTGTTCAGCATAGTTTTGCAGAAAAATATTTTCCTTATTCTAATTTATTTCTACCTCTACAAAATCACATATTCATGTTTTATTTATTCAGTTTTTTGTGCCCATACTATCAGTCTTTTGCCAGAATATTTCAGCAACAGCTAATCAATTACAAAGTAAAAGCTCATGTTCAGTTTACTTATTAATTCATTTTCTAATGCCATGATATTATCACTGATATTTTAAAACTGGATTTTCTGGAGACAATCCAACTAAATCACAGGGAAAAACATATAAGAAAGTTGTATCAGAACTGAGGTGTTTGGAATTAATAGTTGTGTGCTGCCACTTCAAATTTCACATACACTCTGAAAAAAATTATAAGGCTGGCTACTGATAATTAAAATCAGAAAGATACTGAGCTGTTTGGATTCCATACCAGAAGAATAAGCAGAAACATTCTTAGTTTACAATGAAGAGATAAGGCATTTGTTAATGTTTCAAATAGTATTGGATTAATTCAAAAATTGATAATAGAACCAGCTTTCATTTTTGAGTTAACATTTGGGGCCCTTAAGTAAAGCTGCTGGTGTTTCTGGACAAGAGAAAATCAATAGCATGCCACTTTTAGTATCTACTGAATGTTAGGTAGTTAATAATTTAAAAAAGAGAGCTTGCTGCTACACTTACAAGGTTTTCCCTTTTGTTAAGGAAGCAGACAGGTTCAGTTGCTTGTTGGGTATTCCTTTGTATGCTCACTTTCAGTGAATTAAAATGGCTTTTCCTCAAATGAGAGAAACTGCCCTTAGACTACAGGGCCAGATTTTTTTTGACAGCCTTGATATGAACTAGCTGAAAGATGGGAGCCTTTAAAAAAAAAAAGTCTTTCAAAGGTGTTTTGGCTTAATATTATTTGAGCAGCTCTTGAAGAGAAAAAGGGAATTGTAGTAGCATCAGATGCCAGCAGAGGTGATTGTGCCTGCTCAAGGACTTGATCAGAATTTCTACTCAGGGGATGCTCCTGAAGAATGAGCAAAATAATTTTGGGGAATTTGTATCTTTACAGTTGTTCATTGCATAAGTGAAAATTTTTTATGTCTCCTGACCTGAGCTCAGATCTGTTTTTTGCTTCCAGGATGTGCAGCACAGATGGTGGAGACTAATTGGGGTGGAGGGCAAGGCCTCTATGTGTTCTTGAAATCCTGTGTCTCTCTGGAGGTCGGGGGTGAAGTTGCTGTGGCACAGACATCCTCGGGGCTAATGTGAGCGATGGCAGCCTCTCTGTGCTTGCCTGCTGGTCACGATGCAAAGCTGAACGGCTGTAGCAGCTGTCCAACATACTTCTCTCAGGACAAATTCCTCCATCCCTCCACCTGACTCAACCAACAGAAGTGTGTCTGTGCATGGAGGGGTCCTGCAGCGAGCCCTGCAGCAGCCCCGGCAGATGCAGAAGCAGCACTTGGGGTGCACATCAGCCTTGCTGTGCCGGGGCTCTTTTATATTGGATGCCTTTCTTGGGCTTGTATTTTGCCAGTGTTGCTGCAAACAGAACTCTGGCAAACTGCTTCCTTTCACCTTTTCCAAGTGTCAGAGCTTTGGAGGGCAGGATGGCCTCAGAGATATGCAAATCATTTTCTTGTACTAGCCCTGGTGCTCAGAGATGCAGCAATGTTTCCATCTGCCCCCCAACAGCTCATGCTGAGTTCTGTCTGTGGTAAAACTTGTGCTGTAGCAGGCTGAGACTTGGTCTGGGAGCTTGGGGTTTGTTGCCATTCCCACCCTTTCCTTCTTCCCAGAAAACAAGAAGAAGTCACCGCTGGGCTTGTCTCGCATTTGCATCTGTCCATAACCTTCACGCCGGTTCTCAGTTCCAGCCACTGTTTCAGATGTGATTATACACAGTTTATAGCAGTAAATGACATAGGGAGATGCCAATCAGAGCTTTTGTGGAGCCTCATCATGTAATTTGTGTTGTGTTTCTTTCACTGTTCCCCCAGGCAGCATTGCTCATGTTCAGTCTTAAGTTCTACATTTGCAGGTACGCTGCGTTATACCCAAACCTTTTGTTTTCTCTGTGGTCTTCTTGAGCTTCTTCCCCTCCCACTGCTTCTCCAGTTGCTCCATTAAGCAGTAGGAAGCCAAAGGTGAATCACTATGGGTGTTTACCATGCTAAAAAAGATCCCAAAAATATCTCTCCTTCAGCCCAAGTGGCTGCAACAAAGCAGCAGTGTCAGGTGGCAGGAACCCCCAAAGCAGCAGTGCAGATGCACAGCCTGTGCAATTTAAAATGATCATTTAATGTGCCATGATCAGGTCAGGCTGACATCAGGAAATGGGATGTTAAAGGCTTTTTAGTGGGCACATGAAGTAGCATGAGGATTAAGTTGACACTTTCTCATGTCTTGTGTTCAGAGGTGGCCTTTCTGCTGTATTGTATTCATGGGTTTTAGAGAGAAGCATCCTATAACAGGATTCTCCGTGAGTTATGTCCATCTACATTTAAATGACAAAGGTCATGTCCACTTGTACAATAATTAAATTTTAATAAAATAAGAATAATTTATAGCATTCAAGTCTATGCTATAAATGAGCAGAGTAGCTATCCCTCACACAGCCTCAATACATGGTATAATTTATGCATGAGCTCAGAATTCTCTGCAAGATGCTGAAATCAACATTGCATATTTGGGATGTGGATACTTATTTTAGACACTGAGTTTGAAAACTGTGGTTTGTAGAAATTTATGCAAAAATATTGCCAAAATAAGCATTGAAAACCTAATTTCAATATGCAGCTGCTTGTAAGCATGGTAATTAAGATATATTGGGTAAATTCACTACATCTTTTCTCACCCACAGCAGTGAGACAAAAGTTGCAGATTTCAGATGTAGACTCACTAAAGCTTTAAACTCCAGCCAGGACTCAGGGGAAAGCTGTCTGGGAGAGCAGGTCTGCTGCTTAGCCTGGTCTTGTCTCTACTGTTCTGAGCTTTGATGGAGGGAATGTTGTTGGGATCGCCCAGCTCCCACCTCTTGAAAACACTTTTCACAAATGAACTCATTTACCCTCACAGTCCTGCAGGGAGGGGGGGAGAGAGTCAATCAGCACGTTATCTGGATAAAGAAACCAGAGTGGGGGTTTAGACATTTCTCCTGTCAGGTATCAATCAGTGTTGACTTGACATGCCATCACCAGTCACTCATAGCTCTAAATGCTGTGTTTACCCTCTGCAGCAGGAGATCCGTGCTCCTTCTAGCTTGCTGCTCCTCTGAAATAAATCAACAGGTTTTACCTCTACTTTTTCCTCCAGCTGGGGTGATGCTGGTCCCTGAAAGGAAGACGGAGGATGGGTTTGAGGAGCACTTCGGCTTGAACTACTTGGGACACTTCCTGTTGACTAACCTCCTCTTGGATACGCTGAAGCAATCAGGAACGCACAGTCACAACGCTAGGATCATCACTGTCTCATCAGCCACCCATTATGTAGGCAAATTGCACCTAAACGACTTACAAAGCAGGTACCGATCCCTTTTTGGTATTCACTGATCTGTAGTAATCGTGTGCAGATTAAACTACAAGAGAATTTTTACTGACTTCTGAATGAGGTGGGGTTTTGTCGCCTTTTTTTTTTTTTTTTTCAATTTATGGTGCTTTTCAAGCACTTTCTTAATAGATTTCAGATTTGATCAAAGCTTGCAGACTTGAGTCAAAGATACAAATAATTTATAAACTTCTGAACGGTGTCTTTTTTTCTGGACTTTGAGAACCTCACTTTGCTTTCCGATGCTTATACTGCGGTGATGGCTGCGGTGCATGCGGCGCCTGGACTCGCCGCTGCCTAATCAGGGAGACTCTCCATAACTGGGATGTTTTGAAATGGCTTGGCTGGATGCTAATGGACATCGTCCCCAGAGGGTGCGTGCGCAGAGGCCCCGCTGCTGCCCTCGGATGAGCTCAGACAGGCGCCCGTGGCTGCTCGCTGCCCGCCGAGCGCGGGGATGCTGACTGGGCTCCGGGGGGCAGCTCGCCCTTCCTGCCCAGCCGCCTCGCAGCTGCCGTGCCGGCCCCCGGCTGCCTGCTGCTCCTTCCTGCCCCCAGCTCTGCCCGCCGGCCGCAGCTCCAGCGCGCTGTCCTCTGCTCCCTCCGCCCCGGCCTCCGCCTCGTTCTGCTCCGCTCCTGACATCCCGGTCTCCTCCCGCGGCCTCCCTCACAGCCCTGCTCCAGCTTCCCGCACCCACCCCCCGGCCCCAGGCTGTGTCATCCTGCCTGTCCCCGTCCGACCCCTACGGTCCTTGCCCTCTCACACATCAGCCTGGCCGTTCACTGCCAACGCTAGACCCCGGCTCATGTCTGTGTCACCCCCTGTGCTTCCCCAAGAGCTTATTGAGATCCAGGTTGTGGCCACCCTGGGTTTTTAATCCAGTAAAATGGACTAAAATGCATGGATGACGTGTCCTTCTGCTTTCATTTAGGGAAACTCTGGATGAAAATCTGTAGGATATTTCTAACATCAGGAAGACATCAAATGGTGCAGTAAATGTCTCTCATATCGTACAGGAACCGTGTAGAGTGGTTTAGTTAGCGGAGGAATGGGCAGGATAACTGAGATAAATGTCAAAATTTCCCCATGCAGTCATGCGTGGCAATTACGTGCTTACTCACAGGCTCAAACAGAGCCTGCCTTCTCCTGGGCTCCAGAGAGCTTCTGCCTGCCTGCATGGAGCCCGTCTGAGTTCTGTGTCATTTGCATGAAAATCTGTCTCCATCCTTTGACAGGGACTTCAGCAGGTGATCAGAGGTACCTGGCCCTAGGTTTCATTTCTGAACAAAGACTGAAATTAGAGGGCTGGGCTGTTTCCACTGCAGACTTTTTACATATGAATGCTGCATTAGGCATGTCAAGCTTCTGATTACATATTATGGCATCAGTTTTATTACAAGCCATTGTTTAAACCTCTGCAGGGTAGTCACAATTTAATCTCTTGCTTGTAAAACAACCACAGGAAATTACCCTTACTCTTCACTTGATGTATGTATTCATTGTTTCTGATGGGCATGTGCTGCATGGCACCGTGCAAGGGGGCTAAGGGGATTAGTATTTATTTGGGCTGAAGTGTGGAATGCAAAATTAAATGTGACTGTTCTGTGTCTCTAGATAACAGTAGTTTCCTTGATTATAGCAAGGCCTTGTGCTGTGCCTCTTTAATTTGGGATCACCCCTATCTTTGATTCATCATTATTAACTCTCATTTTAAAGGAACCAGAAATGTTTCAGTTAGGAAAGTTATGGTTGAGCAAGAACATGACTAGTCTGACGTAAAAAAAATAATAATATACCGGTGAGATTTACCTGCAGCTTTTGTGTCCTTTGCATTTCAACATTATTGATGTAAGAAGGGCCATAAAGGATGACAAACTCTGACTGATTTTGCCTGCTCATTCCCACACAGATGCTCTGAATCACTCAGGGGCAGCAGTGGTGCCTGCACATAGGCACAAGGGTGAAACCCAGAGTGGGCGGTAAATTCAGGTCCAAACCTTTTCTTGGTTCAGATGTAAAAAGATACTCCTGGGTTTTTTGGTTTTTTTTAGCCTTATTGCCAATAAGCCCCCACTCAGGTGAATAGTTTGACATCACCATAAATAGTGCTGCAAAAGCCAGTGAGATCACTTGTGTGTTTGAGTGTGTCCCTACAGTGTGAGCAGGGGTTTAGCAGGAGGACTGTTGGGGGATATCATACCCAGGCATTGCCTGCTCCACGGGGCCCTGGAGATGCCTTGTGATCCAGAGCAACATTCAAGAGCTTTAATGGATGTGGTAAAGACGGTCATGGCAAACAGTTTCCTGGTGATGCCATGTCTCATTTTTGCTGCTTGTGTGAATGGGAAATCATTCTAAAAATTTTCTGCTCTTTTTTTTCTTTATTTTGAGTTGCACCAGTTGGTCATAATTCATTTTACGACTGGGATGTGTGTTCCCAGATTGGCTGGTAGTCCTAACCTTGCAGGAAAGCAGGGAAACCATCTGGAGTCATTATTGGAGAAAGAGAGGCTGTACTCTGTGCTGGGAAAATTACCGCTGGCAGCAGGCTGAATTGTTTACCATACCCTTGTCCCATTATTCCTAGATATCAGTTGCGCTAGTGTCCTGACTGAAGGTGAGTGACAGTACTGGAGCAGGGATTCATCCATCAAGCGTGGCAGAGAAGGAAAGGCAGAAGACTTGTCCTGACTTAAAGGAGACAATACACTGAGGTTCAGTTCTCTGCTTTACCACAGACTTTTCTGTGGAATCCTTCCCCCACTCAGGAGACTCAGGGGTGACAGTCACATTTGTGGCCATTTCTCCTTGTTGTTTGTACTTTCTGCTGAGAGATCTGGTCTGAAACCAGATGTCATCCATATCAGTGACCACAGGGCAACAGCGTAACAAATAGTTGTTGGAAGGCCTGTCCCATGAGTAGTGTTAAAGGAAGCTTGTGTTACTGTCCTCCATGTTTCCTCTTTGGTTTGTTTCCTGCCATCTTACCAACCTGATTTATCCCACATTGTTCTGGTTAGCTCTTTTCACTGGGGTGGTTAATTTAATTTTGTCTTTTTGCATTTTACATCATTCTTCTTCCTTTGTTGTCTCTTTCTGCACGCTTGCCTGCTTCTTCATATGTGTCTTTGGAACTTTTTTGTTTGAATTGCCTTTTCCCTCCCTATCTCTTTTTTTGGGGGGGGTATGTCTTATTTTACCCACCAGTTTATTTCCTCCTCTCCATTTATCTTCCTCTTACCTTCTCCCCCTAGCCCCGCTCCTATTTCTTCTCTGTGAATGCTATTTCTCCCCCTTCCTGCCCCTCCTCTTCACACACACACACCAGTGGAAGAGACATGGCATGGGTACATCAAGGCAGGATGGAGCTTGTTCCAAACTGGCAGGGCACAGCTTGTTTCATGTGTGTTATTGCAAATGCAAACGCACTCGCACAAGAGCACTGACTGTTCTCCCAGTTCTTTTGCTGAAGGATATATGTGAAGAACATCAAACGCCTTTGTGGTCTTTTAGATCCAGACCATTCTCAACAGCAATCACATGAGTCGACAAGGGGATCCCTAAGGCAAATCATTCTCCTTCATCCCTACTTTGAATACGGCTGTTTTCAGGGAGGTGAAAGTTTAACAGAAACACAATCTGTCTTCGAGCATTTCCACAGTGGTGATTTCAGCAATTGCATGCGGAGAGTAGTACAGTGTGTGGTCCAGCAACAGAGCTTGCATAGCCTTCTTTCCTCTCTTGCCTGCCTCATCTAAAGTGAGAGGAGAAAACAACATGGTCATGAGAGAATGTGACTGTCTGGTTTCAGCAAAAGCTTGAAGAATAATGTACCATGCACTTGGGTTGGGTTGGGTTGGGTTGGTTTGGGTTGAGATAGGCTTGAGCAGAGCACTGGAGTTCATGGTGCTCTTTCAAGGGTGAGGTGAAGGATACTCCTTTGACTGCTCTACCTACCAAATAAGAAGGTATTTTTGGGAAAATAAAGAAAAAAAGACTGTATTCTCTTTCCCAGGCTGTGGATCACTCTTGAATATGCTCCTCTCCCAGGGGTTAACATCTTTGTGTGCTCTGTCTAGCTTTTTCTCCATGACTAACTATTCCTTTCATCATCCTCTCTTTTTGCATACCAAATGGGCCCTGTAATGCTGTGAATCACAGATCTATGAACTCCCCAGCCACAGTAACACAGCTCCTTTTCTGGTTCACATCTCTTGTATATTCAAGAACAGTTAGTCACACTTTTCTGCTCTCTTTCCCCTGCTCTCCAACTGCAGAAGGAGCTGATTTTTTTTTTAAACTCTCAAAGCTGAATATATTATATATAATTTCTGTATTTTTCCCTGTAGCCCTAGTGCATGAATCATGTCAGAGACAATAGAAGTTAAATGAAAAGAACTGCAAAATTCCCAGCTGCCACATGTGTGTCCTAGCTGGTATAAAATAGGATAAACAGCTCTGCCCACTACCTGGGAGGATTCTGGAGAGACCAGGCAGCTCCAGTTAATCTCCTCTGTTAGGCAGTTCATAAGGAACTGTAACAGGAAATGTTATGTACTGATGGGAAAATCTGTCAAGCAGAGTAGCTGGACACCTCCTGTTTTTGGATGAGGGGTGTTCTTCATCTTCTCTTCTTCCATGTGTTTGTCAGTTAAAAAAGGTTGTATTAAGTTTGGGCAGAAAGTTGAGGATTTTCTTCCATCAGCATTACTGAAATTTTGGAAAATATTTTCCATGAACAGCAACTAAAAGTTAAGATGTTGAATTACCTTTGGAAAATATTTATCAATTTTTGAAACCAAAACATTTTATTTCACTGTTCCAAAAAAATATTTTTAATTTATTTGTAATTATCCCTATGAGTACATTGGCATTCAGATTTTGAAGTATGAGAATAAAACTGAAACTCCCAACCTTTAATTTCTAAACCATCCTTTTGAAGTTTCAAATTACTTTTTCTATTTTTTTCTTTTTTTTTTTTTAAGATGGACATTTGTGTAAAACAGATTTTTTTATTTACTAAGAATGGTTTGATGAGTCAACAGTTTTTTCAAGGAAAGGCTTCTATTTTTTAAATACTCAGTTCCTTCAGTTTTCATGATTGATCTGTCACTTAAAGTTTCTTAATTCTCTCTGACTGGAAGAACTGGAAGTATCACACCTTAAATTTACACAAAAACAAACATGAAACTGATGTAGCGTAGTAGTAGTATAGTACTGTTGGGTTTTTTTCTAATTTTTTATATAACAAAGGAAAATTTGTAAAAGGAAGTAGGAGACATTTTCATTATTACCCCTTTTTTGTAAATCCATTTTAGTCAGTACAGAAGTCTTTCATAATAACATATAAAGAGCTGTGTCACTGGACTGTTGTTTAATAAAATGCTGTGAAAACTACAGATATTTTAATCATAAAAGATTTTTCTAGATCATTAGATAGATACATACTATCATAGGTTTTATTTAACTTGTGGAATATATGGTTTTGTTCAAGTTCTGTTGTTTAAGCAACTTCTCCACGATGACTTTTATTGCATATTCTGGTTCTATTTGCAAGATAAATCATGCTGCCTTGACAGGACCAAATGCCAACTGCAGCACAGTGCTATATTCATTTAGACATGTCCTTCCTGCAGCAGGTTATCAAGTTTTCCTGTATATAGTCAGATGACAAGTATTTAAATGCTTACTGCACACACATAAGGGTGTTTCAGTCCTTCTTTGCCGAATACTTTCTGTATAAATGCAAACGGATTTGCTGCCTTGCTAAATGATCCCTTGTGTTTGCAGCAATTAGCATTAATTGCAAAAATTGACTCACTGGCCTGGAAAATGAGTGTACTGGGGAAGGCACAGATCTCAAATTCTATAAGTTAATTTAAAAAAATAAATGGGCTACTGTATCAGCAGACCAATTCATCAATTCAAAAGACAGAGATCTAGCTCAAATGCATCAGGTGTTTTATTCATTCTTTTCCATTCCTGCAACCAATAAAAAAGAAATATCTAAGTCAGGATGCCAACTTCAGAAAGCTTTCATTTTACATTTATTGGTGTATTATTGTCCTGTCTAATCAAAATACTTTTAGGGTTGATCGATTTCTGGAGAACAATAAGAGAATGTAACACTAATACCACAAAGGTAACGTCAGACTTACGTGTATTTGGGGGAATTAAATGTAGCTCCTTTGTTGTCACGATGTTAAATTCCTTTTTATCTAAAAGAATTAATGGTCTTGACAAAGGATTATTAATAATGGTTATTGGTGTAACAGGACATGGTGTTTCTGAGCTAGTTCAAATTGCAGCATGCTGGGAAGTATATGAGGTATAGGTGTTCCTGCTGCCCATCCTCTCCCTGCACCATGGGTTGGGTGGGAGAAGCCAGCTCTGAGTGGCATTCAGGGCAATGGGTCTCATAGATGTGCTGTTTTCCGAAGAGGCAAGACGGTTCTATGGTAATTTGAAAGTTAATGTATTGCATTCATGTGAGAGAGAGGGCAAAAGGGACTCAGAGGCCTGGGAACGGGGAGAGAGCTTGTCACCCTTGAGAGGGCAAGGTTAGTTTAACATCTTTCTGCAGCAAAAAGACTCATTAAGGCTGAACGAACCTTAAAAGCTTTGGAGTTCAGGTCGTGGGTGATTATTCAAATGTTTTAAGCGTTTCTCTCTATTGCCTTAACTACCACCATCCTCCCAGTATCTTGTCAGTGGAGTTGTCCTTTGGGCTGCCTAGCATAGCTGGGGAAGGCTGGTGCTCATGCCTGTAAATCCTTGGAATAATGTGTTAAGAGAAATGGTCAAAATTATCAGCTCACCTTCCAGAAACCCCCTCCAGGTCCAGCCCTGCTGTAGCTCCTGGTTCTTCATAGCCATAAATCCCATGTCTTGCCACTTGCATTAAGGATTATGAGGTATTGTGCAGGGAGGTGAAGGCAGATTTCTGCCTCTGTGATTTGTTAACTCTTAACCTTTCCTCTATTCCTCATCCTAAACCTCTTTGTTCAGCGAAGGAGAACTTCATCTGTTCAAAAGCAGACCAAGCAGCTGAAACTTACACCTGTGACGAAAAATTGGTCTTTTGTTAAATCAAGTTCTTGATAAAAAATGTGTTGTGAAAACTATGCTTTCTAAGTAAAATTAGTCTTTGTAAACATAAAATATTTTAGTCCCCAGGAGTTTCAATACTGCCAGAAGGTCTGATATAGTTGTAGCTTTGTTGCTCCATTTCTTCTGTTCTCATTATGTGTTGGGTGCTGTGGTAGCTCAGCCTTTCTTGCCATGGGAGGTGGAGAGGGCTGTACGCAGCAAAATCTCGGCCTCCCAAGAGGGACAGACAACAGTGTGAGGAACACTGTGGCTCACAGTAGTTTTAGGAGAAGCTCAAGAGCTTTGACAGTGATGTTAAAGGAATGGTGGGCATGTTCAGTATCTGAATTGCCACAAAAAATCAATCAGTCAATCTGTCAAAGCAGCAGTTTCTTTACATTCTTTTTTCGGTGAGGGCTGGGGCAGGGCAGCCCTGTGACTGGGAGGGTTTTTCAGGGTTTGGACATGAAGCTTCTTGTCATTTCCTGGAAAGCCAAACCTGCCAGATTTCACCAGGTTCTAGCGTGTTTGCAAGTGGAAGACATGTCAAGCATTCTGGTCCCAGGCTGTGCCATGCACCTTCTTGTGAAATGCTTGGTTTTCCATTACAGATCTCTGTTTATAGTGTTCCAGAGTGACACAGTGTTGGGAAATCTGTAAAGTGAAACCCAAAGCTCAGCTCTAAGGCCAAATGGTACAGAAAGTGATTGCTGATGCTGTCCTTTATGGTGCTTAGAAATAACCACTTTGCAATGCTGGCTGTGGACTGCTTTGTATGTTACTCCTTTCTTGTAGGTTTTCTTGTTTTGCTGAAGTTAGCCTGTTTATGTTCCTCAGGTAAGACCGTTCCTCTTCACAGGCCCATTTCGTATTTAAATCTTATTTAAATCCCATCTGATTTCTGACAGTGGATGCGTGGTACTGTTGATGTACAACCTAACAAGAGCAAAAGCCTTTCATGATGTGTCTGCACTGTGAGTCATTTCATGGATGCAGAAGACTTCCACATTTTGATTCCTCTGGTACCTGTTGGCATTTCAGCTGTATTTCTTCTTTAACCTAGGAAGGTCTTCCAACTGAGGAGAAGGCTTCTTGTGATGACTTAACAAATAGATGTCTTTCTTTATGAGTTAGTTCCTTGTCTTAACTCATGCACTGGGAGTTAGTCACTTTTATCACCCAGATTGAAGCTGTGATGTTTGTATTCTCGCTATGTAAGAAAACTTCTAAAAAGCAGAAGTTGTTAAATTGTTTCAACAAGCAGAAACTTTTCAAAAGTATGTTGTGCCAGACTTGCTAATCTTCTCTTCTTTCTGTAAACAAAGATTGATGGCATAGCATTTTCTGCACAGTACTTACAGATATCTCAAAGGAAAAAGGATTTTGCAGGCACATTTCCTCGGGTAAGACAGACCAGTCCTTCAGTGTGGTGAATATTTGCTCTTGCAGAACACATTCAGCACCTCCTTAAATCCAAGGCAGTGCAGTGGGTTGAGCCCACCACAATTAAACCTTAAATTATCTTTGCATATGCAGCAACGTAGTCTACTGTAAATCTGCCAACCACATTTGGTGCCCTGTCCTGGATATGAAATGGCAGCACTTTATTATACGTGTTCAGACCCTACAGTTCCTTTTGAGTCCCAGAATGAAAAGCTCAGAACTTGCAGCTAATCTGCAAAAACCTAGACCAGTTGCAAGATGCTTTTAAATAAGATTTTGGATTATTCAAGTTATTGCTGGGCCTTTTGTGGTCCTATGTGCATTCTGGTGAAAGCAAAGAAACCATAAAACCCCCCATTACTTCCTTCAACTTAAAAGCTCTATTGCAGGAGAGGTAGGAGGCTTTCCACAAGTGGCTGGAGAGTACCTCCCCCCATTTACAATCCTGTAGATAATCTTACAAGATGTGTGACAATCTTCAATAACCTGAGATCCAGATTACCCAAGAGATCACATGAAAAGATACGTGTCCATGTTTCCCCATTCCCCTTTTCCGTGTCACGAGGACACAGAATATAGGCCTTGAAGCCGTGATCTTTTTCTTGGATAAACCAATGCAAACCCTTGCTTTCTTTTATATATTTTCTCATTGATTTGTTTAATGGAAATTTTTAACTGAATGAAGAGATACTATTATGCTCAAATACCACTTCAACTATTAGCAAGTACTTAACACTGCATCAAATGTCCTGACTGTAGAAAAGTGGCAATTTATATAATTCTAAATAAAGAGATATATTTCCCGGGGGAATGGAATTACAGTAATTACAACTTGAACTTGACATTGATATTTAAAATAATCCAAAACATTTGAAATTAACACCAACTGTACACAAACAGAAAAATTTTGCTTCCTTAAAGGTACTGATTCTGGTGAGACTTTGAGAAGACCAGCCTTTGAGTCCATGTTATATGCATTTGAGAACTGTGCTGAGCACATGGCACCTGAGCTGCACACAGCAACTCTCAGTAGAGCAGAATAGCTCTTGGCATCTCACCTCCTGCCATTAGGAGTAGGGCTCAGCCAAATGAAAAATGATGCTCTGATTCCATCTGGATGACAGTAACGCCCAGGATGACAAGCCCTCGCTTATTTTGCCTTTCATAAATGATTTTAAAATAAAGATGTTCTAGGTTTCTTTACTAAATGTAGCCCTCAGGAGACAGTAAGTTAATTTTTGTTCCCTCTGCATTTCCTAAAGGCTATAACAAGGGGCTGGTCACTGAAAGTTATGCATTTATGCAGTGAAGTGGTGGAAGTTGGGAAGCATGACTTTAAAATATAAAGACAAAACCAAAACGCCACTCAGCTTCCAGCTTGCGGCTCCTACTGCATTGTGGGTTAAGCACAAGGCAGGAGTCACTGATTTGCAGAGATATCAGTTATTGAGACCATTACCAACATTTTACCTGTTAGAGAGAGAGAGCGTTTCCCAGCTCTGGGCTTTTACTCTTACAGTCTAATTTTAAGAAGAGAAATGTTATTTTACTGCAGTTGAAAGATGCCAGAGGAAGCCTGTATTTGTCCAGAGCTGTGTGTGACCAATACGTGGAACCGAGGAGCTCACTGCAGGAAGAGGAATGAAAGGCAACATGGGTTGCTCTGAAAGTGCCACTGGCCTATGACTGCTTAAGTAACCCCCATGACACAAATCAAGACATGAAGGATTTGCTTTTTAGCTTGTGTAGAACCACTAATTTCATGTATTGGTCTGGTAGCCTTCCTTTCGAACAAGTTCATCACAGGGTCATGAGGGCTCTTCAGGAGTCCCTAATGCTGCATTCCTTATGCACTCTAGGTTTATGCTACAGCCACCTTAACTGTTATATGTATGTAGTCACAATTTATTTTTTAAGGTCACACATCACATATATAAAAGAAATATACATGAAGAAGTACATGAGCACCCAAATGCCCAGTCATGTAGGTGAGATGAATGACTGTGCAATAGCCTATAGCAGTAGTTGGTAACAGGACAGCTGCTGGACAAAACATAACTGCAACAACATCTGAATAAGTAGATAAGTTAATACCTTAGATTTGAGCTTTGTTTTACTAATGTATAAGCTTCTTTCTTTCAGCTGGTAAAATACTGGTTGTCAGTGGTAATATTCTCATTTCTCCAGCTTGGTCTTTTCTCCTTGTCTGTATGTCTGTTTGGGTTTTTTTGGTGGTGTTTGTTTGTTTGTTTGGGTTTCTTTACTGAAAGAAAATCACAATTAATGAGACTCAGGAAATGTGTTCACAGGATAAATATGTGTAGTACTGTCAGGAAGCCTGCTTTAATCTAATAAACAATATTTAGAACTCAAGCTTTATCATAAGAGAAAAGAAAGAAACTGCTTATGATAACCAGTAAAGACATGTTTATTTTCCAATGTATTTCTCTATCTGCTTCAAAATAAGCTGCGAAATCTATCAAAACTTGAAAAATCTTGTGCTGCATTCCCTGAAGAAAGAAAATTTAAGACTGTGAAAGCTTCATGAGTGTTTAATAATAGACTTTTATAGTCTTGACTAAGCAATGGTGATGATGTATTGCAAGATTAATACATAAATCATCAGGAAGCTTTAGTAATTTTAATACAGCAAGCCTATGTTTTGCTTAATTCCCTGGTTCATCCTAAGGCATATATTGAAATTTTGTGTGGCCTTTCATTAAAAACCCCAGCATGTCAGCCACGTTTTGCATCACTTGTCTTTTAACGGAGCAAATAGCAGCTGGCTTTTCTGCAGTTTGATCTCGATGCAATCTGCCCTCCGGGCAAATTAACACACTGGAAACTGGGGAGCACGGTGATGGGTGACAGGAGGATGACGTGCAAGACAGTTGTGAAAGAAGTCCACATCAGGAAAGCTTCAATACTTTAGCACCAGCCGGGTTAAATTGCTCTGTGTGCCAGTCAGGATGGTTCCAGGTCCTCTGAGCCTTTTGCTGAAGCAAGGTGTGGTGGGGGAGAGGGTGCTGTCAGTCAGTCAGTCAGTCCCTAATGTCTGCTATGGGTGTGCACGTGCGAAAGGAGCCCTGAATCAGAGTGGAGAAGCTGAGAGCAACAAGAGAACCCCGTGCACAGGAGAGGTGAAGGAAGTGGTCTGTGCTGAGCAGCAATTTTGTTTCCCCTGTTACTCAGTGGGTACCCGACCTCACTTAATGCTCTTTACTAAACATGGGATCACTGGGCAAAAGTGGGAGACCACTGCAGGAAACAGGCCACCTAAAGCCAACCTGAGGAGAAACAAGAGTAAGACTGATTGCCAAGGGATGTACTAAACATCGATCTGGCTTTCAAACTGGGATAGCAGCTGAGTTCATACTTAAACATCTAATTAGTCACTGCAGGCCTTGGTTTGAAATTTGGCTTCTCATTACTTTTTGAAAATACATTCCACAGGGAGACTGCTGCTGGAGACAGCACTATGGAGATAAGTGGCAAAATCAGCTAATCAGCTTCTGGTGGAAAAGAAAAAGAAAAGAAAAGAAAAGAAAAGAAAAGAAAAGAAAAGAAAAGAAAAGAAAAGAAAAGAAAAGAAAAGAAAAGAAAAGAAAAGAAAAGAAAAGACAAAATAACAACAACAAAAAAAAACCCAAAAAAACCACAAAAAAACAAACCAAACCAAACCAAACAAACAAACAAAAACAAAAACAAAAACAAAAAAACAACAAAAAACAACCCAAACCAACAACAAAAAAAAACAAAACAAAATAAAACAAAACAAAACAAAACAAAAAAAAAACAAACCAAAAAAAACCCCCAAAAAACCAAAAAAAAAAACCCACCAGCAAACCTCAAGGCACTCACTCCAGAATTGAATACCTACTTATTTTGTTCTTGCAAAAATGCAGAAGAATCCCTTTCTTTTCTCCTCCATAATTTTTGTTATACTAAGTCAAACCTGTAGCCTATGTTGCAAAAAATCTTAAGCCAGAAGTAAGAACTTCTGCTAAAAATTAATTGGACGCAAAATGCAGAACCTGCCTTATCCTGATCCTTTATTCATCAGTATAGAATCAATAAAGCATTTTTTTCAAAGGAAGGGAAGGTCTTGTGTATTGGTGCTCTTTTAGCCAGATTTCAAAGCAGCGAATTAAATTCTGCCTGCCTTAACTCCTCCTGTACTTTTCATTTAGTGAGTTGTGCATTGCCTTGTTTTATCAGCACTGACTCAGCAAAATGCAATGGAGGGGCATTCCCTGGGGGATGCCACTGTTTTCTGTGGTAGGAGGAGTGGATGGCACAGCTAGGCCCGCTCAAATGACTGGGTGAGCATGAACTACTCCAAGCTACTGATGCCAGGCATGCCATACTTTCCCACTGAACTTCTTCCCACCAAATCCTTGCTCCCCTTTTCCTCGCTGCTGTGTACAGGCTTACCATATCACAGCACATGCTGTCTGGCATGGCCCAAGCTGGGTGGGCAGTATTTATTAGGGTGTATCCCTGGGCATCGGACACCAGTACCTCCTCAGCTCTCTAGCTGACTGACCAGCACCCACATATAACACTGGGAGCTGGGAGCTACCAGCCTGGCTGGTTGCCTGGTTAGGAGGCAGAGTTACTCTGCTGGAGAGTCCGCTTGCCTGGCTGTGAAGCATTGATACCCTGTGTCCTCAGAGCAGCAAAGGTCCAAGTGTCACAGGCGCCTTGTGTGCACTGGTCTGCTAGCACAGTTTGCTGGTAAGCTGTGTTCTGCTTGGATGGTTTGCCTCTTGTGTGCACTTTGATTTCAGAAAGATTTTAGAACCTTCAGAAAATGTTGAAATGCAGAATGTCAATATTATTTTATTTAGTAAGCAATTATACTTTTATTCATTGTAAAAAATGTGCATACAGAGCATAAAGTTCCAAGAGAGGCTAGATTTAGATGCATAGGCTTTAAAGCCAGAAATTTCCATGTGTAAGAGGAATACATTTTATGGTTTTAAACTGAAAGAGGGTAGATTTAGATTGGACAAAGGAAAGAAATTTTTATGATGATGATGGTAAGGCACAGGAATGGGTTGTCCAGAGAAAGTGTGGATCCCCCATCCATTCAAAGCCAGGTTGGATGAGACTTTGAGCAATCTTGTCAAGTGGAAAGATGTCTCTTCTTATGGTAGGGTTGTGGGACTAGGTGGTCTTTAAACTTCCAACCCAAACCCTTCTGTGATTCTACATGTGTGCGCATGGGAGATGGAATCGTGGTGTAAGTGCAGGTGCCTATGTGGTCCTATTTTTCTGATGCATAAAGTCAACACTGGATGTAATGAAGTTAAATAACCAGTGTGGATTTATTTTTTCAATGTGGCATTTAAACAATGTGATTCTAATAAAATGGGGTCTGACAAACAAAACAAAAAATCCTCATCAGTTCTCGGTCACATTATTCCGAAATCTTATGTAGTCCATTGATGTCATATTCCTGAAAAGCAAAAAAACACACACAGCAATTGGGAAGAGAGAAGGTAATCACTGCAGGGGCTCTGCTGAAAGTTTTTTCTCTGTGTATCCAATTTTATATTCTTCATATCTATATTACGTTATTGAAGTCTGATTCCCAGCTGCCTTGCAGATCATTTGCATCTCTGCACTGTGATATAAAAGGCTTCCTCGTTGATTGGGTAGCCTTTTATATCTTCTCAGCACTCGTGTTTCTCTGACATAGATATCTATGCAAAGTATAAGGCTTTGGAGGAGCCAACCCTTGTAACAGTTCATGCTTCATTGCCACAAGGTAAGTCAAAACAGCACTCCCACAAAATGTGGGAATGGGGAGTCACGGGGGAGCATTCACCACCC
Organism: Struthidea cinerea; assembly: GCA_013397865.1. Classification (NCBI taxonomy): domain Eukaryota; kingdom Metazoa; phylum Chordata; class Aves; order Passeriformes; family Corcoracidae; genus Struthidea; species Struthidea cinerea. The sequence goes on from VZTI01005564.1 coordinate 564,567, forward strand.
TCCTGCCTGGCATCTGGAGGTTACTGAAGGCCAGACTAGACCCAGGCAGCACAAGCCAGAGGAGTCCCCAGCTCTGCTTCCCTGCAAGCCGCTTGCCAGACAAGATCGCTCTAATTCAACTCAGGAAGCTTGTCCCGTGCCCCAGCTTGCGTTCAGTGGGGGAATGAGCTGGTGGTGCTGATGGAGGAGTGCCAGGGTTAGCTGCCAGCTGGCTGCCGGAGGCGGCTTGGGATGAATGCTTCTTCCCATGGGTAGCGTGAGCTCTGCCCTGCACGGCTGTGCACAGGAGAAGCTTGTAACAGCTGAGGATCTGGTCCTTCTAGTTAAAGGGGTTGGAATATGCATGAAGCATAAGGTGACATTTTGAGCGTCTCAGATCAGAGCATGGACGTTACTGAATTTAAAATGTAACTGCAATTTCCTGACTAATGCCAAGTCACTTTTATATTCATGCAGTGATTGTTCTTTATTCTTTAAATAGCCCATTTTGCCCAAAGGGGCAGGTGATATCTTTATGATAATGAAGATACGTTATCCAGCACGTTACAGCTGAGGCCCTTGGTTGGTGCAAGGGCCACTGATGATCAGCTGCCCTTTTTTGTTCTCAATTTATATCATGCTTTTGTAGATTGTAGATGCTTTTGTAGATTGCTTTTGTAAATGTTTGTGATTCATTTGAACAAGAAAAGAGTAGGGGGGGAAAAAAGAAAAGAGAAGAGATGCACTGGAGGTTCAATGTTGTTGTCTTTTATTTCCTGTGGCTAAGCTGTATTATTTACTGTGGTGTCTCCAAGTTTCTGAGTCCTTTCAAATAACATGGACAGTTAAATTGCTTCAGTAGCCTTATACCTCTGCAGAGTGTCACCCTGTTTCTTAACATACAGGGCTTTCTGTGGTGAAGTGCACGGGATATTATAAATAAGATATTCAACAAGAATGAGATAACAAAATGAACTCATATGTTTACTATAATGTCAAAATAAAAAACTTGCACATAGTAACAGTCACAGAAATCACAGGCAGGCTTTCCAGCAGAGTAGGAACATCCCTGGCCTGGGCATTTCTTGCACTAAGGGTGAAGGTTTAGTGGATGGAGCTGTAGCTGTGGCCACCAGCCACAGAGATAGGACAAGATCTAGGGGAAAGGAGGGAACTAGGAAAGAGAATTTTGTCCCTGGGTGTGTGCCCCTCTATCACCTCTAACCAGCAGGTTAAGGTCCTGCTGCTGCATGGACCCTAACCCCTGAATCCACATGGGCAGCAGCTGCAGCATGCAGCATCACTTCCCCAGGGTTTGGCAGAGGCAGAATGGATGGGGACCGGAGCGGTTTTACTGTTCCCAGGAGCCTGTTGCTTTAGGCTCCTGCCTGCTTTGCCTGTGAGCTGTCTGTAATGCCACCATTTCCCTTTGATTCTGCTAAGCCCAAGAAAGATTAGATGAGAGGCTGGAGTAATTACAGGAGTGAATTGTTATGGTGTAGGAATTTGTGGAAGTGATGCTGAGGCCCCAGTCAGGAAGAGCGTTTTAAGTGACATGCCTGCTAATTTGCCTGAAACTAGCCTGCTTACTAAAAAAAGGAAAAAAAATGTACTGCTGCCTGCATGCAATGAAACCCAACTAATCAGCAGTTCCTAGAAAGCTTGACTTGAAAGAAAGGTACATTTGACATTCAGATGAGAGGTGCACAGGAGTCTCAACAGGTAACGTTTTGCTGTAAATCCTGGAATTTGTGTGCCTTTGTCATACCTCTTTGGCACAGACCCTGCCAGCCATCTGTGCTTTAAAGGCTGTACAGGGCCTGTAAACGGTGTAAACTCTGGTTACACTTGCAGCTGCTCTCCTTGCCCCATCTTTTTATCCATCTCTCAGCTGTGCACAATCTGGTGGGTGACCAGGGCAGGTGCAATGAGTACCTTACTCATCTGTACTGTTCCCAACACAGGAGCCTTCAACTAGTAGGTACTGATGTAGTAAAAATAATAATAGCAACCAGAAGTAGCATGATCAGGCATGGATTTAATAGGTGGAAATAGTGTATGTATGTTTGGGAAGAGCAGAGTGAAAGACGGGAGAGAAGTTTGGGGACCTCTAGGTGATGATAGCCTGGAGATTGATGCCTCAGCATTTCTAGTTTAAAGAGTTTGACATAGAGATTCTGGCAGGTATTCTGTTAATTTTATTTTAATATTTTTCCCTGCTATAAATAAGACTTGGTGTCTGATGGCATGATCACCAGAACCTGAGTAAACAGCACGCCTGCCAGTGATAAGCTGTTTCTTCTGACAACTCAGTGTATATCTGGATATTGCAAAATGTGGTACATTTCATGTTTGTGCAATTCTGTTTTCCTCCTGGTTATTTTTACATGCATCTCCCTCTCTTTTTCTCTCCTCTGTACAGATGTTCGTATTCACCCCATGGAGCCTATGCCCAAAGCAAACTTGCCCTTGTGTTATTTACCTATCGACTACAGCATCTTCTGACTGCAAATGGAAGCCATGTGACTGCTAATGTAGTAGACCCTGGAGTAGTGAATACTGAGCTCTACAAACATATCTTTTGGGTGGTGAAAGTGGTCAAATGGATGACAGCCTGGCTATTTTTCAAGGTATGCCGTTTTTAAAATCATTTTGTTGCTGTGCCCCTGCATGGTGCAAGCTGCAGTTGGCCCGAAGCTAAAGGTGTTTCAGAGTTTATAATAGTGTATGGTATTTATTTCATTTCTCTGTCCTGATGAGATGTACAAAATAAATAACAACAGGCTCTCCAGCAAACAAACATTTGTTTTAAATGGAAGGAGCAGGCTGTCACTGTAGGGAAAGGGAAAGCCTTTCACTGCCTGTGCCTAGGCACTGGTTATCTCTGCCCTGATCTATCCACGTGCTTCAGTGCATGCATGGGAGCAGGACATCATCTCAACAGGGAGCCAGAATATGCAAAGTGTTCCTCAGAAATCACTTGTACATTCTCTTAAGGAGAAGCAGTCATGATCTGGCATGGTCTACATGTATGCAACATTTTACAGAGAAGAGGGCAAAGGGAAGAAGGAAGTTGTACAAAAGTGGCAGTGGAAGGTGGCTGTGCTCCAGGATGTGAGGGTCCAGACGCTTGTGCTCAGGGAGGTGGGACAATTTTTAATTAGGTTTTTCATTCTAACACTTACTTGTAAGGGTACTTGATTTTTATTATCCAATCCTGGTCTGCCTTAGGAAACATAAAGTTGTTTAATAAAACTGATCCAGAAGTGGGGCAGACTCAGTTATGGGTAATGTTTTGTAGGGATGTGAATAGATTAATCTGAAATCAGTTTAGCTGTGTAGGTGCAATTATCTCATGCTCACAGGCCTTAGACGGGCTTGTGCTGAGAAAATGTACTGCTTATAGCTCTTTCAGAAAGTAGTTTTGGATTAAGTAAATGGAACCTGATTCCATTAGAGAAAATTAAATGTCCTAATTAAAATGAAGTATTTTACATCAAGGAGCATGTCCCACAAAGCAAATTAATTTTAAACTTTGATATGGAAATATCAATTGCTTTCATTTTAGAAATGAAACTGGAGGCTGGAAGAGTGGCTGCAAAATAAGATGCAAAAAAATAAACCCATATTTTAAAAAAATAGTATCTTCTGAGTGCACCTTGAATATTGCAATAAAATTGTAATAAGAATGCTCATAATGTGTAATGCATTCTTAAAGAAGCAGACTGCAGCTTTGCCAAACCATGTACCTAAAACTTGTTTTGCCTCTTGTGATTTTAAATATCTTGCAATTTTAAGTATCAGTCTCAGGTGGTAGTGTTTTTTCATTGGACTTACTTCACCTTGCTAAAGTAACAGTTTCATGCAGATGTTTAGGTTGTGCTCAGCATTTCCTCTGGAGAGACAAAATTGTGAAAAATTTCCCACATCTGAGAGTGAGTTTCTAGTCTCTTGTTGTTTACAGCACTCAGTCCCACCTAGTTTTATTGATGTGCCCAGGAGATATTTTTTTATTATACTGGTGATGTTTAGACACTGAATTGGATGTCATTGAACATTTAAAATTATTTATCACAAGAGGGATTCCCATTCTTAAAGCCCTAATAGTCCTGCCACTGATAGTTCCTGATCACTTCCTTCTTCTTTGGATGAGACACTGCTCAAAAGAAATTCTGCCTTGAAATAGGTGATAGACAGACATACTGATCTGTATGGAAGAGCGATATTTCTACTGCCTGAAAAGCAAATGTATCAATTGCTCTCTGAGTCAGAATAACTTCAAGTTTGGATATCTAAATGCTTCAGTTATGGAGGTTGAGATTTTCACATTTTTGTTTTACACTCGATGTGTTTTTCCCAAAAGCCAGAGGAGAGGGAAATTCTTACTTTCTGTCTTCCCATCCTCTCTTAGTTGTCTGAGTTACAGCTCCAACTTCTACTCTCTGCTTACTGCTTATTGCTTAGGATATATCTATGTGTTCGGGAGCGCTTCATCCCAGAGGCACGCCCTGCTCAGCGTCACGAGCAGGCGATGTTCAGCTCCACAGCAAGCTCACATTGCGAGCCTGCCTGGCAATTTTAATAGTGCTCTACTGAGGGCTGTAGTATTCAGCATTCAAGCCTGTGTGAGTCTTGCGTTGGTCTTGTGCATTAGGGTAAATTTCCCCTGAGAAAAGTAAGAAAGCCCAGTACAAGAAAATTCAGTTGTCTGGTAATATTAGCTGATAGTTGGTAGTATGGATTTTTTCCCCCTTGGAATTTTGTTCCTGAGCACTTATATGAATCTTCCTTCTAGGATTATGGCAGTAATGCAGTGAAATGAGGTGATAGCTCTCTAATCATATTGACTTAACTAAATACTGTCACCCTGGAGTATTCCAGAGTAGTTTCTAAACGTGTGCAGGAAATTGCTTCACCCACTGCAGCATGGCACTCGTGAGAGCCAGCACAGCCCAGAGAGCTTCAGTGAGGAAATGCATCACATCACATTCCCTCAGATAACAGTCAGCATCTTGTTTGATTTAATTCCAAAATATAGAGGCAGAGCCCCCACTACTTTTAAATGCATTTCTGCCAGTACTGGTCCCAGCTACGTTCAAGCCAAATACCTCCTAGGGACTGCAGCCTGGCACCCACTTTCTCTGGGCTGCTGGTATTTGAGGCAGCTCAGTGTGGCAGACAAGGCTGTTTGCTCAACATCCACCTTGGGGCTGCCTCAAGATATTTAGGTACTTAAACAAATAGACCTACAGTCTCATACATAGGCCGTGATACGTATGCATAATTTATTCAAAGTGTTAACAGCTTGAATTTCTTAAAACTGCAAAACATTTTCTTCTAGATTTTATATATGGCTCAGAAAAATCTTGGCCAAATCAGTTTGGTGTTTTTTCCCCCCACAAGTTGCAGTGAGAGGCATTCCTGTAGAAATAAGATAGGCCAAACTAAAGGTTCTGGTGACAGCCATAAAATTTGTGAAATTGATGCCTGACCTTTAGAAGTGATGGTTTCATTTTTTCTCAGCTTGATTCTTTCTCAGAAAAGTCACTGTCTGCTGTGGTACTCTAAATTTGCACTTTGCAAATGTTTCCTCTGTATTTTTCATAAACATGGACTGCACCTGTCACACAAGGTAGAAATTATGTTTATTCCTCAAAAAAAATTGATTTCTATATCTATGACTTCTCAGTAAAGAAAGCCTGATGAGCTGACACAGTCCTCCGCAGAATGCAGTGAAGTGTGTTATCCCTTAGTGATTTTTAACATAAATTGATCTTCTTTTTGAAGAGATAAAGTCCAAACTAGTAAACACTAACTAATTAATGAGATAATAATAACCTAAAAAGTCATTCATTGAGCATCAAATTGCAATTTAGATAAGTGTGTAACACACCAGCTTTAGTGTTGGGTACCATGCAAGCTGGAAGCCAGGAAGTACCATTTCCCCCTCCAATATTTCTGCATCTGCAGCAGATACTGAATATTCATTCTTAAGCCAGATGGTCTCTGCTTGTGATACAATTAAAATGCCTTAGAGCAAAACAGAAAAGTTGACTCTCATTAATGTCCGATAACAGGGATTGTTATGCTTCGTATGACTTCATTATGGCATCAAAGTAGAGACATTTGACAGATAGCAGTGTTGTAAAGTTCCCCAAAACCGTGTTTATGACAAGCTTGGTGAAAGTGACATTATCAGCTGCAGAGAATTTGGTCCTTTCAGCCGCCCCGGATTGGTGTTTAGGAAGGCATTGTGGAAAGAAGGCTTCGCATCAGATCCTGTCTCAGCTGTCATTTCCAAAGACATAGGGCCACATAAATGATTATTGACTGACAAACTGAAAATGAGTAGGATTAGTGACCCTGCCAGCCTGTAAAAATGAAGGGAAAGGCTTCAGGATCATGGGCTAGATAGACATCGGCCAATATAAAAAACTAATTTGCTTCCTTCACCTTGTCAAAATAGGCTTCACTTTCGTGTAATTTTCCTAAAACATTTCTAAAAAAATGCTTCTAGTCTGTAAGCATGTCTAGAAAACAAGATATAGAGGACTTGGATTTATCATTCATGCCAGAGGACATAGTCATACAGGTCTTATTGCAGCATTTCTTATTCAAACTGTCCCTTTGGCACTGTGAATGTAGTAAATTTATTTCATCCTTCCCCCCAGGTGTCAGAAGACAAACACATCACCACACAATAACACCAGCTGTAGAGAATGAGAGTAATTAAATCCCACAGCTGAAAGCAGCAATTCATCTGCGTCAACATCTTCTGTGCATGGGAGTGTGTGGTCCTCACATAAAGCTAATCTGGGCTTTTCTCACAAAATGAAAACTTGCAGAAACGTGTAATTTGCAGTTAATTTTTACAAATGGTTTTTTTCTGGTCAAAAACATAGAGAAGAAAACAGTCTACTTAAATCCAGTAACACTGATCTTTCAGCAGGTACCATTTTTGTACACATTGTGCAGGGATTTAAGCTTTCAGAGCCATTGGTGTCTTTTTTTCCATCTATTAAATATTTTTTTATTTGTACAGCCATAGAACAATTCTAGGGGAAAGAGGGGGACCAGCCTGAGAAGGCTAGTGAGTAGTCTACTATTAAGTCCCCAAATCCTGGTGATCTGGGCTTTTTTCTTGCATGTGAACCCCTGGACTTGGTTAAGTATCCAGGTCCTGACTGTTACGGGTTATGTGAATGGAGGTTGGCTGCTTTATTTATCATAACTGCTGAGCACAAAGCCTTCTGAACACAGAGCCCTTTGTTTCTGTTTGAAGTCAGGTCAGACCCCTCCAAGGTAGGCTGGACCTCAGTGCACACATAAATAGCACTGGGCCCTGGTCTCCACTGAACCTGTGGCACCCCTGCATCCCATGATATGACTATTTTTCTACATGTTTTCTAAGGTCTAAGTGGCTAAAATATTTATTTTAAGAGACACGTTGAGAGTTGTCACAGGGTGTTTTGACGGCCAGAAAATGAAGGATTTGTGTTGCTTGCCTCAGCTTATGGTGCACAGAGGATTGTACAGTTGCTGTACAGGACAGCACAAAATGGGTAGGTTAATGTCACAGTGCATCACAGGGAGTCAAGGATGTTGAAGTTCTTGTTTATAATTTATTTGGAGCAGCTGCTGGTGTGATTTATCCCCCAAACCACACCCAAGCTTCCTCTTGGAGGGTGCCAGTTGCAACAGGCTGAAACACAGCCATGGAGCAAGCAAAAAATGGAGCAGTGTGCACAGAGATCCATCTCATGTCCTGTCCTGCAGTTCTGCTGTTTGATTAAAAGAAAAGAAGCATCCCTTCTTTTTCCTTCTGACAGCGTGAAATGGGAAGATTGTCTTCCATCTTTCAAAATTGTTCACAGAACAGGAGAACTGCCTCCATGTCTAATATTGCCTGCAGGATTCACCCTTTTTAGCAAAGGAAATGGTCTAAAGAAAAGCAGGTTAATGCTACACTGTGCACTGTGTGAAAACCCATGCTTGCCCTGTGTGAAATTGTTTTGGACTGGTAAGCAACTGAAATGTCAGAAGCTGTGTGTCTTACTGTGAAAGAAAGGGTTTATCCTTAACTCTGGCGTGGTAGAGGATTGATGATTTAACCTGACAGCCCAGGAAGATTATTTCATTTTATGTGAAAGATTTAAATTTGTATCCAAAAGTGTGAGATAAGTCGTCCCTCCATTGCTGTACCTGGGGAGAGAGTAAGTAAACAGTTAAGAAATTGTGAAAATACATGAGCCTAACCAGTGTTAGCACATCAGCACCTATCATCCTGTAATCTGTAACTGATTTCACATTCAGACACCGCAGAGTTAGTTAGGAAAGACATTTTCCATCAATCAATCTATTCCTTGCAGTACTTTCCTAAGTATTTGATTAATACCTTTGTGTGGTAATCTATTCCCAGTCACACTTGTTGTAAATGGAGAAAACACAAAAAAGGAGGATAATTTTGCTGTGGATCAAACACACATCAGGGACTCTGGACTGATTCCTCTCAGATTAAAACAAGATCTCCTCGATGCCACTAATGTAGAGGTCTCAAAAAAGAGGCTGAAAGATTGGGGAATTAGAGAATCTTGAAATTTCAACTAGACATTAGCACAATCTTTTAAATTATGGGTTATAGCCTCACACTACTGTAATTCTTCCTCATGCATCAGAGAAGTTCTAAGTCAATCACCATGTGCTTAAAATCCTGTTTTCTTCTGGTCAGGTAGTATAACACTACTTGGAAACTTGAACCCACTAGCAGCAGAATAGAGAACAGCCACTAATCTTTCTCATCAGCATATCTCTCAGAGAAAGAACTAAAGAGAGAGGAAACAACCTCCGCCCCAATGAAATGACCCATTCAGCAAGGGTAGGAACAGGAATTGCAGGCAGCTTCTGTCTTCCCTGTGAATGAGTTGTAAAACAGAGTTAAGGAGAAAGACCACTGGCTTCTCTTGGAAAATCCTCCAATGAGTTTATGGGTGAGCAGCAGTTTGGAATTAAAATAAGAAGATGCAGAGGAGTAGGTTGTGGGAAGTGCATATGCAGGTATATTTTTATATATATTCATATATTTGCATAATCATATATATATATGTTCTATCTAAATTCCTCATTGTTTTGCTATTTGTGAGTTATGTGTCCCTAACAAAAAAAAATGCTGATAAAATTTGTATTGCAGAGCCCCATCACCTAAAGACCCTACTCACTACTGAAAAAAATAATTTTAGGAAATTTTGGAGATCTACAGGCCCTCCTTTCCTCCTCTCTGAATATGACAGTCTGTAACTTACCAGTAATTGAAGGAGACTGAAAAACCTTTCAGTGTGAAGTAAGGAAATTCTTCCATGAACAACACAGACACAATTTTTGGTGGCTATGCTGAGTTTTCAAAGGTTAACATAAAACGTCAGGTTCTACCAAGAAGCTGAAAACATCTCCTTTTCTAGAGGTCTGAGGCATCTATGCCTGGCAGTCACCTCTGACATGTCTCCTGGTTCATAAATGTCTACAATATGAATGCCAGCATCAGACGTGTGATTTCCTCATGGTCACAGCTACTACTGGACGTGTCTTATCCTAAGATAAATATCTACAGTTGGACAGCTGAATTAAGCCCTTTAAGTGCCAGTTGGTCCCTGTGAATGTCAAAGGGGTCCTCTGGTGACTAGCTCAGCTGTAGATGTCTGTGCTGTATAAGGGTGTAAAGTTAGTTAAGATTAATCCTTTCCAAAGGTACACAGTGTTAATTTTCTGGGTTTCTAAAAAAAATGAACTGAAGATGGTAGGATTTTGGATGTGCAGAGGAGAGAATAGGAACTGTAAATGTGTATTCTTAGATCTGGGGCACAAGTAATTTGCTATCAAGCTGGTTTTACAAATGGCAGCTCTAAGGTATTAGACCATTTCCCATATAAGTGGGAAATGTGCTCGTGGGCAGCTGCAGATGAGGAAACCCTAGTTACTTATGAAATGTATTTCTCATGTATGTTTATAATCTATTGTGTGCCTTCACTACAGCAGCCACGGGTGAGGAAATCCCAGGTACTTATGAAATGTATTTCTCGTACATGTTTACGATTCATGGTGTGCCTCCACAGTTTATCATGCAGATATCGCCATGCATTTACATGGGTAGTTATGTGTACTCCCTATATGTACTTATTAAAGCCTAATGTTTGTAACTAGAGAGAACCATGGGAAGCAAGCACCATCCACTCTTTGAGGATGAACTGGAAACAGTAAACACATATTTTTAATATAACAGGATCATCCGCCACCCAATTTGTGAGTTATGAAAAGTTTAAATTCAGAAGTCACATGAGCAGCTCTGGCTTTAGTAATGACTATAATGATTATGATTGCAAGCCATAAAACTTCTGTATTGCATTTTAGAAACACTACTGAGATACTACAAGATGTAGTTCACATGGTTCTTTTTGTTCTCATTATGTTCTGAGCTAAATACTTGGGATTTGGTAGATTTTAATAGGTAAACACAGGAAGGGAATTTGGTTTAGTGCCTCTAGTCCTCATTTTTTCTAGAAGGAACCTGATCCTAGATGTGGCACAAACACATAATATCATTAATACAATCTGTCAAGAACTAGTGGTTTTTGTACATTATTACATATTTAAACATTCTGTTTAAATTGTGTCTGTGATTCTCTTCAGGGCAAATGACTACATCTGTGTGGTGCCATCTCAGTGCTGGGGAAAGGGGAAGTAACCACAGGGGTTCCGTTACCACAGACCAGGCACTCTGTGGGAAATACAGGACATATGCAGAAGAGGATTTGGATGAAACCAGAGCAATGTGCAATAAAACAAGAATGAACTTGGACAGCTTATCAGAGATGGGATTTATAGCGGTATTTATTTGGCCCCATCGTGCTGACCTACTTTTCTGTCACTGGAATAGGAAGGAGGTGCTGCTGCTGGTCCTAGGCTCAGGCATGGTCTGAAAAAAATGAATTGCTCCCCACGTCTCTTAATTGCTCATCAAAGTCTTGGAGCTAGCCACCACCAACTTACAAGCTTGACTTTCTGTCTTATCAATATTTTACCCAAGTAAATCTGTTACTTTTTGAATGACTAGCAAGGGCCAGAGTTGGTGCCCTGTGCCTGGCAGGCCCGTTTTCCCAGGGCTTTGCTGTGAGAGGCACTGTGCACCCCAGCCGTGTCACATCCCTGCAGCCAGCAGCAGTGTGCTGAAGCTGACTGTGTCTCAGGAAGAGATTTATTCATTGTTGTTGCCTGCCAAGCTCAAGATGCAAAATTCAGTCTTCCACAGTCTGCCACTTGTCGTATACGATCCTAAGATGATTAAAAATGTAGAAAGAGAAAAGCTGTCTTGTTGTTTTTAGAGCTCAGAGTGTTGAAAATAAACTTATACAGACTGTGAGTATATTTGGGTGCCTCCCACCTGGAGTGCTGCATCCAGCTCCAGGCTCCCCAGCACAGGAAGCGCATTGAGCTGCTGGAGCGAGTTCAGAGGAGGGACACTGAGATGATTAAATGGATGGAGCATGTCTCCTACAAGGAAAGGCAAAGAGAATTAGGATAGTTCAGCCTGGAAAAGAGAAGACTTTCTGGTGACCTAATTGTGGCCTTCCAGTATCTGAAGGAAGCCTACAAGAAAGATAGAGACTTTTTTTTACAAGGACATGTAGTGACAGGACATGGGGAAATGGCTTCAAACTGAATGAATAAATTTAGATTAGATATTTGGAAAAAATTATTTTCTTTGAGGGTGGTGAAGTGCTGGAACAGGTTGCCCAGAGAAGTTGTGGATGCCCCATCATTGGAAGTGTTCAAGGCCAGGATGAATGGGGCTCTGAGGAACCTGATCTAGTGGAAGGTGTCCCTGCTCATGGAATTTTTGTTGGAACTAGGTGATCTTTGAGATCTCTTCCAACCCAAACTGTTCTGTGATCTTAAAAAATATGTCCTAGGAAGGACACTATGAGGCAGCATACTTGTTTTTTTCTGTCAGGACTGTACACAGTCCAGTTTTTATGACTGCCCAAGCTCTGAATGTAGCTTGGTAATTTTTCAGAGAGGAGTTCAGTTATCACAACTCTCATGCGTCACAACCAGTAACAACAACTTAGGTCCCTGTTTTGCTTTGCACATGAACTGATGACTTCCATCATCACGAAGTTTGTGGTTCATCAGTGGCTTTACACAAGTGTAGCTGATCGGAACCTGCTAAAGAAGTAACTACAATCTGAACATAAAAGCATCCAGGTCCGAATTTTACTGCATATTCTTCTACCAAGGATTATCTGATTTGATTTCATATCCTCTGTGTGGAGTACTGTTCTTTTGTAAAGCATGTAAAACATGTCTGATCCTGCTCCTTAGAGGTTCTCCTTGATCTGGGGCTGGCCTTTTATTTTTCTTGCCTGGTTTAGGTTTGTGGCACATGTGTCCTATTTTATATGCCTGTTATCTCGGGAAGTGGATTAAGGCTGGCACAGATACACTGAACCCTAATCGCTTTAGAGGGCCTGCAAATCTCCAGAGGTAGTAAGTACTTCAAATGTTTATAATACTAGGTTCAGCTGATGTTGCTTGAAATCCATTCAAGAAGATCTGGAAGACAGGAAGCAGGGCATTTTGCATACGGTTTTTCTTTTAAAATACAATTAACCTGTTAATATTATTTTATATACACTTAGGGCTCAGTTTTCATTTTTGTGGGGTTTTTTCTCCTCATTGTGAGGCAAGCCTCAAGCACTATTTTCATTGTAAAATATATCCATCATTCAATATCTTGGCTGTACAACTTCTCCCATGAGAGTTTCAACCCACTTGTTACAGTTCTAGGCTAAAGGCAGATTGCTAGTGTCATTATTTCCAACTTTTTGATAAGTGATAAAATATGAAATGTGTTTGTGCTCGGGTACCTGGATCTGTCATCTCCAGGTCACTACACAGTGGTTTGCTCAGAGGAGCCAAGGGGATTATAAAGTACCTCCAGTGCTCAGAAGCAGCACTTGTACATTTGATGTACAATTTGTCGCATGCTCTCCTGGTTGGAAAGAAAGAATTTGCAGTGTTAGAGTCGTTAGGCTTTGTAGGTGTGAGCACGTACCATCCTGCTCATTAGGCTTTGTAGATGTGAGCACATACCATCCTGCTCAAGGTTGGAACGAGTGCTGTCACTGTTACCATAAAGACAACGCACCTTTCGTGAGCTGGTTTCAGTTTGACTCTGTAAAAGCTCTTGGCAATTTTTTTCCTTCTTTTTATTGTCAATTTATATAATGATATCTAGCAATAGTCTCTAATCAAACAGGAGTGAGAATGCTTTTAGGGAAACAATTTATTCAAGACAAGAATGAATTAAAGTGAAGTGGCTGGAAATGTATTTACTTTGAGAAACTGAGAAAGAAATAAGAAAAAAGAATAAACTTGTTTCTAATCTTTGGAATCATACTCTGGGAAAGGCTTCCACAGAGCAGTAGCTATAAGAAAAGTGTTGTTTATATGATGGAGTTTAAATGAGTTTTGGAGAAGAAGATCAGCTGATAGGTTATCTGCAAAATTAGATCAGAGATGTCCCAAGAGGGACAGTTGCTTCTGAATTCTTTTTGTATTTAGAATCCTTTTTTTTTTTTGCCTCAGGTTTACCTGTTTTGCTCCCATGCTGAAAAGAATAAAGAAATCCAGTATAAGGGTGCAAAAGTGAAGATTTCCCAAGAAACGTCCATTTTGATTTTGAACTTGTGGAGTACCTAGCAAATTCTTCTTTAGGAAAACCTTTAGTGAAGGTGTGCCATTTCTTGCACTGGCCTCCGTCCTTGCCTTTCTTGACAGTAGTTCTTCCAGTTTGCTGACGAGCTGTGTTGTACTGTCCAATAGACTAGTCCTTGCTTTTGGTTCCAGGACAAAAAGGGAAGATGTCAGCTATGGATGAGCCTGAAGAGCCTTCAAAGAAAATGAGATCTCTGGTCAAGAAATCTGTGCATGCTCTTAAAAAATAAAGTAGCCAAGATAAATTGCAAATGGAGCTGTAGAGATAATTGACATAGCCATGCAGTTGGTCACTAACTTGGGTTACAGCAGTGCTCTTCACAATTTGATCAACGCTCTAGAGACCCCTCCCAGCAGAGAGGCTGGACAACCACAGGCCTCAGTGTGACTCTTGAAAGAGGGACCATGGCTTCCCCTCTTCCCACAGACAGCTCAAGGTCGTTGTCTGAGGTCTTCCCAAATGCCTGGTTTGCATCCAAAGTACCTTCAAGGTGACTAGTGTTGGGGAGCCTTGTAGTCCTGCTGGAAGTCAGCTGAGGAGCTGAATCCAACTGAGTGTCCAGAGTAGACTAGAGGGGGTTAGAAAGACAAAGATTTCCATTTCTAAAATGTCGAGAACAGAGTTTGATTCAGGATTTTTTTCTAAGGGAAGGAAAGTTATTCTTACATTCCTCTTTTGTGATGTCAGCTCTCCTTGACCTGAATTGGTGTTTTCACTGCTACTTGCCATGTTTTTCTTATGGAGAAATTATACTACATGTTCTAAAACAACAAAAAAACCCTCCTTTTTTTTGGTTTGTTTTCTGATTTTGTGGCCTTTTTAATTTAAACCATGGTATGATATTCTAGGGAGGTCAAAACTGAGTGCTTGATCTTTCTTGGGTGGGTCGTTCAAATCAAAATCAGAGCAATAGACTTGCTGCAAACTACTGGTCATGGATCTATTATGAGATCTAAAATATGTCAGTGCTCCAAATGACTGAGTAAAAGTTTGCCCCCTGATATGAATGACTGTCTAGATTTCAAAATAAATCCTTTGGATTGTACAGAAAATTTGAACTGTCAAGAAATAAATGGTGTGGTGAACTGAAACATAGGTCTCAAGATGCCCTCAATTTGGCTGTATTTCAGTAATCTCTCATTCACCTTTCATTGCTGTCAGCAGCCTCTAGGGTTTCTCTCATATTTATGATGGAAATACCTGTCAGTGAATCATGTCGCTGAGATGCATGTCTTTTTGCCACTTCAAGGAATTACTAAACACTGCATAGTTCCTGTGGTAAACACCTCATTTCTGGGTCCTTTGTAGTACCATGCATTTCTTCATGTAAACGTCTTTCTTGCATAAAGAATTTTTGATTTTTATGTGTGGTAGGTGGAAGATATTTTTGTTAAGCAAGTACATATAATTTTATTTCATGTTTTTCCATGTTTTCACTATCAACTTGTATTCTGTAAAACTTTGAATAACAGTAGGTGTTTATTAACAGAATTTTGCAAGTATTACTACGGTTCTTAGTGCCTTTATCACAGAAAAATAGATGTACCTAAAATTCAGGAGTCTGAAGTACCTCTCATATTTTGGAGACCCTTTGCTTAAATTTGTGAAGACTAGATAATCTTCATGTTAAAATATTGCTTACTTTCAAGTATAGAACTTTTTAATCTATGAAATTATATTAATAAAATGTAATTTCCTTTTTAATCATATACTAACCAAAAATGTAAACTACTGTAGGTTTACAAGTTAAACAGATATTACTACATAGTTTTCAATAATATTCTTCTACTCTTAACCTTACTCATCTTCAATACCTAATAATTTTTAGGAAGGATAGATAAATAACCCTAGCAAAATGCAAAGCACTGAATATTTTGGAAGACTGCAAGATCCTTTTAATTTGATCTGCTGTTTGTTATTGTCACCGTAGATTATGGATGAGAACATCTGCAATTGTCCTCCAGTTAATATACCTTTGAATTAGAAGAAAGGGCAGAGCTACAGAGCAGCTGGCAAGTGGTCAGTTAACCTCCATTCCAAGTGTTTAAAACATCTCTTCAGTGGGGCTTCTTAATGATGAAATACGTAGGGCTGGCTTTTCTGACAACTCGTGGAATGAGATCGATGATTGTAACCTTTTCTCTAAATTAAACTGGAAAACCAGGAGCCAGCAGGGCTGTATGCTCAGAGCTTTGGAAGAGCAACTCCTTTCCTGCTCATCACCCCTTAAATACATTTTTAATATTTATTTTTAAATTATGTGAATATATGCTGGGCTATGCTCTCATCTCCATTTCATTGAGCCTACTTCATCATTTATAGTTTTGAAATAGTTATATTTGTACTTATTTAATGTAGCAGCAGTTAGCTCCAGCCAGAGTACTGTCTAGATTTTATTTCCTCTTCAACACAAAAGTGAGCTTTATGAGATTGAGCAGCTCTCTACCACTTACAAATGAGCTGTATGCTGAGAAAATTTTCAATCTTATTTTATAATTTCTCATACTTGCCTAAATAAAAGGAAAAAAATACCCTGAGTGAGCTCTTTGGAAAGGAGTTTATATTTTCAGAGAAGGAGTTAAAGAGCATACTTGGCTTGGGTATCTATTTTACTTAGAGAAACATGTGTAAAGACATGTAACTTAGTGCTATTTTCTCTTCAGATTTCTCTTTGTGGTTATGTTTGTTGTTTGGCGTTCTTTTTGTCTGCTGTGGTCATCTGGAAATATTTTTAAATTCTTCATAATATTAATTTAGATGAGAAGAGGAATCTCCCTGATTTTTCAAGAGCCAAACCACTTTTCCTCATTTTATTATGTTAGTAATTAAAAAATACTGCTGTTTTCTTATGCAGAACTGTAGCAAGACACCCAAATACGTTTCTAGTCGCAGCTGGGCATTTATTCTTCTGAAAATCTGTCCTTCCTATCAGGTACTGCTGGTAACTGTTGTCAGATGTTCGAGTAGCTGTGCTCTGATGGCAGGCATGATGTTGTTTCAATTCACTTTCTAAGCAAGGACCAGATGTTTGTCCTGGGCTAAGCAGAATTTATTTGCAGTTAAAACCTCAAGTGAAGGAGTGTCATATCAGGCTGTAAACCAGCCATGTCTCAAGCCACATGTGAATCAAAAAGAAAAATGTGAGAGCCGGTGGTAATCATCTTCTTCACTGCCCTGTATATCGTGGATATTTGTTTATGCGAGTGAAGAACAGATGGGTTGTTCTCTCTCCTGTGTTAACAGATGAGGATTCAGATTTGTACCTTGGACTGTTTCATGCTTTTCCCTTGCTCAACACAGAGATAACAATAAAAACAGGGCAAAGGGCTATATTTAGAGAATTAGGCCAATAGAAATTCATTGGTTCCCTGCAGGAGCCGGTGATAAATCTGTCTCCTTGGGACACTTCTGTAAGCCCTGAGGCACACCACCTCCAGCTCTGGCCACCTCATGTGCTTCCAGTTACTCTCAGCAGTAAACCGTTGCAGGCAGAAAAAGCAACTGGGAAGGCTTAAAAAATTTGAAGTCCAGCAGAGTTACAGTGGACCTTTAAAAGGTGAGGTCTTAATCATTTTGTGACAAAAAATGTCTTACGCAAGAAAAAGCTTTGCATGGAATCCCATGGCTACAGCTCTCTGATAATAGTCATGCCACTGCTCTTAGCTAGACTTATCCATCAGAAGTCTAGCTTTTACATTTTATTCTAGTTGTCATCAATATATTCGCACTAACATTTAATATATTCATGGTATAACAGGCAGGAAAAATTACACTGGGGCTAAGGAACAAAGACAAATATTGCTGAAGACATTTTAAATAACGTGCAGATCTCTAGTGGGCATTGATTCATGTGCTTCATGGTGTCAATAATTGTTTGTGAATTGCAGTCATTTTTTTCCTCTGAACAGAGCATTACTCCTGAAATACAGTCATTACCTATTGATTAGCTCTGTAGTTATTTTCATGCATCAGTAGCGCCAGTAAAAAAATGGGTAACACTTATTTTACACCAATGTGTAAATCTGTACGTTGTTCATCAACAAATGAAAGAAGTCTTTAAAATATATATTTTTTATTGCAGAGACTACATCGACATTTTCAGTAGCCATAAGTTTCAGGATAAATGGGAAACGTTGAAAGGGCTCATTTGGGTTTTTAAGGGTTTTTTTTTGGTCAGGGCTTTGTAAATGTTCTGCTGTATCAGGACAAGAGTGCAATAAGAAGGACATATTTGTCACTGTTTAGTGCTAATGTAATTTCCCGTTTTCCTACTGTATGACTCTCCATTTAATCTCAGTTGTTGGTAATGTGCTACTTTTTGATTAAATGATGAGAGCTGAAATTCACCAAGGAGAAAATAAATAAAACTATTTGTTTCACAGAGTGTCAGCAGCTATTAGGGAAATTAAGTGTATTTTTCCCTGAATCATGTTACAGACTTTGCAAAGTTCACAATCAGTTGGAATCCTCTTTTATTGAACACAGATTTAACAGCAAAGGTCAGTTATGTCTTGGACACTAAGGAGTTTATGCAATTGATAAAACTCAAACATTTAGATTATTTTTATATAAAAATTGCGCTGCTTGGAAACTCTTGCTTTTTGCCTGTGGCACCCTTATAGGCACAGCTCAGCAGATTTGCAGAGTAAAGGGGGCTTTGCAGCTTGTCCTCCCAGCTGCAGGAGTGTCTCATGCCCAGGCAAGGGCCGAGCAGCTGTAGGGATTGTGTCTGCGGCTGGTGGCCGGGGACCAGCCTTCCTCTCAATCCTTTACGGCAGCCCCACCTGTCCAGCAATGTAGCATCCTGTCACACCACTCTTTTGCTTCAAAGAGGAGCCTTATTGTCTGACCTGCTCTAGGGGCTTGGCGCTGCTTGTGGAGCCACCATTTCTCCTGAATTGTCAGATTTGGCTGGGCCAATGTATTGACAGGGTTTCACCTAGTATTTTCCTCTCCTTTTTCTACTATGATAAGGCTTGGGCTCACTCCTTTGTTTGCACCACAGATTGTAAATAGCATCTACCCCAAGAGCTCATGCTGTGAAGTCTGCTTTTTACCCCTTTTTGGTTTTGGAAGGGGCTTGATGACATGGATGGGTGATCTGAGGAGGGTGAGTGCTAGTGCTGCACTGGGAAACCCTCCTACCCTGAGCCCCTTCCTCCTCCACATGGTATATGGGCTGCAAAAATGGATCTGAGCCATTGGGGCAAGTGGCACTGATGTAGTAGCCACACTCAGTGAGGTTGCAGTGAGGGCCTGGCAAGATACATTTAGGAATTAATGAAGAAAAGGGAATGAAAAAGCACTGGGACTATCAGTGGGATTGTTGTGGGGCACGATGAAAAGGCAGGTGGAGAAATGGATGAAAGTTTTGTCTGTAGACATGCTTTGCATACCACATAGAGAAACAGAACTTAATCTTGATTGGAACAATTCAATTCCATTGTGAAGTACATGTTAAATAACAATAGGCGGCTGCAGAGCTGTGCAGACTTGCAGGTGAAGAGCAGAATTTTAAGCAACTGGCTGTGCAGGCAGGAGAGGCAGAGGGGAGGGCTGGGATAGCAGCTGGCACTGGTGTTTGAGCTCTGCTTAGACCTCAGCCTGTGCTTTTACCAGTTAAAAGCAGTTGCTTAAACCTTAGCACAGTTCTGCACTAATTCAGCTGGAATTTTTCCTGGGAAGCAGAATTTTAATCATCTGGAGCTTTGCTCTTTGCAGTGTGTCACCTAGAGTGAGCAAGTATGTGGGGAGGGCTCATTGGTTGAACTCTCAAGGCCAAAGGACATGTGTAGCAAAATGGCATTACCAAAGAGCATAATTCAATATTGAGCTTTCTAAGTGAATTATTTCAGCACCAAATGAATCAGTAAACTGTATTCATCAAACCACAAAACCTCACAGTATTTGTTTCCCATTCTAAACAACTGCTCTAACCTTTATATCAAAAAGCCCTATGAATTCCAGTGCAACAGGAACTCTCCTGGGGAGCTTAAGGAAAAGGTTAATTTTCACTGTTTTATTTTGTCTATCAATAGTTCTGCAAGAGCAGGCCTCTGGGCCATGGCTACTTAAGTCCTGAATTAGGCCAGTATCAAAACCGCAGTCAGAAATTCTGCAGAGACAGGAGCTACCTGAGAATCAAATAAAAGGAATAAGAAAACTTTCAGGAAGACTGTTGGGATTTTTAACATTCGAGACCCACACCTCCTTTTTTTGTTGTTTTGTTTTGTTTTTTTTTTTAACAGCTTATTGGGGAAAGACTTTGGGTGTGAAAGGGATTAAATGTTTTTCTCCTTTCCAGTTTTTCATTGTCCTGTTTCAGTTAATGAGATTTGACCATTCACTTTGGGTCTCATTTTTGGAATTTGAACCAACTCTTACTTCAGCAAAAGTCGGGAGAGTGAGTGTAGTCATTCCCACAGGAATGGGGTACACCGTGTCACCTGCACAGCAATGTGACCCCTCTGCTGGGACTTCTGTCATCCGGAAAGGAAACAAGACCATGGCAAGGACCATATCTGTCACCAAATCCAATCCTGACCTTTGCAATGGATACACAAATTTTTTTGACTCCATCTGTTACCTTAATGAAGGTTTACAAAACCCCCTTAGAAATAAGCCTAGATATTAAATTTAACAACCTCAGTGGATAGTAGATCTGGGTCTTTCTATTAGCAGCAGTTAACAACTTAAAGTACATGCCATTTCATGCTTTCCTTTATCTGTTCCATCGGCAAGAACTGAGACTTGTTTTTCCTTTAGCGCCCCTGCAAATGAATAGCTTTATCACCCCCCTCTGCGTTATGAGTACCAGCCTGCCCTTCTTTCAGACCATTTAGCTGATTAAATGTGATAAGCTTAAACTCTTGAGTAATTGTTTTCAAGATGGAAGTTTTTTGCTTCCATTTCAACCCTTGGGAAACATTTGTGTGGCTGAGGGTCTGTGTGTTTTCTCTCTCTATAATGAGCTCTGCAGTTAAAAATATGATGCCTCAAATCTTGTCTGACATAGTTTTAGAGACTAATCTCACTGAAATCAATGGTACTCTTTGCCTGTCTAAAGTTATACATGTTCTTTGGGTATCTTCCGAATTTAAGCCATCAATAGATTCCTTTGCGGATAGTAAAGAGCCCTGGGGTTGATTGATTTAAACAAAGGGATTTAAGTTACAGAGCTTAAATTCACTTTCGGTCTTCACAACAAAAAACTTGATTTGAATAATCAGATTCAGTCCTCCTTTGCATTTGCATTTTTAGTTATTTTGTTAAAAACAAGTTGATTCTGGTGGGTTAATAAGCATTCAGATATGTTAATTTGCAACTGAATGTAGCCTTTGCCTTTAAATTTAGAACTTCTCTTGGGTAACAGAGGACAAGCTATATAAACAGCTCCATAATCGTATGGTTTCAGAATCTATCTGTTATTTCATGACTCTAGCAATCCGATGGCATTGTGATAGAAAACGGGAAATGGTAGTTCTGTTTACAAGATGACTTTTTTTTTTTACTTATTTTTACAAGCTGCTTCCTGATAAAATAGAGTTTAATTAAAATGAAGAGAACTGTAATTTTTCAAGGGTTTTGTTACTAAAACAGAAAAGCCCTGAACTTATTGGGCAAAACTGAGGACGTAAAATCTGTAATTACTTACTTGAACTACCTAACTATCTGTTAAAAAGATATGATTAAAAAATCTGAGCCACTCTCACCTAATTCTAGTCTTCCACTTAATAGTAAATAAGTCTAGTTTTCTTGTTTTCCATCTTTATGGTAAGTTACTAGGGACAGATGTAAATTAACCCTTTCGTTTATATCTTTTTGGTTTATCATTCAAGATTAAATGATGAAATTGCCAGCAACTGGAATTATGTGAAACAAATTTCCAGAATAAGATTCCTTCCCTCCCCACCACTTTCGTCTGTCTTCCAGTTTGAGCTTTTTCCTCTTAGTCTGGGGAATATTGTGAAATTATAATTTAAACTCAATAACTCTGTAAAAACCAGAAACTCAGAGCAGCTGGGACATGGACAGTGCTAAATGGTTGTTCTGGTTTGGGCTGAGACAGAATTAATTTTCTTCTTAGCAGCTGGTACAGTTTTGGATTCAATATGAGAAGAATGTTGACAGCACACTGATGATGTAGCTGTCACTAAGTGGTGCTTACGCTAAGCCAAGGACCTTTCAGTTTCCTATGCTCTGCCAGTGAGAAGATGCACAAGAAGCCGTGAGGTAGAATGGCCAGGACAGCTGACCCAAAGTGGCCTCAGAGACGTTCCATACCACAGAACATCATGCTCAGTGTATAAACTGAGGAGAGTTGGCCAGGAGCCATTGGTTGCTGCTCAGGGGGCCTCAGTCAGTGGGTAGTGAGCAATTGCGGATTTTATCTTTTTCTGACTCTCTTCCCCATCCCACTGGGGTGGTGGGAGGGGAGTAAGTGGCTTACTTGCCAGCTGGGATTGAACTGCAGCAATGGTATTTGGTGACCTGCTTTAAACTCCTTTCTTCCAGGCAGCTCAGGGACAAGGAGACACAGGCTGAGACCCAGGGTGAGGATAAGCACTGCAAGGTGAAGGTCTTTTCCCATGCAGGAGCTTTGTGTGGAGCAGACCCATCAGCAGGACGTATTACAGCCCAGCTAGCATGCCACTGCAATATAGACCTAAGAAATTTGGGGAAAAGTGTACTTTTGCTTTTATCTCTCCCATCTTCCCAGACATATTTTCATCTCACATGCTATTAATGCATAGATGTAGCACCCTGTTGTGATTTTGAGTTAGTTTGTGCACTTCACTGGTTCTGGTCCTCATCTTTGGCAGTGCAGGCATATGGCCTGCCTGAGTCCTGGGGAAGAAGTGTTCTCTGCTGACCTTACTTGGTGATCCAGGAAAGGATTTGCACTTTCACACCTTCGCTGTCTGTTTTCAGCAGGTGCCTCCAGTGGGAAAGGTGAGAAACCAAGGCTGGCAGCCACCCTCTCCCAGCCCTCCTCCACCTGGCTGAGCCCACAGCTGCAAGTAGTGCTGCTGCTGTTTGGGGTGCAAAATGGGGGTTGTAGCAATTTAAAACAGAAGAAGCTGTGAAATAGCTGCTGGCTTATGTAATTTTGGGTTATTTCATTTTGTCTGTGTTCTGTACAGTCTTTGTGCTTTTTGATCTCATCATAGTTCATAAAGGCTTTCTATATTGTGGTTTTCTTTTAAATATTTAGGAGTTCCATGCCCATCCTGAGTTCTTATAATAATTAAAAAAATAAATAACAGTCATTATAAGAAAGATGTGAAGTGGGAGATGTGTAAGTTTCTATTTTCTATCAAGGGAAAACAAGATACATGACTTGCCAAATATTAAACCGTAAGTAAAAAAGTAGAACTGATGGTAGCGGGCTACAAGTCAGAAGTTGCCATATATCTTATTCCTGAAGTCTTGTGTTTGCACCAAAAGCCAGCAAAGATATTTTACTTTGCATGAGCAGGCAGGTAGTAAATCGTTCAGAGATATATGCACGTCTTCAGCACCTGGAGCCTTGCTATGTCTCTTTTTCTCTGGGGCTGCTAAAAATGCAGCTACCACTTGAAACACAAATACTTCTGTGTGCTTTGCTGTGTTCCTTTGATTGCCAAAATCTATCTTCTCTGAAAGACTTCAAGAAACTAAAGATGACCCATGTACTGGTGCAAGATAATGCATTGGAAATTTAAGCTGGAAGTAAACAAATGAATTGTGTGTTTTCCTTTACAAACACAGGAAAAGGAGTTACAGCCTAGTGCGCGAGGCATCAGGATTAGGATTTAGGAGACTCATTCTTTCCTCATCTCTTCTGACCTGCACATTTGCTTCAATAAATCTCTTGTGGGTCTCTGAATAGAGGTGTTGTAGAAAATTCCAGATTGTGTGAGGATATCCAGGACAATTCTCAGTGAATTAACTCAGGCATCCTCAGCAATAGGTACATGCAGGACATCAACTGGTTTCTAGAGAGCTCATTAGCCAGACAGAGTGTCACGCTCCCAGAAGAGGCTTCAGTATTTTGTGAAAGACATGTACTTTCTCAGCTGTCTCTGCCTGTTATTGCCTGTCTCATTTCCTAGAGACTGGATGTTCTAGCAAGTGAGTGTCTCTGGTTAGATGTTTATGCAATGTCTGGGGCAGCAGGCTCTTATCTGTCAAATTTTGCATACTGTTACAGAGCTGAGTGAGGTAACAAGTGTAATGTGATTTCAGTGGCTGCAGCGATATCTCAGTTCTGACTTTGAAGACATTGCTGTCTGCTGCAGAGCAAGCCTAGGGATCAACCTCCAGGCAAAGTAATATTCCTCAATGCGCTTGACAAAATGAATAAAGGACTCAGTTATGATTAATGACTTTGACCCAAAGTTTCAAGTCCCTGCTCATATTCAGTCATGTAAATTTGGGTTCTTATGTCTTTTTCAAAATTGCTTAAAAGTGAACATTGTTCTTTTAGTTTTCTATGCAATATCTTAGAAAATTCAGAGTATGGATCCACAAACACTCCTGCTCACATCACCAACATTATATTGCACTTCTAATCTGAGAAAGATTCAGTTTGAAATTAAGACACACAAATATAATTTTATTATTTTTGTACATATTATTATTTATAATATTCATATATATTATTATTTATAATGCCTAAAATTGGGTTCACTGTTGGAGTTTCTCCTTGAAATCAATGGAGTTTTCTTCGGTGTGGCCCAGGAAGCTGGCCAGCCAAGAGGAGCTTCATTCACCTGATACATGAGGACACAGGCATGTCATGTTATTTGACATGACCCACGGTGTCCTGTTGCTGTGTTCAGCAACCAAGCCCCATGCAACAGCTCGCTCACTCCTAGCCAGTGGGACTGGGGAGAGAAGAGAAGGGGTAAGAGGTAGAAAACTTGTGGGTTGAGATAAGGACAATTTAATACGGAAAGCAAAAACTGTGCACTTAAGCAAAGGAAAACAAGGAATTGATTCTCTGCTTCCCATGGGCAGACAGCCATCTCCAGGAGAGCAGGCCTCCATCACACATGACAGTGACTTGGGAAGACAAACGCCATCATTCTAAATATCCCCCTTTCTTTTTCCCCCCACTTTATACACTGAGCATAATGTCATATAGTCTGGAATATCCCTTTGGTCAGTTGGGGTCACCGATCCCACCTGTGACTCCTCTCCACCTCCCCTGCACCCCCAAGTTCCTTGCCAGCATGGCAGTAAAAAAAGCAGAAAAGTCCTTGGCTCTTTGTAAGCCCAGCTCAGCAATAACAGAAACATCTCTATATAATCCACCCTGTGTTCAGCACAAATCCCAAACACAGCCCCATACCAGCCCCTGTGAAGAAAATTAACTCTACCCCAGCCAAAAGCACCTGCTTAGCCTAAAGTAGCTGCTTTAGAAGAAGAGGGTTCAGAGTCATGGCTGCTGCCTTCCTCAGTAAAACTTTGCTCGTGTTTTGAATCTGCAACAGGACTCCTCCCATGGTTTCAGAGTAGAGCTGCTTGGCCATTTTTCAGCAAAACAGATTTCTCAGAAGGCATTACTCTGACACAAAACCAATTAAAACCTTTTACCACCAACTCCATCAAAAGATTCATGGGAAATGAGGTGTTCAGACCTGGGCACATGCCTGCTTCCTGGATTCCCTGGGCAACAGGCTGAGCCTGACAATCTTTTGAGGACAGTTCTTTCTTCCGTAGTCTACCTTATCTACAGGCATCCCAGCCACCTATGAAGGGGCTGATGTGAAAATAAGATGGGGCTTCCCAGGCTTTCTGTGTACCTGAATTTTTTTAAGGTCTTTCCAGAAAATTTGCTTTCAAAAGAAAAGGAGATTCAGGATTTGATACTCTCTGTGTCTATTTGCCAGCTATCTCTGCTTCTGTTCTTTCAGTATCTTCTGCTCAGGGAAAACTTCTCTTTTTCCCCAAATAGTCATGAATTATTCAGATTATAAAAGCTCCTTTCCTTCCAAATTTTGATACATTTTTAGTGTGAAAATTGCTTTGTGTTCTTAATTCATCAAAGTTTCATCTTTTATTATATATTTATATCTTTGATTAAGAAGTAATTTCTCTGTGGCCACAACACTGTCAGGAGAAAGGCTTCACATTTTAACTGAGCCTTTTCTGCTATTTCTTTCAAAGACAAAATATGAAGAATATTATTATGGAGTGAATTTATTAAAGAGTTCTTATTGCCACAAGTTGGGGATTTTGAAGAGAAATTAATTTGATGGTGCTGACTGGGTATCAAGGGAGAACTATATTCAATAAAATATCTCTTTCTAGTCTATTATCAAGGCAGAAATTGGATAGAAATAGCATAATAGCAAGCTACATATGAAAGAATAGAAGGAAAGAGAACGCAGATGGCAACCAGGGCTTTTGAGTGAAGGCAGAGATAGCTGAAAAGCTGTGCTGCCACACTTCTCTGGCAGTTTGGCTTCCTAGGGACCTGACAGTTGGTCCTGGCCACTGGTCTCACCAGGACATAAAGTCAGCTGCTACAGCCTTATTGATCAAAGGTGGCTGAACACGTCCATACACCTGCGTCACGGTTTCCTTTCTAGCCTTTGTCTCCATACTCAGTATTTCAATGGATTGCTTTTTGTCTGGAATTTTCAAAGCAGCCATCATGTTAGGAGGTCTGGACAGTGCAAGTTACACAACGCACACTGAACACACGTAGCCCCTGTCTTCACCTGGAGGCTGTGACACTGTAGCAGCTGTTATTTCACCTTGGAGTCCTGCACCAGAAAGTAACCTGGTGTCTTCCCAAGACACCTGGCTTTGAAATGATTCAGTGGTTCACAGATCATAGTAATCAGTGCACACTAGAACACAGGTAATTTGTTTCTCACAAGCTTGTTTGCTTAAATATTCATGGGAACACCGTCCCAGCTACTCTGTTTCTGAAAATTTTCAAACTATTCCATGTTCTGTGTTTTCCTTTGTTCTTGAGAGTAAGGCAGCGCATTGAGGGTGACTGGGTGTCACCCCTCCACTAGCTGCCACCAAGTAGATGAAAGACTTTGCTGTACCAAGTAACAGTAATTTCATGTTCTCTCTGTTGTTGCTAATCCCTACCGTGTATATGCATAGTACTCTTCAGAGATCCCAGATGATCGTTGTCTTTCCTGAAGGAAGACAGAAAAGAAACAAAACTCTGCCTATACAGAATTTTTCAGTACAGAAGCAAGTCAGTAATATACCAGCATTTAAAAAATATTACCAGAATGTTAGGTTTCTTTGTTTTGTTTCTTGTTTGTTTTGTGAGCTCTTCTACTCAGAGTTCAGATTGAAATGCAGGAGATGCCAAGTTTTTCTTCTAATTTGATGTTTATTATTTTCTTATCTATGGTACAGCTGCACAAGATGTGCTTCTTAGTTAACAAGGTGGAAAATGGCCCCGAGTTCTAACTTCCAAGGCCATTTAAAGCCCAACCTGTAGTTATCATTGAGAAAAGTGAAGGAACACAGGCAAAAGTACCTGAGTACTGAAGCCCAGAAGATGGCCTGTTCAGTGCTTTCTGCGTCTTCCTAGCTGGAACCAGGGAATTTGTTACCCACTCCAGGAATGGCCCGATGGAAACTCGCTCATATAAAAAAGTGAAGCCACAGAGCGAACACCATGAGCACCTGTGGCTAAAAGAAAACCAAACCAAACCGCATCTGCAAGCTCATTTAACTCATCAGCTCATGAGTAGATTTCCCACATGAACTGAAAAGTGTATGATACAATGGATGGTGCATGAGGTAGGACCAGTGGTATAAGCCCACTTTTCATGAGAGTTCCTACAGCAGTCTACCTAATGTTGCTGATGAGGGTTATTCCACCAATACTTGATGTATTCTGCAGCACATATTATAGGGATAAAGGTGTTTTAACATGTTTTTCCTCAGCATTAAGTGATCTTCCAGCTTACCAGGCAGTCCTGTGTGCACATCTCTCTGTTTGACCCCTTGTTCATGTCCCTCAAAACTCAACAGTGATGTCAGCAAGTGATTCTGCCAGCCGCTTCCTGCTCTCTGTCCTCTGTGCCCAACCTTCTCTCCTATAATATCTCCAGATGGCAGAATCCTGAAGTCATTAAATATAAATCAAGTACAATTTTCTGATTGAGTGGGATGAGGGGAAGCTATTCCAAAGTCATAAGTCCCCTGATACCATGGCTTGTATCACTGCTGCTCTTTCAATCACGTGGCCAACTCTGTTAGGCAGTACAATCTGAAGTATGTGCGTCCTGTCCACTCCAGCTATTTGTCACAGTGTTAAAGACACACAGCACCGTTGCCACTGTTTGCTGGTAGTTGCTGCAAGTGGTACTGAGAAAATGAATGGATTACAGAGGAGGTATTATAGGAGCTTATTAAATTTTTTTCCTCTCCAGTTTTCTGTGGTTTCTGATGAACATAACACACTGTCTACCCAGGACTCTGAGCTATGAATTCAGGTGAAGGTGGAAGTGGATGAGTATGTGGATTATCGTGGAAAGCATCACAAAGCCATCATGTCTAACTGATGCAGACGCATGATTTCTAAAGAATTAAGCTGTTGCTCCTGTTTTAGACAAATGGAAAGGTTGTAACATTTCATGGCAACATGGCTGTAGGAACTGACTGTTGTCAGCCAACACATTTTGCAAGCATTAGCAGCCAGTGTGGACAAAAATTGTATGTCCCTTAAAATTGCATTAATCAAAATGCATGAACTAGCAAGTCCTAAAAAAGCAAAATTAAAATACAAACCCTCTTAGCACTTGTCCCAGTTTTCCTGGAACAGAATATTCCATTTCATACTGAGGGAAAATTATTCTTTGTCGATGAGTTAGAATTGATGAATGTTAAAAACCAAAGGAATATCAGAGCTTCCATAAAAAGAAAAGAGCTTTTACTTTGGGAATAGATAGTGCCAAAATAATGTAATTTTGTGTATGTAGGCTACATTTTGCTTAAATGAGCTGGTCACATGCTATCTTTTCTCTCCTTCTTCCACAGCCTCCACAGCTAAAAAGATGTGTAATTTCAATCAGACCTTTATTTACTGTTGAAGGCAAACATATAGTTAATTGAAAAAGAAAGTAAAAGATGTGATCAATACCATAACAAGCAAAAGGAATAACAGGTTCAGAATTTCATTAGGAAGAAGTTAAGCAGAAAGCGTTTTTACTTGAATTTTACAAAGGCATTAATTACAGTTCCTTGGATACTAATAATATAACAGTTTGTAAACAAAAATCCAATTTAAAAAAAAAGTTCAGCACCAATAAGTTGGTAACTGAAGAGTGAAGAAGCATTGTGCAATTTATAGGCATCCCTTTTCTTTTAGGACAAGTCCAGCCAATTAATGAACAAAATGTTACTGATTCTATATATACAAATATGATTCTTTTACTGTTTTTTAAGGTTTATTTATGCTGGCAGCATGTAGAGAATCCTCCCCTGTGATTTGAATAATACTGGTTATTACTTCCTGCCTGTCTGGAACTCTTGGTATGATACTTCAGGGTCCCAAAGATGGAAGAGACTTTAAAGACCATCTAGTTCCAACCCCCCTGCCATGAAAAGAGACATCTTCCACTAGACCAGGTTGCTCAGAGCTTCATCCAGCGTGGCCTTGAACACTCCAAGTGATGGTTACTTCCTTAATGTAGTATAGTTGGGTTTTTTTCCTTGTATGTTTAGATAATTGCTTCTAGCAACAGGTGATAGAATTTTGCATAGAACTTTCAACTCAGCATGTTAGATATGGTGGATGGGAGGAGCAAAGTAAATCTTAGGAAAAGTTCCACAAGCTGACTTTAATGGATGGTGTTACTGTTACACAGTAGCAGTGTCACTGTACGTATAAGTCACAGTGTGGGCATGTAAGCACTTTCAACTAGTGCATAATCTTTATTTAAAATATTTGATGTTATTTTGAGTAGAAGAGAGTAGAACAGACTATTTCAGTTGGAAGGGACCTGCAACAAAAGTGACCAATTCATGACTGACCAAACGATAAAGCAAATTTTTAAAGGCATTGTTCAAATGCCTGTTAAACACTGACAGGCTTGGGACACCAGCCACTTCTCTAGGAAGGCAGCTCCAGTGTTTGACCACCCTCTCGATATAAGTCTCCTCTAGTGGGGAACTTGTCTGACATATCATCAAAAGTAAAAATCTTGATAAATCTTGCATATCCTGGGAGAACCTTATCACCGGATCAGAAGAGACAACTTGTTATTTCTGATGCTTTAACAATATCCATACAGACCAGGCTCTGAGGCTGTAGAGAGCCGTGCTCATAAGAACATAATCACACGAATTCCGCCCACAGACAATTTTTCTAAAACATTTTAGTGTTGAGCTGTTGTCATTAAGATTTGGGAGTCATGATATTGACATTTTATGCCTCTTTGTGCTGGAGAGCTGTTAAACTCAGGAACATAACGTCCAGTGAACCATCACATGAAGTAATGGTTTATCCGTGTCACTAATTTTTTTAAGTAGAGCGCAAGAGCATGTAAAAAAACTTTTGTTTTTTTCTCTGTCGTCCAGAATAAGTTGTATAAAATATGAATGCTCATCTTCATCATTGATCTGCTACTTTACAATATCAAGATATTTTATATTGCTGTTCATAATTGATCATTATGTTAGCCACTCCGTCAGCGAAGAATTGTGCCAGCCCTTTATGTTATTTACATAACGTACTGGGTACGAACAGCAATATTTTCCTGAGGATAAAGAAGGGTGAAGTAGTAGTAGAGTACTAAACCAAGGTAAATGAGCATCTTTTAAGTGATTTTAGACAGAATCTCATAGTACAGTCATTTTTTTAAAAAAACCAAACATAACAAAAAGCTTCCAATTACTTAGATTTATTAGTTTTCATAAGGCACTGAGTAACCTATTCACTACCATCTCATTCATCAAGTGAGTTCTTCAGGAAAAGACATCCTGTCAGGTGCTGCAGACAAAGCTCTGAGCAGCATCAGTACTGTTAATGCCTCAGATAATGACTGCAAGGATTGCAAAACGATACATTATTATCTAGCAGATATTGATCATAATTATATCACTGATAAAGGCAAAGCATATCAAATGTTGTGTTTTAAATATGTCCTTCAATTAGAATAAAAATGCCATGGAAATAATTTCAGTGGTAGCTGTGTGATCCTTCCGAATGCAAAATGTAAATGTTTTGCATATACTCAGGATGAAAGGAGTTATCACTCTAAGCTATTCACTTATTAATTTTTATTGAATACTCATGGTATATCAAACATTATAGATCATTCACCATTTTGCTTTATGACAGAGCAGAACCCTGATAACTATGTTCTGTTTAAAATGTAATTCCCTCATTTACCTGCCTGCTTGGACTGAACTGCAGAGTCTTAATTTGCTGTCATGGTTTCCATGATCCTTTGCTCGTGTCGCACTGTTGTTAAAATGAACACATTGCAGTACAGCATAGCCGTCATCTTCGTAGGCAGAGCACAGACCCTTTAATCCTTGCAAAATGAATAATTAAACTAGGATTTTAATATTTGTGCTTGCTTTTGGGTTTATTAGCTCTAACTGTGAAAACTAAATCAATTATTTTGTATGCTCCATCTGACTAACTCTTGAAAAAATGGACTGGAGTTTTCCATATATCTGTTCTGGCTTTAAGCTATCTTAGAATAGCACTGTTGAAGAAATGGACTCTGCCAATTGAGTAAGTGGCTTGCTTATTATTACAAGACCACAAGTGTAAAGCAAAATTAGGGAAGATATTTGTCACTGATAAGGTCCTTTGGTGGTAATGTCATTCTTCTGCTGTACCTGCCTCACTTGAATTTGGGTTTTTCTGTTTCTGCAGACCCCAGAGGAAGGAGCCTCTACAACCATCTATGCAGCAGTGTCGCCCGAGATGGAAGGAGCTGGTGGCTGCTACCTTTACAATGAGGAAAGGACAAAATCGGCTGACGTAGCATATGACGAGGAGCTGCAGAGAAGGCTCTGGACAGAAAGCTGCAAGATGGTTGGGATTTCTGATGAAGCCAGCAGGCTTCCCTAGAAGAAGCCACTTTCAGCTGGGTAAACGAAATGCATTGAAAAGCATCTTAGGTGAATTCTTGCAGCATCAGTCATCATCCTGGAAATCACTGTTCAGTCCCAAAGGCAAATGTGAACAGCTGTTCTTCACTTGAATCCCTAATCTGCTAGGGTGTGGGGGGAATATTCCCACAGAAAGGTGTAGTGGTTGGTTTTAAATCTAACCATCAGTTTTGTAAATCATGATGTTTCAGTCCGTGATTAAAATACAATCTTTAAACATGTGCAGAGATGAGTTTTCATTGCTTTGTTCAACAAAAATAACACTTGAGCATGTTGTGCTGGGAGGTTTTGAACTTAAACCACCTTTGTATATATAAGTTGCTCTTCTAAATCAGTTTTAAAAGTTGCAGCTTTATTTCCTTAAGCTTCATCTTTAAGACACTTTCATCAGCTTGTTCGAATGCAGAAATTTGGCATTCATGATCATGATGTTGTTTCTGTCTTAAGGTTAGTTTTATATGTCAGCTTTTATCCAGAGGTATTAACTGAAGGTCAGAACAACAAAAAAAAAGTAAATAAATAGTGTCTTCTTCAAACAGGATATTGAATTCACTTGTTTCCAGTTTAAGTTCATCTCTCCTATAAAGGTGAGGAAGGGATCAAGCATCGTAATGGCAAAACTGGCTTTGGCAGAGGATGCAGTCAGCCTATTGTCTTGTCAGTGGGCTAAGATTACTCGTCCCCGTTTCTCCTGAACTCCTGTAATGTTGCATCCACAGCTTCTTTCATTTTCTTTGACAAGGAGAGTCACGCATGTACTGTTGCATGAAGAATCAACTCCTTTTATTGGTTTTGATCCTAGTTCATAATTAGTTCCAGAGCTAGAGTTCAAGGTTTGGAAGAGATAGCAATTAATGCCAGCCCACTTTTTCCTTTTTCTGGAGATGTACAATGCATCCTTCCTAAACTGTGTCTTTGCCATTTTTAAGAGTAGGCCCTGCCTACTCAGACAATTTACATAGGAGCAAGAGAGTATTTTCCCTTTAGTTGTGTATGCCTTTCCTTAAATTTCCTAGCAGCTGTTTTACTTGACCGTCTCAGAGTGTGGAGCTGATGTTATTTTATGGAGCTATTTTCAGCAAACACAAGGATTTCTCCCCTCCGTGGGGTACAGTCGGTTCAGATGCTATCAGTTTTGAGCATCCTTCAGTTGTGTGCAGTTCAGGGAACTCTACCTATATCTACCAAAGTGAATCGTTAGGCATGATGTTCACATTCATGGAGTGAAAAACAGAACACACATGGGGCAATACAAAATAGCCCGAATTTATCCAAGTGCAACTGTCTAGAAGAAAAAAACTAGATTGAAGATAGAAATATTTTAATGGGAATGGTGGTACACCATGAGAATAATTTGCAGAGAAGCTTCCCTGGACAGTTTCAATCAAGATTATAAATCTCACAAAAACATCTGGAAGTGTCTGGGAAGACCTTACAGCAGCTTTAGAGTACTTATAGGGGCCTACAGGAAAGATGGGGAGGTGCTTGGGCAGTGTAGTGATAGAATGAGGGGTAATGGTTCTAAACTGAAGGAGAGAAGATTTAGATTAGACATTAGGAAGAAATACTTCACTGTCAGGGTGCTGAAGCACTGGAACGGGTTGCCCACACTAACTGTGGATGTCCCATCCCTGGAAGGGTTCAAGGTCAGGTTGGATGGGGCTTTGTCTAGTGGAAGGTGTCCCTACCTGCCCATGGCAGGGGAGTTGGAAGCAGATGGTCTTTAAGGTCCATTCTGATCCAAACCATGCTTTGATTTTTTGATCTCTTCTCAGTGAGTCTTTCCAAGCATGGAATCTCCATCTAGGGAGCCTGAGCTCTTATTGTTAATGAAGTAAGGTCTACCCTACACCCACCTTGGTGATTTTAGGTGCCATCTAAAAAAGCCATGTAATCCTATAAATGTCCTTGCATTTCCTTTTTTTTAAGATATACACAGGGAAAGAGACTAATAGGTGGGCATAAAGCTTATATTCATTTTGAGGAGCTGGAAATCACTGCATGATAGGACCAAGTGCAAACAGAGTGTTGTGCTCTCCTTTGCAGCAGACTAGAAACAATACAAACGTGTTCCTACGCACTGAACCCTGGACTAATATCCCTTTTGGGCTTTTCAGCTCAAACTTGGTACTTCATTCCAAGTGACCTTATCTCCAGCCTTTGGTTCAGAGGAAGAAAACATCTTAGTGAAAGTAAGCGTACTCATATGTCCAGAGACTAGGAAGGAGATGCACAGAAAAAAAAAGTATGAAAAAAGAAAATCATCTGGGAACAAAAATAAGAAACAAATTGGGGGAGAGCATATTTCCTCTCTGAATTAAGCCATGCATGATCTATTCCTAGCTTCTTAGAGTTAGTATATACAAGGGTTAGCAGCAGGAGATTTATCACTCAGTCACTATAGCACTTTCTCTGACTGGCTGACTTTTTTTTGGTAAGTGAACGTAGTGCTTGTGAAATGTGCCAGACTGACGCTCTGGGAACTGAACTCCTCTGTTTATTCACGGATCATGCACAGGATGCAGTAAGCCTGCTAGACAGCCAACATTTTGATGTTGCCATAGCATTCCCATGGAACATCACTGCTGCTAAAAGTGTGTCCAGGATTACTCAAACTAGATGGGATGAGATTGCCATCAGTTTTAACTCTCTCGAAGCCCCACAATATTTGCGCAACCAGTTTCAAGTGGCATAGGGATTAGTGAATTAGCAAACAGTAAAGAGAGCTAGTCACACTTTCAGTGTAATCTGAACCAATTTATTAACAGTCTCAGTCCAGTGAAACCTGTTTCAAACACTGAAAGCATGGTCTGTGAGAACCAAGAACACAGATGTGCCTGCGTGAGAGGAAAAAATAAGCGTCCTAAAGCCAGGGATTTCTAGAGTGTTGCAGTTCATGAAGATACGGTTGAGCTAGTTGCAAAACTGTTATCTCAGAAACTAAAAGCAGAAAACTGTGTCAGCTTTGCAATGTCAAATAAGCACGTGATCTTATCTGGAGCAAAACCCAGTATTGTTATAAAGTGCTCCCAGTGTGAATGAGAACAATCACTTGTGATACTGCTGCAAAAATCCAAAATAATTCTTAACATATCTATCTGGGGAAAAAAAATATATGACACAGGTAAAAAGATGACCATGATTTTACTTTTGCACAGATAAATGGTTAGAGCTGATTTAATTTCACATTTTAAGGTCATGGGATTTCCAGAGATCTGAGAAAGGCTGTATTTCACTTCACTGAATACATGGCAGAGAGGTAGCTTTGTAGTAGGTGCATAGGTATAGAAAAAATACCTGGTAGTTCTTTAACCTTGCAAAGAAAGGCTAAACAAGCCCCAGTAGTGGTAAATTGAAGGTAAACAAATTAACCTTGCAACAAGAAAACAGATCCTCTCTGAGAGCAATTTCGTATTGGAACACACAGATCTGGTATCTGAAGACAATTAAAAGATGCCTCTGAAATAACACCTGGCAAAGAGGCCAGGTAGGCTCCTAAGAAAAGTGGGTCAGTCACAGTGAAGTCATGCTTAGATTCTCCCTCATGTCCACAATGACAGCACTTATTTTGATTAGTATGAGAGCACTTACTTTGATTATTGCTCACAACTTCTAAAATGGATATTTCTGTGCCAGTACTCCACCAAGGCTAATGTTTAGTTCAGAAATCTGTCTCTACCTCGTCACAAAAAGGCACACAAAATCTATAGTCCAGTTCAAGGCTGAGATAAACAGAAGCATCCACTAAGTACCAAGTTGATCTGAGCCTATTGCCTTTGGTAGCAGAGTGAAACCCTCTCCAAACAATTTTTTTTTTTCTTAAAAAAGGACTACAAATTTAAAAGTAAAAAAAAAAAAAAAAAGAAAAAAGAAAAAGAAAAAAAAATTCTCTAAAAAATGACCAAAAAAAGATGAATCCTGTTATGAAGGATGGTTCAAATAAGTATAGATCTTATGGGAATGAATGAATCTTATGGGAACGAAGGCAATTATCTAGGAATTTGATAAGGCAATGTTATTTAAACAATGAACTTGTACAGGAAATAAATAACTTGCTGAAAAAAGACCTCTAATGTTCTTAGGAAAAAAAAAATATTATTTCCTCAACAATTAACTATATTTGTAAACTGCGGGGAAATTATTTATAAACTGAAAAAGTGCTGTAATTTGTGTGTGAATACATTGTTATTTGCACATAATGAAGTAGCTGCATTCTTGCTTCCAGTTCAATACTGATTTTAAGCACTAGATGTGGAGCCACTGGCCACACGTCCACAATGATATTTTATAAATATTTAGGCTTCATAGTTCACTTTTTGCACAACTATCAATTACTTTAGTACACAGTGAGAATTGATATTGTAGAAACAAAGGACTTTGTTATTTTACATCAGGCTTGCTACCGCCTCTTCCAGATGCATGGTAGTGTTAACTCTAAATATAACAATACATGGCAGATATTTAAATGCTCATCCTAAATAAATTTTCTACATACAGGCTCTTGTTCAGTTCCGGTGTTAGGCTGACCTTGCTTGTTTTATGACATGGTTTCCGTTTCAGCTACTTCCATGGAAAGACAAAAATCAGATTCCAGTGAAGTTAACATGAAATCTGTCACAGATAAGATAAAACTCCCATGATTTTAAGAGGGTGAAGGCTGAAGATACTGACCCATCTGCAGTAACTGAGGAAGTCAGTGAAAAACATATATTGTACAACATCAGACCAGGCAAGGTGTGTAAACCACAAACAATTCTTTGAAGGTAATTTTTTTCCTTTTTAAAACAAATCTACTCTTCTTTGGCAATCTGCTGTGGCAACATTGAAGGAAGGTAACAGGAAGAAAACAGACCAGTGGCCAAGAGTGCTGTTTCCAAATGCATATAGTTATTGGCTTCCATGCTGTACCCATCAACACTTGTTGGCTTCTCTCCCTTGGGAAATGGACATTAGCCAAGAATCCCTTTCACACGGGCAATCCAGAAGAGTCAAAATGTAGCACTGACTCATTTATTTAGACAAACTGTCTAAATGAAACCAATCACTTTAAAGTACAAGAC
This sequence comes from Struthidea cinerea, assembly GCA_013397865.1. Lineage (NCBI taxonomy): Eukaryota > Metazoa > Chordata > Aves > Passeriformes > Corcoracidae > Struthidea > Struthidea cinerea. The sequence continues at coordinate 601,470 of VZTI01005564.1, forward strand.
TTCCTAATCTCAGAAAAGAAAAAGGAAAAAAAAATAGAACCAAAAAACTGGCTAGGCACTTTTTGAGAGATATTAAACCTGGTCACCTCTTCACAGACAGAATGCAAGACACATTAAGATGGTAAGCAGCCTTACGTCCTTTCCAAAGAATACAGATCAACAGACATTTCCTCCCCCTCTGTCTTGGAATTGCCTGAAATCGCAAAACTAGCTCAAGTAACATCACTGTTTGCAAACAAGCAGATCAATTTAATCTATCACTTACCTTCCCTGTTTTGAAAGTAGAAGCAAAATTTATTTCAGCTTGTCCACATTTATGGAACTGATAATTTAGTCCACATTCATCTGCATATATTGATGTGCTGTATCTCAGGCTTTTTTAACAATGCTGAAGGAAAAGAATAAATTCCTTTCAAGATGCACAGGATAGCTAAGGGCCAAATCCTGCGCTTTTTTTCTCAGGGAAAACTTTCATTGAAGGCAATGTCGGTTCTTTACACGGAAAGTAAGACCGTGCTCAAGAAAGTTAATGTAAAACATCTGCACAGAACTTTTCTCTTAACTACATTGCACAGCTCTGCTGAAGTTAATGAGACATCCCAGAATCACTGTACAAAGACACATAACTTAATAGCAGAGGAAGCTATAAAAACCTTGTATCATTTAAATTTGATAATGCCTCAGAACATTATCTCTGGAGTGAAAGAGACTTCATGCTTCTGTTGATATATTAGAACCCTCTCTTTGTCTCAAAGAAACTAGTCTAAAAAAATGTGCAACCTAAAAATTCCACTGGTATGGTATACTGAGGAGAGAGAGTAGCATTTATCTCACAATCATCTGAAAACAGGATAGATGGTCTAAGCCTACGAGTTAGGCTCCATCTGTGGTCGGTGAGTATAATACTTCTATGGGACAATTCCTCCACCACTATTTGGGTGCGAAATGAGTCATGACGCCGTGCCTCTGGCTGTCCAGTGAGGGAAAACAGAGTAGTAGCCTAAGGTAGATGTCAAGTGCCTGTACATTGTTGAATCACGGAATTACAGAAACGATTAGGTTGGAAAAGACCTTTGAGATCATCAAATCCCACCTATGACCTAGCATCACCATGTCAACTAGACCATGACACCGAGTTCCACATCTGGTCTTTTCTTAAACACCTCCAGTGATGGTGACTCCGCACCTTCCCTAGGCAGCCCATTCCAACATCTAATCACCCCTTCTGTGGAGAATTTCTTCCTAATGTCCAACCTAAACCTCCCCTGGAACAGCTTGGGACTATGCCCTCTTGTCCTGTCGCTGGTTGCCTGGGAGAAAAGGCCAACCTCCACCTGGCTACAACCTCCTTTCAGGTGGTTGTAGAGAGTGATGAAGTCTCCCCTGAGTCTCTTTTTCTCTAGGTTAAACAACCCCAGTTCCCTCAGCCGCTCCTCATAGAACTTGTATGAGCTCTTTTTGACTCAGCCAGCTCTCCATGCAATTAAACGGCCCGAGAACATTTCTTTCCTGGTCTTTTTTTTGTTTGTTTGTCTTTTTTCCCCCCCCATTACAGTTTCTTAGCTCAAAAGGCACACTAGCTAATTTACATTGTTTGATCTTCTGCACAACAAAGATCATCTAACCCTGATTTGAACTGGCTGGATCATCTCTTCTAGATAGTCGTCAGCCCTAGTTTAAAATTTTTCAGTGAAACAGAGCACCTTCGATACATTCTTTCCAGGAACAAATTGTTTTCAGCTTTAAAAAAATGAGCTTTATCTCACTTTTGAATCAGAGTAGCTTTTTAGCTCCCAGCTATTTGATGTAGCTCTACTTTTTTCTGCTGGCCTGAAGAACCCATGTTTTGATCCCGGTAGAGGTGGACAGGCAGGGAAGAAGGCATCTCTTGGCATATTTTTGATAAACTAGCTTGATCAAGCTCTTTGAGTCTTTCATTGGAAGTCATGTTTTACATTTTGCAACCATCTTCTTATCTCTTGTGAATATCATCTGATTTTTCAACTTTCCTCCTGCTCTTGCAATTTAAGAGCTCGTTTTGACATACACAGGTAATAAAGCCTCACTAGTCAGCTTATTTTTTCTGTTCCTTTGTCCCAAGGCCATATGGACCTTCTTCCCCGAAGCAGAATAGAGGAACTCAGATTTGGAAATTCGATACAACTTTTTTCAGACACACAAAGTCTTATCCTGTAAATACAGCCCACTTGATTTGTTTCAAGATGTATGATCTAATAGAACTCTAAATGCTTCTTTTATTGTGATTTATTTCCACCATTAAAGCCCTAAATCTACACTAAAGAGTGCTTGAGAAAATTCTGGAGCTGTTGAGTCAGGAGATGCAGCAGGGACTAAGAGTCAGAGCACTGACATCATGAAAACATGTCCTAGTTCAGCAGCTGAAGTCATAGGTAAAATAGTGCGCAGTGATTTGCTTTATCTGGAACATAAAAAATTTCACCAAATCAGTAATTTCCTTTGTTTTAGAAATTATTTCTCTTATTTATCACTCTGACAGAATCTCCCAGAAGATGTTTCTGTCTCAACCCAGACAGGACTAGCAGGATAAATGCATATTGCTCTGCACCTCTGAAGCAAAGAGATCCCCCAGCAATTACACCGTACTTCAGCACAGTGCTGGAGCTTCAGCAGCTTGGCTACAAATCTTGGCTCTAACAGTGATTTAGAAAAGCAGATTAGGCTCTCAGAGACTTTTTTTTTAAATTTCATATTAATCTTTTTTTTTCTAACCTCTGTTTTCCTCTCATATGTGACTTCTCTTTATGGCCCTCTGTACAGGTGGGGGGCTTCTCCCAAGGCAGATGGAAACAAGTTTTCTTCTATGCATTCACTTGGCAGGGCAGTTGTGATTGCAGTATTGTAACTCCGTCTTGCCCTGCTGGGTCTTATTCCTGGACACTGAATTCAAGCTGCAAATTCACAGCTTCTCTGCTTATTATGAGGGGAAGCATTACCATCTGTTTTATGGAACTCTAAACCACATTTCATACCACATTTACTTGATACACAATTGCTGCTGCATTTATTACCCGTCTTCTTGAAGAGCAGAAACCATTTTCACCAACAGCTCATTCTCTGAAATACTGAAAAGTACAACTCTCATCCTGGGCCTGAACAAAAACCCAAGATGCAGGTATTTCCCACAGAACACAGGTTCTGAATGATTTCTTTTGGCAAACTGAAAATGTCTAATCCAAAGTTTTAATTTAGATAACATTGAAAAAGCAGTGGTATTATTTAAATCTTAAAATACTCAATCTTCCAAATTTTACTCAAGTTTGAAGTGATCTGGATCAATATGATTGTGTTCCTCATGTTTTGTTTTGATGGTGTAGCATTTCGCAATGAAGTTGTTTTTTAAACAAGCTCAAGGAAGAGACCTTTAGTGAAAGGCATGTCTTTCATTCTGCTCTGACAGTTAAATTCTGTATCTTTAGCAATTGTACTTTGAAGAGATTTTCCTTTTGACAATGATGACTTGATGACTTAAACTATAGGAGAGGATTCGCTGCATAGAAATTTTCCTTCCACATCAAACTGCTGGGATACATGAAGATCCAGAAAGGAAGATACAATACATATGCTTGATTTTTCATCTCCTCTCCCTCCACTTGTTTCATGTCCGAGGGCTGCATGAAAACAGGAGAAGGAAATTAGTAGCAATTTGCTTCCCTTAGAAAAGAGCAAAAATAAAAAAGCAGTTATCCAAATCTTAATCAGACTAAGTACTTCATAAATCAGACTAAGTACTTCATATATCTGATGTGTTTTTCTAGGTTGGATATTAGAAAAAATTTCCTCATGGAAATGATTGTCAAACATTGGAACAGACTGCCCAGGCTGTGTCATCATCCCCAGAGATATTTAAAAGACTCGTAGATGTGGCACACATGAACATGGCTTAGTGGTGGACTTGGCAGTGTTAGGTTTGTGGTTGGACTTGATGAACTTGGAGGTCTTATCCAACCTAAATGATTCTGTGATTCTATATCTCAGTTTTGATTATGTTCTTGAGGAGTAGCTCTCAGTGTCACAGGACTTGGGAAATTTGGTCCCATCTGTTAAGGGTATGACTTATCTTCTCTTAAAATGAAAGAGTTTTAGCTTCTGTGCTTTTTCACCTTTGTTTCAACATAGCTGGTAATAAGAAGTGGCCGCTGTTTTCAGTACAGCTGAAAAGGTCAATTGCTGAGTGTTGCTCTTTTTTGAAATATCAACCTCTTAATTCAGTGACAAAATCATGTGGAATCATTCAATGTTTTTTTCAAAGGCTTTGAGGTCTGGACACAGCACCACAGTTATCTGAACAACAACTTTTGAACTTGAATATCTGCAAAGCACTTTTATGTATGTTTTGATCCTACAAATACCTTTCTATCCTGCATTCTTCTAAAGCCAATGAATTGTTTTCGGCAATAGGTTAGACTGAATTTGTAAATTTCTCCTTTCTGTGAAGTTCCATAAACCTACATGACCTAATTGCCCTGAGAGTAGATGTTTTGGGACACCGCCCTCAGTCTACTCTTCATGTCCATTCAGTAAAGCACGTAAGTATAAAAGCATGTGCTTGCTCATATTCTAATAAGTAAATTCCTTTTAAGCATATGTTCAAATTTCAGCATGTGCTTTACTGACTTGGTGCTGCATTGTGTTGAGCTACAGATGTGGGACAGGTGACAAAAAGGGTTTGAAATCTCACCTCAGTAGGTATAATACACATTATGAGTTGGAGGGTAAATTTTTCTCTGAAATAAAGACCAAAACAAATGGTCTCCATGTTTGAAAGTTTTTCATAAACACTAATGCTAACCCAAAGATAAGTTTAAACTTTAAGCCTTTTAGTTCAACCCATTTCAATCAGAAAATCATGGTCTGCATAATCTCCAGAGAAAAACAATACAGACATTAAAATACATTTTAAAAATGGAAAACCAAAACTAGTGCTCTATTGCTGAACAAATAGGCATATACCATAAGTTCAAACCATACATCAAAGCTCACTAAAGACAAGAGGCATAGAGTTTTCATGTACAGTACTACGAAACAACTCAAACCCCCGCACTTCTTTACAGGGACTTAAACTGGAATGGTAACTCTGTGCCAGCCTGAAATGGTTTATTTCATGAATGGAAAATAAAGGAATTCAGAACCACTCGGATTTCATATGTTCAAAAGCAGTTGATTTGCTGAATACAGATGAACACTTGTAATTCCTCCTATTTTTCTTGTGTCTTCTTTCATTTTTTAATGTCTTTTGTTAGTCAGATGCGATAAAAAGCTTTAGATCAAATCTCATGAGGTAAAATCCAAAACTCTGGAGAAAACTAAGAAAGATTGATTTGTTTGGTTTCTAAAAACATAACCACATTGCCAAGAGCCTCCAGCTGGCAGGATAGAAAAAATGTCTCTCCCGATTGCAAATTGCCAATTCTAAAATGGCACAGCAGCAGCTTTCCACCCTGACTACCTGCAGCTGGCCTGCTTTCTACCTTCTCTCTGCCAGGCAAAATAATAGCTGCCTCTTGCCATCTCTCCATCCACCTCCCCAAAAATACACATCAAGTTATGAAACAGAGTTAAAAACTGTGTATTTGAGATGAGCCTGTATTATAGCTGTTGGGCTCACAAACAGGAGTGAGATGAAGTACACATCTTTCTCAGAGCAGCTGGTATGGCTGTGGGGAGAAACAGGAAGGCTTGCAGCTCATAAAGCTTTCACGGGTCTGAAAAAACACAAGTACTGATCTTGAGACTAATTGTTCTCAGTTTAACTTCATTATGTTAATCAATTAGGTAGATCAAGAGAAAGCTTTACTGACAGCTATGGGCCTGAAGAAATCTTCTTGGCAAAAGGGAACAAGAGCTTTCAATCCCAGGGAATGGAGATAGTTGTGCAGAGGAAACCAAGGAGCAGGATAAGTTTTTATGGGATTTAAGTGGCCTGGATGTTGCTCGAGATGAAACAAAAACTAAGTAAACTGCTTTGTAGATGTTAGGAAAAAATTGGTGAGTCTGGTGGGGTGAGATGTGGGTAATGTAGCGTGTGAGTTCTCTTAGTAACAATGAAAGTAAACACAAGCTTAAAATAAATGTGGGCTGAGATGATGATCCAGACAAGAGGAAGCAGCAGGGCTAGCATCTCCGTGCTGCAGGTGAGTTCAGGAGGCTGCAGAGCTTCAGACTTACTGCTTTGCTTTTCTCCTGTGTTTGTGTCATTCTGCAGCCTGGCAGAACTTCAGCACTGGCTGTGAAAGAGAAGCCTGCCTGCCCAGAGCAGCTAATCCTTTGCTGTTTTTGCTATGCTCCTGGAAAGAGGGAGATTAATTGGAAGAGGGATGATAGAGGGGGAACTCCATCCCCTAGCACTGAAGAGGTGGTGAGCTTGGTAATTGATGAATAAAATTGTCCCAGTGCCTGTTGTGAGTCCAAACTTTACAAGAGAAACTTAGGAGAGCTCAGAATATAGTTCAGACTGTAGAAGGTTTAAGCATGGATCTACCTAATTCCTGGGTAGAAGAATTCATATAGGACCATCAGCTGTCAAGATGGAGAAGGTGCTTGTCATGCACATTAACAGATTTCTGGCGGCCTGAGGGAATCCCAGGTGAGACAGGGAGGCTTCTAATGAGTTTGAGTGCTCCTAAATTTAGGCAAGTCCTGAGCAGGAATATTTGTGGTGGGATATTTTGATATTATGGTGTTCATTCCTTTCTTATTTTAGAGGTTTTGGTTGTTTGGTTGGTTGGTTTGTTTTCACTGGAGCATAGTGCTAGAGCAGCAGATCTGAGACGTTTTGCTCACTGGTGGGAAAGCAGCACAGGGCAGTGGCTGGTAGAGGGCTGAAGGGTATCTGCCTGCCCTGGGCATCCAAAATCCTCCCTGTTCAGAACATGAAAAGGAACTGCAGGAGACTGTTAAACCTATCAGAAACATCCCTGGTGAAAAATATGAAATTAATACAAAAGCCAAGCTATTGCAAGGGATGGCCATTACACTCTTTCTGTGTATGTTCTCCTTCCCTCTTTCCTCCAAAAGAACACAGATCATTACAAACAGCACCTGTGTTAGGTGAGATCCAGATGGTAGGTGTCTAAACATATCCCAAATGCAGTGGCTACAGGAGCGTCTCTTTGAAACAGCCAGCTACAGTTTCTCTGTAGAGAAACTCTAGCTCTCATCTGTAAACACTGTGGGGAAAAGAAATATTTGAGCTAAAAGACAGGGGTGGTGGCACAAAGAGCAATAAATCAGTGATGGATAAATTAGGCTGAACAGCAATAGAAATTTTCTTATGATCTGGAGTTTTGTCCCAGGAATAATTTTAACAGGATTAGGGAATTAAAGAAATTTAAGTATTTTTGAAACTGGAGTCTCATTAGAGCAGGGGTAGCTAAATACACAGCTTTGGACCTGAGCTTGATGACATGAGTGGCTTCTTGAAAACCTGAATTCCTTGACATATTTAACATCACACTTTCTGGTGACTGCTGGTTACTCGTGAAAACTGTTGAAGGATTTTTTAGGAATGACAGCCCTGGGCAAGCCTTCCACTAGCAAAGACTGCTTGCACTGACTAGAATTGCAACAGAAAGGAGAAGTTAGCGAGGCTCCTATTAGAAGTGTAATTCAGAAAGAAATTTAGACCACATTAGAGCCTTGTGCTGTAGCTCTGCATCCAAGTATAATGAGGGAACAGAGGAGTCCCCTACTCCTACTTTGGAGATTCCTCTCTTTCCAAAGGAACTTGGTCTCTAGCATGTTACAAGGATGCTCTTGATCAGAGTGTCTAGTCTTCCTCTGTGGTGATTTTTCTGTCCTCATACCTGTGAACAACCCATAAACAGTGAAGTTGTTAAGTGTCTGAATTAGCCTTCTCAGGGCAGGAGGAGAGGGAGGGAATGCGGCTGGGGAGCAGGGTCTGGTAAGAATTGGGTTTAGCAGCTCTTGAATTCACATCCTGGTTTTGAGTGCTTTAAATCCATGTCTACATAATATAGGTTTTGACACATTCTGACCACATCATAGGTGATTCTTTTGGGACTAGAAGGTTCCCAGAAGCCCTATGTGATGTTGTGAAAGCCTGGTGCTCTCTATTCCTAGAGATGGGGAAAACCCCTGTGGTTGAACTCCTTCAGCTTTCCTACTGACTTCAGTCATGCAGTTCTGAGAATTTTTTGTTGGTTAATTTTCTATAAAAATGCCTCTTCCCCTCCCACATTTCCTGAGTAGATTATTTTCTTGGTATTGTGTACTCAGATATGACTGATGAGCACACTGTGCTGCCAGCAGAGACTCTGGAAAGCTGAGGTTGGCAGGGTGCTCCTGGTGTCTGCTCAGCTTCTGCAGGTTTGCGGGCAAGGATGAGGGTAGTGAGTGATGGCTGTTTGTCAGCATAGGTCATATGAGTTCAGATGAGATTATAGTTTTTTGGTACAGCCCTTGCCTTTTTAACTTTTGCTACGAGCGGAAGGACAAAAAACATGTCTGTAGGCATGAAGGGTAGAGACTAGCAGCTCAAAAATGGACTAACACATGGGAGTTTGGGTCATTCATAACACTAGGCAAAATAGATTGCATTTGAGAGAGGGGAAAAATAGAGCAATATTTTTACTTAAAGGCTTCACTTATGTATCTGAATTATATTTGAGTGCAGAAAGACCGGGAGATACTCTTACTACCTCTAAGTTACTTTTCCAATGTGGGAAGTATAGCAGAGTTCAGAGACTTTGCTCTCCTGTGGTGCCCCAGTATTGCTGCAGGGCCAGAGATGAAGCTCTGAAACAGAAATGCTTCAAAGAAAGAAGGTATTATGTTCAGACCTGAGGTGTTCAAACCAATCCAGGTTTGAGAGGGGCTTTGCTGTCTGTGCAGGCACAGTCTTAGAAGGGATGTAGGAACTGTTAGAGAAAAAAAATCTAGAGAAAGCCAGAGGATGCAACTGAAAAAGAGTAGAATGAAGGCATTAAACTTCAAAAAGTCTGTATGACAAGAAATACTAGTTCCCCTCACCCAGCTTGCTTCTAAATTCCAGGGTCTTAGTGAAACCAGCCTCTGAACTCCAGTAATTCCGTTGTTCACCACAGAGTCACTGGAGAATGGGAGGAGTCTTTGCAGATTCCCAGAGGAAGATCTCTGGCTGTGTTAGTTGGGTAACAGGAGCTCACCAAGGGTAAATTGCAATAGGAAAGTGGAAAAAACAGAGCAGAAAACAAAAGCAGAAAATAAGTATGCTGGCTAAGGAGCAAAACAAGAGGTTGGACAGCAATTTCTAGGAAAGGGTGGGATAAAGAAATATGAATGATGCAAGCTGTGAAGGAAAAAGGAAATTGTCAGGGATAAGACAGACTGTGAAGAAGGCAGCTGAAGAAGAAAAGAGAATATAATCCCAGCCAAGCACTTTGAAGAAAACGGAGTAAACAAGCAGAAACCTTCTGTTTGTCTTGAAAGGCTGCTTCAGACATTGCTACCTGGAGAGCAATGCCTTGTGCTTCTCACTCTTTTATTGCAAAAGAGTGAGAAGTTTTAATTATTCATGATGTCCTGTTTGTTTTGGAAGTAAATTCCTCACATGTTCTGTTTGCTTGATGCACTTTTAAATTACTGCCCTGATCTTAGCATAAAATCTAAAAGAGGGAACCAAAGCAAACATTCTCTTTGGATCTGTGCTTCTGAAACTGAAAGAAAAAGTGAAGCTTCAGTTACTAACAGACATTTAACTAAAAATGGTAAAACAAACTACAGCTCAGTTCTGGGTTAGTTGGGTCTTCTTCTCAAGTTTCAACTCCAGTTCAAAATGGTAATCCTGAGATCCTCTCCTCCAATTTGCTGCCACATTGCTCCACCAAAATAGCTTAAATGCTCCTCAGCTAACTTTAATTATGTCTCTGCCTGCATTCTGCTCTCAAGAAAGCTGAAGTGCTTGGTATTTTCTTCTCATTTGGCTTAGGTTGGAACCCCTGAACCTGGGAAAGGATCTTTTCTCTGAGGAGTTAAATAGGCTGCAGCCTCTATAATAAGAGGAGAAAAGTGTCACACAATTCACTTTTAAAAGCACCTATTTCTTTGTCACAGACTGAAGCCTTCTGAGGTCCAGGTCAGACATCCAGCTTTTAGGCTGGGTGAATTTCCCTCTGGGTCTTCCTGCCAAGGAGGCAGGCAGGCAATCTCAGAGCAGAACTAGTGTATCTCAACAGGGCCAAGAATTATGTGGCTTTCTGAGAGGCACCAGCCTGCTCAGAGAGGCTTGAAGATACCTTAGCCTGAGTTGGACAAAGCCAAGCAAGATTTCCTTGAGCCAGAATTCTCTCTTCTTTGAGCAGAGAGTTGGACCAGGTGGCCCGTAGAGATCCCTCCCACTTGGGAGGGCTCACTGAGACTATGAAGTCCACATGTCTCTGCAGAGTACCCTGATGGCAAACTTTGTT
>VZTI01005564.1:612051-629580 GCA_013397865.1 Struthidea cinerea
GGGGAGGGGAGGGGACTTCTGTGGGTCAGGAAAAACATGGCTTGGGGTCCAGGGTCCAGTCAACTTCAATTGGCCATTAGTCTGGAGCAAGGAGGGGAAAAGTACACTAAAACCAGTCAAAATGCAGCCCATGGTTCTTAAACGTTGTGTTAATCGTATGACAGAAGATCCATCCTGCCTAACCTGGAGCCTAGGTGAGACACTAGTGTCCAGGATCTAAGGATTCCAGGATTTAAAAAAAACAAATTAGCCTTGCACTTCATCCAACACAGAAATCTAGCAGTGTGCCTTTTTCATCCTTTTCAAGTGAAGAGTAACAGCATTAAACATTTATGACAGTCTTCTGGGCTGCATATCTGTAATAGAGACATCTCAATGTGGAGCTGAATAAAGGACCTGAAAAATGAGGCTCAAAGATTCATTAACGCAAAGTTATAGAAAGCTCCTGACTCAAACTAACCCTCCCTTTTAGATCCCTTTGTAAGGGACCAAATTTTGATCATAACAGAGACTTATTAGAGACCTCGGTTCAGCTTTGGAGGACCAAGGGCCTCAAAACTGACCATGAGGCACCATGGTCTTTGATCAGACCCGGGCCTGGGAGTCTGGCTTCCATGTTTCCCATCCAAAATCAGGGCTCTACCTAAGAGATTTCTGTTAATTTTTTCCTCATGGAAGATGCTTCAGTGCCGATTGCTCCCATCCTGCTCCTTTCTTCCATATGTGACCTCTCCATACTATTGGAATGAAATCCATTGCGTGTGTGTGTCTGACCATAAGCAAGTTCACATTTGAATCTTATGCTGCAGGATGGAAAAACTGTAAGAAAAAGGAAATAAATTAATGACATAGAGTCTTATAAATTTTATGAGCAGAATCAGATCCTTCCTCTTCTGCAACAAGGGCAAAAACCAATTTCTTCAGAAAGAATCTCTGATGATTAAAATGTTGTTGGCAAAAGAGCCACAGAGGCTCATTATGAGTTCTCTCTTGCAGTTTTCACTGCTGTCTTGGATAGTTGGCTGGCATCATGGAAAAACTGTTTCATTCTAGACGAGGAAGCAAGGAAAAAAAGGTTTAAGGCTAGAGTCAGACCTGTCCTACCAATTTATAACAGTAAATCTTATCATGGAAGTAGATGGAAGTGGATGAAGCTATACCCGTCATAATCTGTTGCTGTGATACTATTTTCTGTTTTTATGGTATGTATAAGATGGGGAATATACACACAAAAGAACAGAAATCACGTAATGGTTCTTTAATAGTAAATGTCTGTGGTTGCCACACAGGGTCTTCTAGGTATCTGCAGGCTTATCCTTTTTTTTCCTTCTCAAAGACATGAAAAGTGTTTGTATATGTAAATGACATAAAAATATGCAGCTATCTTCCCTACAGACATTCTGATTCTGCAGGAAGATAAGTATGGCCTGTTCCAGGCTATGTGTTAACTATACTTTGCCTAAAAGACAATGGTTCCTTCTTTCCCCGCAGCGAGCTCAATGCTCAAAAAGGCTTTTTGTCCTGTTACAGCCATGGGTGGCAGTAAGACATTCTATTCTGAAGCTCTTTAAAACGGTGTATTTCTATATTGCCTCTCAATTATGAACTCATAGCACAGACACAAGGGATGAGGAGACTGGGTAAAATACATGTCCACAGTAAGAGCACTCTGGCTTAGCAACAATAGGTTTGTGAAAGAGCTGAGCTGCCTTAAAGGTGCGATCTCATGAGAATAGCAGGCTTCAGCCTTTGAAAAACAGTGGTCTATTCAGGGTTTCTTTTCTAAACTTTTTTCCCTCTTTACGCATGTTCTCAAGCACACTGATTTTGCCTCTGAAATAAAATGCGTGGAGGACACAGGGGGTTCTTTCATTGTTGGAAAAAAGGCTGAACACCTATCTCTGTGTGGAAGACAAACAAGGACAGCCATGTCTGTATTCCAGTCATGTTTCCTTATTGTTTGTGCTGTCCTGCCCATTACCAGAGAATGGGAAACTGCTTAGGGGGATGTAATTCTGTTTAAAAGTCTGTCACTATGAATTACCAAGGGGAAAAGGCAAATCACAGGGTAGCATAGCAGTTCTTTAGTGCCAAAAAAATCTGAGACCTTTGCAGTGTCAGGAAATAATATGCAGTGAATACCCAAGTTCCCCTTTATAATTTTCTTGAGGCTAGAAACATGCTAATATCTTCTATTTAGAGAATGCTGCATATCAAAGGCAGATTTCTAAAGAGAAGACGGCACTTCCAATTTCTACCACTGCCAAATTTTAGTCCTTATAGCATGCATGTAAATAAGTGCCTTGCATTTGACATGATCAGGTCTACCTGTTCTGTGTAAGGTGACACAAGAGCTGTATTTGCACTTTGTTTGCCTCAACATTTTTTTCCACCCTTGTTCAAAAGTTGCATATCTATGTTGACTTCAAGAAACAGGATCTTTATAATATAAAAGCAGATGAGCCTGGGGTACTTTGGATACTGTAGGTCACATTTAAAATAACTTTCATATAGAATTATTCAGCAGAAAGTGGTAGCCTGGAGTGAGTCAGTGGTTCAGATACTTCCTAGTGCAGTTAAGCAACCTAGAAGAATTTGTTATTGATCTTTTTAGAATTGTCATTAATCCCTGAAATGAAACCAATTCTGCTTGTATTTTCAAAATTTTTATTCAGGAAGGTTTTCCCTATGGAAAAGATCAGCAGAAAGCCAACGCATCAATGAAATTTTATGCTAATCCTCAGAGGAGGGTAGGAGAGTGGTAGAGGTCAAGAATACAAAGGAATATACCTTAAGATGGTCTGTGCACAACAGCAGATTTCATTTCTACAGAAGCCTTAGAAGGGGAAAAAGACTTCCCTCTTTCATTAACTGAATAATGATTGGAACTAAAATTCAATTCAATTCAAGCCAGTAGACAGAATGTCCAGAGAATGTCAATGCCAATGGTCTATTCAGACAGACAGACTTGGCTAAGAACCACACATTCCTTATGGCCATTACATTCCTTAAACTTTTGTAAAAAAGGATGCAAACTCATTACAGAGAAGTTCCGTTTTGGTTTTTTTTTTTGTAGATAAGGTCAGTAATGGTGACAGAGCCACCACCCATTTGCAAGTGTCACAATATCACTTAGAACCAGAATCTCCAATTTCAAGTAAACTGATGCAACATCACGTGAATTAAATTTTAGAAACAGACAAGATGGACAATAATTTACTTCTCATTTTTAAGTGTAAATGTTTAATATGGAGGAAGATCTTTGTTGCCACATAAGTGACTGCTTGCTCTTAATACTCAACAGAACCTAAATTGGATTGATGTTAAATGATTAGATTTGCCAGTGAAAGTCTTGCCCTTGAATTGCCTACCAGGAGTCTGTGAAATGACTCGTGTTTTGTCCTTCTTATGTCCTTTCTGTCCAATCTGAAAAAAGCCAAATTATTTTACTGTCAGATTTACAAATTAAGCAACTTTGTCCCTGACCGAATAGGGATCTGATTAGCAGGCTGTGCCACGCTTACCATTACAGCACAAAGTAATGAAAATAGTTTAAAAAAGTCTGCTTCTTACACTATTTGAATAGGAAAAGAGAAAAAAAGATAAACAAATGGTTTTCCTAAAAATTTTTTTAAAACATTTTTAGAAATCCCTGAAATGAACATTTTTAGCTCCCTTAATTTTTTTTAAACAATTTCATTTTTTTCCATCCAAAAAGAGATATTTTTTTCTCCATTCTTATTTCAGTGAAAGAAGGTGGGGATTTGGTGTGTGATTGTCTTTTTTAAATAGTTTTTTAAAATTACCCTTCTTGTGATTTTTCCTGCTTTTACATGTTTCAGACTTTGGATTTTGCATTCTTGAAGAATCATAGAATATCCTGAGCTGGAAGGAATCCACAAGATCATCAAAGTCCAATTCCTATTCTCTTCAAAGAGAGTAAAGAGTAAATAAAGAAAGAAGGAAAAACTTGAAGACAAATATGTTTTAAAACTTAAGTTTTTAAAAACAGAAACAAAAAGAAATTACATATTATTAAAAAAAAAAAAAAGGATCTTTTTAAAGTAAGCTGTTTTTCAAATGCACTTACAGGAGGGAAATCTCCTTTGGCAATCCCTGTGAATTAACATTTGGTATACCTGACGTGATCTGGGAATGTTCTTTTACTCTTCAGGTGTTTACAGCAATCACTTGATTCCATAACTGTGACTTTTCTATGTAATTTCAGGTTTCCATTTTAGTTGCTCTACTAATTTTAAATAAATCAGCAACTTCACAGTTTTCAGTGAAATCAATACTATGCGCAACAGCTAAACATCTCTATCAGCTCTTTGATGGGCACTTCTAACAGTGTTTTATGTTTTATTATACTCTGAGCAATATCCAAAATGCTCTGCAGGGCTGGTTCAAACTAAGAAGCTTTATAAATTACTTTATAAGAATGTTGCATAAAATTGAAAAACATTAGACACAAGAAAAGCTGAAAGAGAAAATTATTTTGATTTGTGTCTTGAAAAATAATTTCAGGCCTCTGAAAGCAGAAATTATTCAGCATCTCAGAAACAGGCTGCAGCACTTGGAGAAAAGCACAAGATTGCAGTCTAATTAGAAAGTACCGTTGTACTGTTTTCTGCATTTGTTGCCATCAAAAATCATTAAAATAAATTAATTTAGCATTAGTCAAGAGAATAAGCTAGAAAATGAAGTAAATTGCTCCCATACCTTATAGAGGTGTTGCTATGATATTTCATGTGATTCAGAAGTCTCTGGCTGACCAGTGAGAGACTGAAGTGTTCTGGGTGGTTGCAAACTGCAGAGAGCCCTTTGACTTCTAGGATCTATTCTGTGGGGCAAGGATGTGTTTCTGCTCTATATTGCATCACACGGTCAGGAAAAGAAAGTGCCTCTGTCCAGGTGAGCAAGGAAGATCATCCTTGTGGATCTGCTGCTGGACATGCCTCTGGGGGCTGGTTTGGCGCTCTCAGCAAAGCAGGGAGGGCACAGCACAGCGGCTGCATTCCGATGGGGAAGGGGCCACATACACTCCCCACGAAAGATGAAAGCAAGCTGAAATGTCTAACAGGAACATAGGGGGGAAAGTGTGTAACAGGGGATGATGGAAACTGAAGGCAATGGAATATTTCACTTCTGCACCTTTCTCCCATCTCTTAAGTCTGTACAGTCCCATGGCTGCCCAAAAATACAGAAAAGAAGCTGCTTTGGCCCTCAGGGATACCCTCCAATTCAGGGGTGTGGGAAGCTGGAGAACAGTGTGTCCTGGTCAGATGCTGCCACTGCTAGACTGCTAAGTGAGAGGCAAACATTGTCATTGTCTTTATCCAGCCTTTCACAGAGTCAGCTGGATGTCAACCAGTGCCTTTTCTTCTCTTGACACCTCTCTCCAAAACCCCCAGTACTGAAAGAGACTGACGAGCAGAAGAGGTCACAAAAAAACAGTTCCTCAAAGGTGCCCACCTCAGCCTGGCAGGGAAGCACAAATGTCCAGGGGAGAAGCCTGCTCCTTCCCTCTACCCCTGGTGAGCAATTAGAAATCTGCTTCTTCAGACCCTGTTGGAAGCTGTGACATTATCATAGGCAGGCAGGGGCTTCTAGGCCTCCTTCTTGGCCCAGCACAAGAGGCGTTTGTTGCTTGTTTCCCTGCTGGGCACAAAGGCTAAATCACCTTTTCTATTTACACCGTTCCCCTGGCCTGACATTCAGTTGCCTGTGCAATCCCAGGTTGCCCATTCAAACCTCCCTCGCTTGTCTACACAAACAGTGACAGCTACAGTTAAGGAAGCAGCTTGGAATTTTTACAAGACTAAATATGTCCACCGAGACAGACTCTTAAACTACAGTCATTTTACATTTAATCATCATGTTTAAATATCTTTAAGCCACCCATGCGCACAGATTTTTCATTACATTTTCAATGGGCTAACAACCACTCTGAGCCTGTGCCCTACTTGTGCACATTTTGCCAACCTAAAATGCCAACTGGCGCTATTTGGTCATTTTCAAATGCAAAGGCAGATGTCTGCTCTTGTAGGCAACATGGCCAGGAAGGTTTTTTGTTGTTCTTGCCTTTTTTATTTTTAGTTTTTTTTCTTAGGGTTTGTGTGCATAATCTTCCTTTTCACTGACATAGGAGTATTTTTCTGAAATGAAGTTTGGCTTCCTGGCTGTCATGTGCTCTCTTTCATAAGAGAGAAAAGGGATTCCTTATTAAAGAAACAAGCCTGTGCAGCTATAGAAGAAAGATACTGGTATTTAATTTTCACTTTTTCATTTGGTTTACCAGAAGGAATATTTTTTATTCATTTCTCAGTCAACAAAGAAGATTATACTGAGTGCTCCATGTGTGAATAGATCATTATTTTATTATTTAATTTTATTGATAGATGTAAAACATATTTATTCTTTCTGTCTGAAAGAACCTGTAACAATTGCTCCAAGAGATCCTTTTCTGTAAAGCACCTTGGCACATCTGAGCTCAGCATCACCAGTTTGTTGCTCTGTCAATATTAGATGGCTCTTGGGAAGCATGAGGAGTATGAGACAATAGCCCACAACAGCACAAAGGGGACCATCACTGGGGAAGTTACACGTCTGCTGACGCTGCCCATAGATCTCGCTCCAGCTAAATTGCGTGGCAGGGATGAGGTTTTCCCGTCCTGTGACGGCAGTTCCTGTGATGCATTCCTGTTCCCACCTACTCCTTTTCCTCCTCCCCATCAACTTGGTACTTTTTTTCCCCTGGCTTTTCACTGCCACTCTTTTGTGGCTTTTCCCCTCTGACTGAGTCCTTTGCCTGCAACAGAGGGTGTGTCTTCTCACAGCTTTAGCCGGACCATAACTGGGATTTCATGCTATGTATGCTTCATACAGCATACACACAGATGTATGTTTGTTTGTCATATTGCCTTGGCATATGCAAAATAAACCAAAGGGCCCACAGGGACCTTTCTCTATGGCCATTATTCTTCCATTTTACTTATCCCTCTCCCATCCATTAAATGCAAACAGGAATTATAAACTCTTTGGGACAGAGTGCTTCATTTTATTTGACTATTGGCAACAACAATCTTCTGCCTGAGGAATGAATAAATAGTAATTACATTTTTTGATATAGGAGTGAGCAGTGGTGGGTTTTTATTTTTTTTTTCTTCAGAGTACAAATAATCAGGTAAAAAAACCTGTCCTTTGCCTCCTGTGATGGCTCTGGAGAACTCCTTCAGGGCTAATTTCAATTTGTGGGAACCTCTATTAGAGGATATTTTTCTTTACCACTTCAAGGTAAAATATTATTGTCATAAAAGGATCACTCCTCTGCAATTAGAAAAACATATTTTAAAGAATAAACATATGTTTTTAAAAATCCCGTTGTTAGTGAAATTGAAGTTAATAATCTTGTATTTTCTGTCTTTCCTGCCCTGTTCTAAGAACTTCATCTCCCTCTAGATTAATAACAAGACAAGAGTAAGACATGAGATAATGTACCACATAATTTATTTACACATTTTAATGAAGGAGAGATCATAGAAGCATAGCAGGGCTGAAGTTTGTTGTCAGTTGGGTTGAGAAATGTATCTAAATTCCAGGAACGACTTAGTCAGTGCTGACACTATTTTAATTTTAAATGGAAATTATGCATCTAACAAGTCGTATCCTGTGTTCTCACTGCTGTTGATCTGCAAAGCAACAATCCTAGAGGGCATAATGGAGATCTCACAAAAAGTGCTTCTCAGACCTCAAATCTGATGTGTTATTCTCCTTTAGTTTTAACTGCACTGCTGCACTAGTGCAAAAAAATATTAAAACCAGGTATTTTAACACAATATTTGATATTTGATTTTATTATTTTGCAACCAAATAGCATGGATCATTGTCTTGATTCATATCAAATCATTGGAAGTGTCATCAATGTCATGATTTAACGCCAGTGGCAACTAAACACTATGCAACTCCTTGCTCAGACCCACGTTCTGCCATGCCCCTATGGTGGGATGGAAAGAAGAATTGGAGGAAAAGGTAAACCCATGGGTTGAGATAAGAACAGTTTAATCACCGAGATAAAATGAAAATTTTACTTCTACTACTAGTAGTAATATGATTGTAACAAAAGCAGGCAACAAAAAGAGAGAGGAATGAAACCTGAGGAAAGGAAGTGCTCTCTACCTGCTGAGCAATGACCAGCCTGTCCTTGAGCAGTGATTGGCAGCTCCCAGCCTGTTGCGATGAGCCACGGCCAGAGCCACGGTCAGCAGGACCAAGCAGACCAACAGGTCCAGTGGTTTGATGCCTCCACCGCACAAGGACAGTGAACACACAAAAGGCTGTGTGAAGCACGCTGACCATTGGCTGCTGCCACCCCTCCTCTTTATAGTTCATATTTCATTATTTCTCTATGTTCCTCGGTTGGTAATTGGCCCATGTTAATCCTCTCCCCCCCACATCTTCTCCCATTCACCCTAATCCCTTCTCCCCTCTTTTGTAACACCCCATAACTGATATTTTATTGTTTACTGTATGTTCTCCACGCCTATTATGTAGGGGTATAAAACCCCGTACCTGCCTAATTTTATCGGCTCTCCTTGTGGCTTCTCCCTGGAATAAACTCTTCCCTGTCCCATGAGGAAATCCCTCCACTTTTTCCTCCCTCCTTCACGCACCCTGCCATCAGGAGGCAAGGCAAACCCGAGCTGGTGCTTTGCCGGCCCTCCAGCGCCACGATCGGCTTCCGTCCCCCCACCTGGGGCAGGTAGAGCATTGCCCGGTGCTGAGATAGTGTGCTAGCCGGAGAGAGCACCGCGGCACCCAGCCAACTCCCCCTAGTTTGTATTCTGAGCATGACATTCTATGGTGTGGAATACCCCTTTGGCCAGTTCGGGTCAGCTGGTCTGGCCATGCTCCCTCCTGGCTTTTTGTGTGCCTGCTCACTGGCTGACCATAGGAGACTGAGAAGTCCTTGACTTATGATAAACACCTCTTAGAAATAACCAAAACATCAGTGTGTTATCAACATTATTTTCACACTAAATCAAACCCACAGGACTGTACCAGTTACTTGGGAGAAAATTAATTCCATCCTAACCAAAACCAGGCCAATAATTCAAGTGTTTGATTATGCACTTGACAACAGCAGAATCAGTCTAGGGTAAAGTCACACTGACCCTGAACTGCCTTTGCAATGTCTGTGGAAAAGGATGGTGTCTTTTTTAAATACTTAGAGATATTTTTTCTATAAAATCAAAGATAAAGGAAGATGCAGGAGACAGGTATTGATAAGCAGACAAAAGATGCAGATCTTGGAAATGTTTTGCACAGTCCAGCCATGGAGAGGTAAAAGGGAAAGTGCAGATATCCTGCCACCTGCTTCAAGCATTACTTCTCTGTTTTGCAATAAACAGTCTGAAAAAAAAAAAAAACAGTAAAAAAAGTCTGTTGGAGGGTTTGGAGTAAACAGTGCATATCCAAAGTTCTAGGCTGGGAGCCATAGCTTCCTTGTGTTGTTGGAGGAGTCTTGGGTCCTTCTCTGTGGATGAAGAAGTCCAGAAGAGCACACAGCCTTTTGATATAGCTGATCTCCTGGGAGAAGGTTGGTATGGGCTGGAAACCACTCAGGATGGGCATTTGTAGGACCTCTGTTACAACACAGAACAGATGGGACATGAGTCACCTTCTTTCACTTTGCACTAAAAGGCACACCTATAGCTGTATTGGATGCAGGCCAGCTGCGAGAATGTGCTCTGTGAACACTTATGGGACCAATCCTTCCAGGATTAGGGATGGAGGAAAGCCTCCTTTCTGTACAACAATTAAGGTTAGGCATGAACATGATGTTGAGATTCCTAGTCCCATCAAAACTGGGGCATTTCTGGACTTGTAACAAAGCATAATTCTGAAACACACAAGGTGCCTCCAGGGTTACCCAGTGCTTTTCAAGATCAGAAGTCTGGATGACACTGTGCATCTGTCTTCACATTCCTGTGTTCGGGGGGATGCTGTGGAATGAGCCAAATGCAGACATGCCCTTGTATATCTGGGCAATGAAAAACCTACAGATAGGAGCAGGTGAGAAATCTTCAGAGAGTTTATTTCTGGGTGGTTTGGTGTTCTGCTCTCCTGTGTATAGGGTTAAAAAAATATGTGTTTAATGAGGGCCATTTTTTAAGTCCCTGGTGCAAAGTAACTTCTTTTAGGCTTTTGTCCCATCCTTTTGAATCCCACAGAGACCTTCTTCTGGGACAAGTTACTGCTCATGATGAGATAAGACATGAATGAAACTTTAGTATTATTCTATCCTTGCAAATCAGATGTCACGTAATTCTATTTATTCTGTTTCTCCTATAAGGAGACAAGGATTAATTAATCTTCTTTTTAATTTCTTCAGTTAGAATTTCTATTTTCTGATTAGCAGCCAAATAAAAATTTCAGCATTTTGTAGATATTCACTTGGGAAAGGGAGCTATGAAGATAAGAAAAACATGTGTTATAGTCCAGTTATTTAAGTAAACGTCTATGAAACCAGCATAAATACTGAGCCTTGCTCTTTCATTTCCACAGTGGCAAAGTTCAAGTTTAAAAAGAACAAGTGTAGGTCTTCCATGATATTTCTGATTTATCATTTCATATTTGCCCTGAAGTTATCTGTCTGAATCTTCACAGCCTTGCTAATAAATCCTTCCCGTGACCTGGATTTACTTTCCCATATTCATCATCTTCATTTCATGACATTATTTCTTTGTTAAACCTCCTGAAAATTCTCCTCATTCCCTTGCCCCATTTATCACAGCAACACTTGGAGCCCAAATCATGTGGGGTCTGAAATCTTCATTATCCATCGTATCAAATATTTTTCCAAAACTGAGGACATACTACCCAAAACTGCATCTTGGGAAATGTGTCACAGGGGATTTTTTTTTTTTTCACGTTGCTCCCTTTGCATGGCAGAAATCTGCAAAATGACTTCATTGTCCATATGTAAGTTTCCTCTCAAAACTTACTTCAATTGCAATGCCAAAATTGATGGTCAGGCAGCTGGCATGTTGTAACTGCTGCTTTTCATTACCTGTCAGACTGAATCTGATCATAGAATCATAAAATGGTGTGGGTTGGAAGGGTCCTTAATCTTCATCTAGTTTCAAGACCCCTGCCATGGGCAGGGACAACTTTCACTAGCCCAGGTTGCTCAAAGCCGCATCCAGCCTGGTTTTGGACACTTCCAGGAATGCGGCATCTGCAATTCCTCCGAGCAACGTATTTCTGTGGCCTCACTGCCCTCATGGTAAAGAATTTCTTGCTAATATCTCATCTAAACCTAACAAGGATGTTCTAATTTCTCCCCAAAGCCTTCTCTTACCCAGTCTGCACAATACCAGTGCCCTCAACCTGTCTTCATATGAGAGCTGCTCCAGCCCCCTGATCATCTTTGTGACCTTCCCCTGGACTGGCTCCAACAGGTCCATGTCCTTTTTATGTGGGGGGCCCCAGAGCTGAATGCAGTACTCCAGGTGGCATTTCATGAGAGAAGAGTAAAAGAGAAGAATCCCCACCCTCGCTCTGCTGGCCACACTGTGTTTGATGCAGCCCAGGACACGATTGGCCCAGCAGTATCCTATCCTGGTAGAAATATCTGACTTCAAAACAAACTGCAACAGGATAAGAGAAAAGCCTGGAGCCCTTAAAACATTGCTTCTTATTTGAAGTTATTTACCCATGATCCCCTTCTATGAATATCTGATAAGCTGATTGCCAGAGAGCCTAGAAGCCCTCTGTTGAAGCAGGTGACATTCAACCCTCTATCAAAGCATTGTTCAATCTCTAAAATGCTGGTATTAATAAATCTAGCACCATCATCTGAAAGATGCTATACAATACTAAAATATTATAATGTTTTCATTACTGCAGATACTGTAGTTTCCTTTTAATAATCTACAACTTCCTCATGAGGGGAAGAGGAGGTGCAGACGCTGATCTCTTTTCTGTGGTGACCAGGGATACAACCTGAGGGAATGGCCTGAAGTTGTGTCAGGGGAGGTTTAGGTTGGATATTAAAAAAAGGTTCTTCCCCCAGAGGGTTGTCGGGCACGGGACCAGGCTCCCCAGGGAAGTGGTCACAGCACCAGCCTGACAGAGTTCAAGAAGCATTTGGACAATGCTCTCAGGCACATGGTGTGACTTTTGGGGATGGTTCTGTGCAGGACCAGGAGTTGGACTCAATGACCCTTGCGGGTCTCTTCCAACTCAGCATTTTCTGTGATTCTGTGTTTATTTCTTCTGTGAGCATCAGACATTTCAACAGTGAAGCATCATTTGACATCATGTCCCTTATTGGTGTTGCAAGCAGGTCATGATTAATGCAGAAAGAAAATTCTGTGGTTACAGACATAGGCAATGCACAGGTTTTATGGGGTTGCGTAGATTATTAAGATGTGACAGTTTTAAAGTCTGAGAAATAAATTAAGCAGATGGATGTACAGCCTGAAAGCACAGCTATAGCTGGGGGCCTTCATAAGGGTAGCTATCACAAATATACATGGCTGTGAAAAGCAGCTACCATTAATGGTCAGAAATTGTGTTAAAGAATCAATTAGTATTTTTTATTTCAGTTATTGTAAGCATAATATTAGATTATTCAGGACAAACCTAATGAACAAGACAAAACACATTCATCTGCTCTCTGTAAAAATTAAACAAATTTGGGTAAAGAAATAATTGTAATAGGACCTGATGAACAAAACAACCTCACCATTTGAAGTTAGTGCTCTGAGCAGAAGCAGAAGTTAATTCATAGCAAATAAGCATTCCTGTGCATCTTGTTCCCAAACCTTCAGCTGTCACTCTCCTCAGCCTTCTCTAAGGCTGGCTCTGAGATGTTTTCCGGCTCTGCCCTCACAAGAGCTCTTGTCAGACAGCTCTCCTCAAGCTGCCGGCTAAAACTCTGCCATTTCAGTAATTTGTCAGAAAATTCTTTGCTACCTTTTTGCCTTAGTTGAACTTTTCTAAGAAACAGCAAATGTGGGTGACATACCCCTGGGCAAAAAAGTACAGTCAGTCTCAGTCCCTGGACACACGCCCTGTGTTTCTTTGCTTTTACAGGTGGCCTCCCCCGCCCCTTCCCAATCCTTGACTGTTCCACAGCCTGCTATCAGCCTTGCTTTGACTCACAGCAGCTTTGGCCAGAGTATCAGTACCTGCAATCAGTGTTGAGGCAAAGGTTTAATTGCAGATGAGCAATGCCCTCCTGTAGTTGTCTCTACAGCCCCTTCTGATAGATCTGGCAATTAGAGCGGGTGATAAAGCTTTGATGACAACCAAAGGAAATGCTGACTTCTTCAAGCTTCTGATGGGAACATATGGTTGCAATTA
This sequence comes from Struthidea cinerea, assembly GCA_013397865.1. Classification (NCBI taxonomy): domain Eukaryota; kingdom Metazoa; phylum Chordata; class Aves; order Passeriformes; family Corcoracidae; genus Struthidea; species Struthidea cinerea. The sequence goes on from VZTI01005564.1 coordinate 625,423, forward strand.
AATGTTTTCAGAAGGATTCCTCAGGGCAGAATGGACTTCTGGTAACTGTGACAAATGGTTAGGGTGCTTACCTGAGGTAAGGAGACTGGTGGGTGCAAGGTGCTGATGGTACCATATGTAGAGCAGCAGAATCACTCTCTGTCCAAGGCTCCCAGAACTTTTAAGGGTACAGTAATTTATCAGTGATTTCTCTCAGTGCCTTTCTAATGCATGAACTGGTTTCTAGAGCTCTATTTTTCTGTCAGTTTGCTAGAGTTTTTTATATTATTAAGAGTTACTTTGATCTTTCCTAATTTCTCAGAAGAGACTGTTTTAAGCATGCCCCTTTAAGCGTCCACCTCTCTAATACATTATGCAGAGTAGCTTTTATTTCAGCAGCTCGGAAATGTTCTTCTCTGCATAATCACTCCTATGCCAGATAATCCCCACCAAACCAAGAGGCAGAGAATTATGTGGAATAACTAGCTCCTAAGCAGCTTCTTCCCCACTGGAGTGCCAGCCGCTGCATCCAAATTAAAACAAATGCTGCAAATATTCACAGCAAAGGGAAAGGAGAAAATAACAGGCAGTGGGAAGAGAGGGGTAGGAAACTCTGTCATTAAACAGGCACGATACCCAACTCCAAAATCAGCATCTCTTTACCATGTCAGTGTCAATGAACAGAAATTAATGAGCGACATGCCCATGAACCCTTGCCCATTTTTCTTGTGACTTTGATCCCTGATGTGTGTGCAAACTTGATTGTGCTGACCTTAACCATCACCAAAGGCAAGCTGAGCACAACAGGTAGCAGAACAATAGCCTCAAGAAGTGTGCAGCTGCCTTTTTCTGCACTGTAATATCAGGATGCAGGTTTGAAAGGTGGTACCTTATTTCCAAGATGTCCACCCCTAGCAGAGCCAGAACAGACGATTAATCAGAAACAGAAACGGGAGCTAATTCCACAAATTCTAGAAAACATTTCAAGAGGTTATAAAATGGATTGATGCTTCTGGGTGTCTGAGCCTTTCATTTACAATCATCGCTTCACCACATACTCTTTTTGCCTGTTGGACAAGGACTTTTGAGGTCACAGAGTAACACAGTCTTACTTTATAACTGTATTTTACTTGTCCCAGTATCAGTGTTTTCATAGTCCTGCTCTGTCACAGTCCTTTGATGTGTAATGTCCCATTGAAGTATATATTCTATAGCTATGCCTTGAGCTATTGTGCTTAATAGGCTTTCTGGTGGCTCTTCAGAAACATTAAACATATGTAAGGTTTAAGAAGATTCAAAGGCCAGAGAGACAGTATGCACATCCATCCCCTATAAGGCTCAGCATGAGACAACTTCAAAGCTTCCAAACACAAAATTCAAAAGGCTCAAGAAGCTTTTGACCAAAACCAAATTTGTGATCAAGCACTTTTCCTGAATTTTCCAGTGTAGGGTGACATCCACAAGTGAGATTATTGTAATGTTTTTACTCAGTCATATTTCTCTGGAATTTGTTTGGGAGTTTTTATACCTGACTGCATGCACATTAGTGCTTCTTTGCACTTGAAAGCTAAATCACATTTAAGCAAATTATGAATTCAAAGCACAGTTATTGTATCTGCATTATGCCATAGGGGGAGGCTGTTATTCCAGAACGGCTGAGTTGCTCCTGCTCAGCTGGAATCTGGACCAAGCCCAGATTAGAGTAAGGCACTCTGGAAGATATGAACATTTTCATGGGAGCCACAATTCCCATTTTTTGCATGGAAGTAAACTTGAATGTGTACTGTCAGGCAAAGGGAAGTTGTATTCATTTCTATTAGAGAAACCAACAGAACAGTGACAGCTCTTGTTTTCTCTTTAAGATGAGCTATGAAAAAATCAGTGTGTGGGAGAGAATTCTGCCCCATTGTTTAGGTCCCTAACTGAGGTCCCTTATCAATCACAGTCAGACAATAAATGAGGTGTGGAGGACACCTTCGCATTTCTCCGAAGACAACTCAAGTCTGTGTCATTTAGTGTTCCTCTACTGCATAGAGAACTCAGTCACCTCCAGAGGTTGTTCTGGTCTATTGGACTTGAGTGATGTCCCCAGAGAGTTTCTAAGAACCTGTTGAAAATATTGACTGCATCTATATACCAGCATTTGTTCTGCCATGGTCTGAGACATAGGGGAAAAAGTAATGGGAAACAAGAATAAGAGTGAGTGTGTGTGTCTGTGTGTGTGTTGGTTTTTCTTGTTTCTTTTCTTCTTTGCTTGTGGAGTTTTTCTTGAACAATCCCTGGGTGTCACAGCACATCTCCTGAGGTGATACTGAACTGCACTGCTGTGACATAGGCGTAATGGGTGCTCTGCTCCTTCTTCTGAGAGCTGCTAGTAGTCAACCCTTTGTGGTCAAGTATATGCACCTTCAAATGTGTTGGGTCTGGAAGCACAGCCTGTATCTAGCCTTAACCACTCAGCAAGGATCTTTAATTAATTTGTTTGTTTTTCCTCTGGGACTCCAGAAATGCTTTGTGAAGGTAAAACTCCATGGTGGATTGGCTTCTGTAGCAATATGGAGCAGCAAGTGGTCCCCAGGCAGGTGAAAAGGAAGAACTTTATTTACAAAAACCTGGCCTTTTTATGCTGGTGTTGATGCGGTTGTTAGTTTACGTTGTTTTAAGGCACAACAAACCCAGTTTAACCAACCACCAAACACCACAATGCAGGCACGAGGCATTCACACAGCAAGCCTCACTTCCCCTATTCTAGCTGGGTCATTCTCCCACAGTCCATTTCTACTTAGGCTAAGTAACAGGCCGGAGCCATGATTTTACCAGGCCTTCCCTTTACAAAGCTTTACTTACTGGTCACAGGCTTCTGCTGGTCTGAACAGTTCATAGCATAAAAAGGGAAGTATTAATTGAATTAAGCTTTTCTAGCACTTGGCAATCCTGGAAAGATTGGCTTTTTTAAAACTCACACAGGAGCACAGACATGTAAGCTCTACAAAGGCACCATGGAGCTTGACAGGATCCAACTGGTGTTACTGCAATATACAATCAGAAATTAACTGTCAAAAATCAAGAAGTGCAAGGAAGATTAGATTTCATCTATTACATTTCTGTCAAAAATATAATTTCTTGATATTTTCCTAATTTCTTCTGTTATGACAAGTGATACTTGATCAAAAAAGATATTTTTGTGATTTTCAAGTTTTAGGTGTCATAACTATATCTTATAATAAATTGCAGATATCCCAGCTGGGAATAACAAAAACACTGTAGATAAAGGGGAACAAGATTTTGGATGGAAATCACACAAAAATTTGTTTGGAATTATTTAATCCTTCAAGTATTTTTGTGCTAGTTGATTCCATGGTGATTTTCCATTTGGTTTGTTTCGGGGTTGTTTGGTTGTTTGGTTGGTTTTTTGCCAATAAAGGCCAAAAATCTGGGAGACACAAAGTCCAGCTAAACAGTGTTTGGAAATTTATAGGTATGAAAATAATCTGCAGTCAAGAGGAACACATTTGTAACTGGTGGCTGAGCATTTCAATTTACATTTCTGTGCTTTCCTCAAACTATTTCCACTGAGTAATCAAGACCATCTCAGAGTTATTGATCTCTAACTTAAACAAAACCCCAACAACAAAACACAAACCCCAGCAGACCCTTATGTCACTCTTCTGTTTTCTTTCCTTTTTGTTCCTCTCCCCATCCAATTTCTCATCTACCATTCCGCATTCTTCTAATGCTGCTGAGTTTAAACACTGAAGTACCCGAGTCTCTTGAAGATATTTTCTCACAGAAACTCAGGCGTTTGTAAAACGGGCTGATGTGTCAAAACAAAAGTACTTGTAGAAGCGTGTTGGCTGTGATGTGTTTTGAGTAGAGCAGAGGTCCAAGTTTGATGGGCAGGCCTTCTTTCTCAAAATGCAGAGCACTGGAGAGGCCAAGATTTTGCTGTGATACTGGGGAAGCCTTGCCTGCAGGTCACAGCCAGTTGGCAGCAGCTGGAGCTTGCAAGCTTTCCAAAGCTTCCATCTGCTGAAGGCCATGAAATTTTTTTCCCCCTTTCTAAATTAGGAAAGGTTTTTTCAGATTGTTTTTTTCCAAAGTAAGAGTGAAACACTTAAATCATCTCCATTTCAGACACTGCAATCTCCTTTGCCTCCACCATACATATATAAATATATA
>VZTI01005564.1:629617-647429 GCA_013397865.1 Struthidea cinerea
TATATATATGTTCCCATGCTAAAACTGATACCCATTTTACTGATTAAGCTGGACAAAAAAAAAGTTGAGGAAATGCTGATTGCTACTACCTTTTCCATGTTTAGAAATCATACTTGTCCATGAAGACAATACCTCTTAGATGCTTGTATAAAGAAGCATAAGGAAAAAAGAAAAAAATACAACTTTATTCTAACGCTCCCTAAAACTATCAAACTAAAGTGCAACAGTTATTACTAAGATTTTTAAAAACCTGTGGAGCATTTAATTTAGAATTAAAAGGAGATTCAGTTATCTTGAACAGAAAGTCTGCTCCTCTCCTACCATGCACTGGAGCAAGTACCATGCACTGGAGCAAGTTTAAACAAAAAAACAAAACAGTGAGAAAATTTCAGACCATCTCTTTTGGGGTTTTTTTCTTTCCTCTTTTTGACAAGATAATGTTAAGTCACGTTTTTTTAATCTTTATTCCAAGGCACCACTTAGTCCTGGGAAATATTTGTTCATGACTTTTTGTCTTAATATGATGACCATGTTTTTTTGCATCCCCCCACCGCAACTCTTGAATGAATTGTGACTGACAGAGTAATGAAATAAATGGGGAAGTAATATGCAAAATAAGGGATTTTTATCAAATTATTACTTTATTAGTTGACTGGATATTTTATGTATTAATAAATAATGCATTGGTCCTGATCCTAAACCCAGGATTTGTACTGCTAGGCCTTGAAAAGTAATAAAATACCTTTTTTTTCAAAACTGATTTAGAAAAAAGCCCAAAATGTTGTTTAGCCTCCAGAACCCTAAGAAATATTGCTGTGGTTAGGAAGAAAATAGCAGCAGTACACAGATTTTTTTTTTCATAATTGTCTGCTCTGAAAAACAAAACAACCTTTGATTTCAAATGTCCACAGGAATCTGTGTTGCACACTGCTCTCCTATTGGGTAGGCCTTCCACATCTTTTAGAATCATAGAATATCCTGAGTTGGAAGGGACCCCTAAAGATCATTGAATCCAGCTCCTGCGCCTGCACAGGACGTCCCCAAGAATCACACCATATGTCCTAGAGCATTGTCCAAATGCTCCTTGAACTCTTGTCAGGCTGGTGCTGTGACCACTGCTCTGGGGAGCCTCTTCTACTGCCCAACCACCCTCTGGGTGAAAAACCTTCCTCTAATATCAAACCTAAACCTCCCCTGACACAGCTACTGTAGAAATTCACCTACCCACTCTAGACACAGCTGAGTCACCACAGGGGTGGAAACCATCCTCAGTTTAGAGAGCACCACACAGAACCCTCAAGTGCTTGCAAGCCCATTCAGAATCCTTTCTAACCACCTGGGGCTTTCCCTGCTTCACTAATAAAAATGTTTTGCAAATCTGTGGGATAAGGGAGACAGAGAGGGGGCAAAGGTTTCGCTCCAATCCCTTCCTGCAGATCAACACAACCTGTTGATGGCAAAAGCAGAGATGCCCTGCTGGGCTGCTCTCTCCTTCACGGGCAGAACCAGGGAGAGCAGTGCCATCAGCCAGTGAAAAATAAAAGCTGCCCACAGAAACAACCAAGTGTCAGGTTCACTCAGCATCATCTGATAACCCCGTGGAATAGGTGATCAATATTCATCAGCATCACAGTTCTCCTGCTAGTGATAGTTAATGGGCTGATAATGCCATCCTCCTTGTAGCCAAATCCCGTCAGGGACCAGACAGTTGGAGCTAAAGCAGAAAACTTATCAGATCTGGCAGCAGACAGTTTAGGAGGCTAAAATTAACCTTGTAACATTCACAGAAAGAACTAATTGTTTGTGACTGCTAGATTCCTGCCAGTGGCAAAGGTTTATTGCTGCATAGGTCTTAACCTGGTCCTGGTTTTTCTGCAGCATAAAAAAAAGAAACAAAATGAAGCAGGGGGAAAAAATTATATATACCAGGGTTCTTTTTAACCCCTCTCCCACAAAGAAATATAAATTACCCTACATATACTAGAAATTAAAGCTAAAGACTTACGCATTTGTGCTATAATGATTCAAGTTGTTTCAAGACTCCAGAACATAATGTGAATTCATGAGCTTGACAGAGCCTTTATCATGAAAAAAGCCTCTCAGTAAAGACCAAGTCTCTCTTGGAGAATTACTTGTAATTTATTAAAACCTTTAGTAATATAATTTCCTCCCCTTTTCCTGCCAGCAGTATACAAGTACACATATTGGTTTTGGCTGCAGAGTTATCAGCTTGAACTCAGAGGAAAGAAGAGAAATAAGTGGCATAACAAAAGGTGGAGACAGACTTCAGGACTCCGAAGATGTCCAAGAGAGGGAAGAAGTAATAATTGACAATATGCTTGAGTTGTAGATCTCTTGAATTTTGGGCGTATTTATGTTCAGGAAATGTGCTGCATAGTAGAACTACAGGGCAAACTCCAGAACAAGAAAGAGAATCCGAAAACACAGGAAAAGAGAGAACTCAGAGCTGGAGGTTTGCTTCATGGAAGAAGAAAAAAAAGTGGTGGGAGCACAAGATAAGTTGGAAAATGAGAAGACAGCACATTTAGTGCACAAAAGAAAGAAGAATGGAGAGCCAAGGAGTCCTTTGCAGCCGGTGTAGAGAAAACCAGAACTCGGACCAGGAAAAAGCCCTAATTACGAAAAGTAAAATTAAAATCCTATCACAGGAGCTGATGTAACGAAACAAGAACTGAAAAGCAGGTTTGGGTTAGGGTTCTTGAAAATATCAGGGAGGACCCTCCTGAGTGTTCTTGGCATCAGAACAAGAATTTAGACTTTCTTGTCTACTTTCTACGCTAGGCTAAAATGTGCAAAGAAGAGGAAGTTTAAGTTATATCTCTGGAATCCATCCATTCCCAAGAGAGGAATCTAAGTGCATAGGAACAAGAATTAAAAACAAACAGCAAGGGTTATGATGAAAAAGATCTGACTCCCAGTAACAGGTCTGCAATCAGGTAAAAACAGTTTATCTTGGTGGATTGACACCATGAAGGTGTCTAGGATACTGGGCTGTGACGTGGATGACTTAAAAATAAGAAATGGAAGAGAGCACAAGTGAAGTGACACTTCTGAAACACTGTAGCATTAAAACCTGGCTGAAGAGGGCTCAGATGACTGACGGTTCAATAGCAGATTAGAAGTTGGAGGGTAGGTAGGAAAGGATGTTAAAAAAAAAATTCTTCTGAGATGATTTGATGAATCATTGAAAAACCCGGAGGGTTAAATATATATATATGGATCAAGGATCTCTATAATATGACTGTAGGTATGTCTAAATGCTGAAAATTACGCCCTCAATGACAGATTTTAATTACTAGAGGATTATCATCTGAGATTGAGAAAGGTGAGAACTGCCAGAAGTCAGCTGAATTACACATCTGAAAGATATTCAAAAGAGTAAGTTCTTCACCCATAAGAAGCAAGGAAGATGAAGGGAATTAGTGTCATTTGTTTTAACATACCAGAGTGGTTTAAGGGAACAAGGAAACTGTTAAGTGTCTTTCCTGGTCTTGTCCAGAGAGGCAGGTATGATACCTGATTTCTTTGATGTTTTTACTCAGAAACATCAGTTAGCTGTAAAAAGAATAAATTTATGACAAAGTCAGTTATCAGTCTAACTTTCAGCATTGAGAACAAACCACTTGTAAGAGCAGTGTTATCCCCCATCACAAGTGTCTCCCTGTCAGAAGCAGCTTGGGCAGACATACAAGTCAAATTTTCTAACAATTGTCTCAATCTGCGTTTGAATGGCAGAGGCTGTGTAAGGCAGGTGGACATCTATTTCATCTATATCTCTCACATGGAAAGCACGCTGAAAATAATAAGAAGAGCTAAATATCTGGATTCTAGTACTTGGGATAAGTATGTATTTGAGGTTACTCCATTTAAGTTTCTTTCAGTTGAGATGTTTATGCATGGCAGAGGAACAATTTTTTCTGTGTCCCACTCAGCACCAGCAAGATTACCTGATAAAGAAAGGTAACCATGAATTTATTTTCCTTGGCGTACATCAAGAAGCAAGTATTTTGGCCCTTGCTTGCACTGTTATTACTTCTTTCCACTACAAGCCAAGATCATAGTAGAATGTGTTGCAGTAATAACAATTCTCTGTCCAAAAAGAAATATTGCTGTCATTAATATTATATAATGACAGTAGTAGATGTATTAGATAATAGTTAGGGAAACTTAAATAGCTATATTATGGATACACTTCAAGCTAACTCTTTCACGCTAGTGTGCAAAGTAAAGATACAACAAAAGTAAGATGCGGAGCTAATTAATGTATTGATAACTCAGAAATGGAGATAGTACAAATACCATCTTATATTCAGGCTATGGGTATGAAATATTTCATTTATGGATAATAAGAAATGGTGTTTTTTTTAGTAAAACAGAAGAGAGAGACCAAGCCGTACAGAAACACTTTCTTCAGTGTTTGCTTGCAAATGAGATGCAGAGAATTAAAAAGGTCCAAAATACCTCAGACAAACATTGAGAAGGCAGACAGAAAACACAGCAGGAAGGCATGGACATCAGTCAGACTTTGATGACAAACATGAATAGACACAAAAGTAAATTGAAGGCCCCCTACTAACCCTCTGAGCTAATGAACTAATATTTTCACCTGAAGAAATGACAGTCAATTAACCACTCCTCCCCAAAAACACTTCATGCAATTAAAGCAAAGTTCATGGAAATTTTTTTTTGTCTAAAATTGTTTAAATAAAATTATTTCAAATCCATATGATTCTGATGATAAACATTAATTCTGATGAATTAATCATTTTGAATTGTTATAAGGAAAAAACCCAGGACAATATGACGAAGTCCAGTGTTAATAAAACCAACCAAAGACACACCCACACCCAAGGCTACACTTAAAAGCAGTGTAATAAAGGAGTGAATCCATTCTAATGTTGTTCATGCGAGCATGAAACATTTCATTTATGTATAATAATGTATAATATACCCCCTGGTTTTGTTTCCATGCTCAAGAACTTGCAGAAAACCAAAGAAATCAACTTTTCATTGGTTCTGGTAAACAGCAATATATTTAGATGGCAGACACTTGGATTTAAAAAATACCCTGTTTCTTCTAACTGTTAGCTCGGCTTCTTTCTTGGTGGGAGTAAAGAGAATTCCTTCCATGTGAAGAATATTTGACACTTACAGCTATGGTTATGACCACGACTGGCTTTTGGTTGGTACTCAAAAAGAATTTTTAAATATTTTTTCCCAAATCGACTTCAAACAATTTTGTCAATAAAGTTAGCAAATCAAAACAGCATGGATAGGCAAAATATGTAACTAAGAACTCTTTTAAAAACCAAAAAAATTAGTTTTGTAGTGCATCCATCATTGAACACCCTCACTGCTGGAGTATATGAGATCTGTGTTAAAGCTTTTTCATTCTCTTCTGCTGCAGCTTTAAAATTTCTCGTTGGACATTTAACAGCAAAGGAAGCATGAACTGAAATGCAAACCTCTCATTTCTCATGCAAGAATTCTAATGTTTTAGATTACTTTTCGGTTCCTTCTTTGACCAATAAATATTTATTATTTTTTCTTCCATTTTGCCTCCAGGTTTATTGAAATAGCATTGAATTTTTTTTTTTGAGATACTTTTTTCAGAACATATCAGGATGGTTTCTTTCCAAGTTTCTGATATATCAGTTTCTTTGTTCAAAACTATTTTGATAATCTGACTAGAATTTTAAAATAACTTGGAATCAACATAAACGGTATTTTTGTATCAAACTTTAAAATCACTAGGTTCTGCTCATGACAACTCACTTTTGTTAGTTATGTTATTTTCCATACTGCATCCAAAAATATCACAGCTGTTCCTGAAGGGGAGCAGAACAAAAATAACTCTGACAAGTTCATTTTGAAGTGCTCCTCCCACAAGTCTATATGCTTAAATAGTCAAAACAGACAATTTAGCTAAATAACATTATCAGGAAAAAAATCTGCAAAACCAGTGTAGAACAGACGGTTTTCAATGTAATGCCTTGCATATTGAAACAACTTTCTTCACTTTTACTGCTGATTTCTGCTGGCTGCACTATACCTGTGCTAAATGTCAGAACTAATAACAAGCAACTTCAGATGTTCAAAGGCCAAAGTGCTAGGAACAGGTTGCCTTCATGTTCTTTATCATTCATTATTCAAGTGGCTGCTTGTAATATTTAACCTCAACCAAATCATAACATTCACTGCAGAAACTCATTAGTGCTCATTATCTTATGACCACTAACCTGCCAGGCAGGGCAAGTGGCAGGAGCAGTGTACCAAGGAGAATGGGTTAAGTGACAGAGACAGCTAGAAAGAGGAAGAAGCTTTTTACCACTCAGAGAAAATTGCTCCTTTCATCCTACCAACAGCTGCACACTTGCCTGTAGGTCTTTTGCTACTAGAATCATCTAGGGCTCCTTCTAGGAAATAAATACTTAAACAATTTTGGAATTTCCCCTGTTTTGACAATCCTGAGCTGAAAAAAAATAGGTTCTGGCCCGCAGTATCTGTGTCCAGATATGTTTTCATATTGATATTGTAGATCTCAGGGATGTTCATTTCGTGACATGAGTTTACATTTCAAATCCAGTTCTTCTTAAATTGTAGAATACAAATAGACAGCATTCCAGAAATACCTAAACAGAATACCTCAGTGGTATTTGTTTTTCTTTTACTGTGCATTCACTCACATTTTTCCTGTGAGTGACCATAAAGCTGCCGAGCATTATTGGCAATTCAGACCTTCACTACACCAGCCAAACACTTTGTGAGATTTTGGTCACTCAACAACCTTTTCCTTTCCTTGCCCCAGGTCCCCCAGCTTTTTGAGAAAGCACAGACTAGCAGCTGATAGCCATGGCTGGGCACAGGGCTCTTTACAGCCACCATGTGCCACCTAACTCCTGGCCTTTAGCCTCTGATAGCAGTTTGGCATCTGAACTTGCAAATATTGATTGGTGAAACATTTTATGATAATTGTGTTCAAACGTTTAGCTGATCACTCCTTAATGATATTACTGGAAACATTCTGTAACTCATTTGCCTCCCCCCCCCACCCCCCCCCTTATCTTGGCACTTAGAGGCTTCACCTTCATGTGAAGAAGGCCACGCTCCACAGAGGATTTCACACCTAGGCTGACAGATACAGCCGTTTACACAAATGTCTGCTGTTCTGCATAGAGCTAATTTTGTTCCAGCAAACTGAATGATTTAAGAATGTAGAAAGACAACAATATGCTTAAACACATATATATACTTATAACTAGGCTCTTAACTGTGCATAAGCAATGAAGCAAGGATTATGAATACAAAGAGGAGGGAATGACAGCAAAATCTAAAACTGAAAAACAAGGACATTACAATTTTATTATACTGTCACTTAAAATCACACATGCTTTTCTTTTTTTTTTTTTATCACTAAGGATAACTATTCAAAAGTTTTCATCGTACTGAAAACATTAACATTCTTCAGTATAATTACCACTGTTACCTCTACAGTAGTCTCATGCATGCTGGTTTGAAATCCTTCTGGGATTTTTGGAATCCCACAACAACATACAGCAGAATTAATAGTATTTCTTTGAGATTTATACTCTGATAACAGCAAGGGAACACAACGAGAAAGGTTCTTTTGTGCTGGGAGACCTAGCAACAGCATCCCATTCTCAAAAAGGTTAATCGCCTGTTTCATCACATCCTGATGCTTTGCTGATAGTCCCCACTGAAACTGTTCACATATAGCCTTCTGCAAATTCCTAAAGACAGACTGTGTCTGGTTTCACAGACAGGGAATGTTTCCTTATTTTGAATGACAAAAAATGAAACTAAAATTGTTTCAGTAAAAAGTCAAAAGAATTCTGCAGGGAAAATCCCCCTTTCTTGTAGGTGTGAAATGGATTTCACTAGAACAAGGCACAGAGCCATACAGCAAGCTGCTGAAGACAAACTGAATTAAAGAAAGGTTTGAAGCTGTTCACATGAAACGACCTAGGCAAAGACTATGGAATAGTGTATTTGAATGATATAGTAAAGAAGTAGATAAGCTCTGAGACAGATGCTTTATTTCTGAACTTTTGTAATGAGTCTTCATTTTCTCTGCTCTATATCATATTACCAATAAAAATGAGTAGGCTGTTTTTTAATTGCACATAAGCTGCAGAGCATCAGGAAAATATGCCTTGTGTTTCATGTGACTCAAACATGATATATGAGTTTTCTTTGCAGTTTTGCTTTAGTACTAAGCACTTAGAGAAAATTTCTTGAATGTTAAGAACCAGGGTCACAAATGGAAAATGGCTGTAAAGAACTGAATGGATCTTCTCTGAACAGGTATGGAAGCTATGTAGACCTTTCTGCTTGATAATTTTATAGCTAGAAAGCATACTTAGTTCCTTATTGTAGGCATCCAAACCACACTCCCTTCTTAGCTACAGAGAGCAGTTTTATGGAGATTCAGGCCATCCAATTACAATGGCTGAAGGAAGGTTTTGAAGAAGCCTCTTTTTCTCACTGTCTAGAGAGGGAAATATATCCTAACATTGGATGTTTGCAGTATGATGTGTAAGCTGTTGACATTGTATACTTCATCAAATCTGTCCAGATTCTAGTGATTCTGCATGCAAAGTCTCAAGGACTGTATCTAAGGGGTACATTTTCATACAGTTGATGTTGCATACTACCAAGACTACAGAGGAATTCAGGAGAGGAGTCAGTGACCCACATCCACTTTCCTAGGATGTGAGCTTCAAAACCTTGTCCTGAGAGTCCTGGTCTGCTGCTGGGAGTTTTGCCAAGGATGCCTGGCAACCCATGCTTTTTGTGTCCTTACACTTAAACAGTTCACTGCTGAATGACAAAACAGGCAGCTCAGAAAAGTCGCCAACCACAGGCACACACACACACATTTGCTTGGTACAGTGGAAAGCAGAGGATTTTTTCTGTGGACTCTGCCTGCACAATCAGCAAACAACAGACTCTGGCAGCTGCTGCTCTCCCTCTGCTGTCTTGGATGGCCTTGGAGGAGAAGAAAGGCAAAGAATGCCGGGGTAGGCTGCAGGTTCTTACCTGTGCTAATTACTCCCTTGAGTTTCACAACGATTTCAGCATCATTGCCACAGAAAGCTGCACAAGCTTCTCACTAAGGTATGCTTTGATTGGCCTTTCAGCTCTACAAATCCTAAACAGCCCTCATAAATTTATCTAAGGATAGCAAAAATTTAGCATAATATATATACAAATTGCTACTTGCATGTCCAAAGAAACTGTGTGTCAACAGTTTCTTTGGACATGCTATACAGAAAAGAATGTTCAGATTCTTTTCTGTATAGCATGGAGAAAAGGAGACTGATTTGTAGAGCACAACCATAATGGAGCTGGTTTTTTGTCAGATTTTGTGCCAACAGTATCCTTTGAATTCTCAGTGAATTAGAGCTGGTTTTTTTTTCCCAGCAAATCTGCTGTTGTAAGAAAAACAAAGTTCTGTAAAACTTGCAGTATATAGAACTATTTACTTCATTGTCTATAAATCAAAATATTTTTTGAGTTTTAAAATTTAGATGTGAGGCATGCCAGAATTGAAGACACTGCTGTTAGTTCCAAAAGGAGCTGACAAGAAACAAAACAGATTTGAAAGATACCTTCATCAGAACACCTCTTGTAACAAGAAATGCAAAAAAAAAGAATCTCCGTAAGCAGAAGGAATAAAAAGAACACAAGAGAACAAGAGGTTCTTTATTTATCATGATTTTATTTTCCATTTAATGGTGAAATTTCCATGGTTTTATTGCAGGTATCTGAAGTTCAGTTCTCCCTCAGAAACATCTAAGGTCCTATATACTGCCTGGCCCTAGATGCCTGCTAGCCAAGACTCAGGTGAGTGAAGCAAATGGGGTTTTTTTATGACACTGATGTACTGTGGTGGGCCTGGGAAAGCAGCGTCTTTGGTGTGATTTGTTATGTTGCAGACTAATGTTAATGTGAATGTGACACGCAGTGAAGACATCTAGCCTACTGCATGTAGTCCAGATTAACACATGGGCTCCCTGTTGATTCTATTGAATGTATCTGGAGGCATGTACCAGCTCTGGGGATGCCTGCCATGTCCACTGATAACAGAAGGAGCCTGATCGACTCTTCTGGAGCAGGTGCCCAACTGTTTCAGCAGCATAGGCTAGTGGAAATTAAAGTGGCCCAGGACAACTGACACGGAAGCACAAAGTCAGTGAACTGAGATGTGAAAAGCAAGAGAAAAGCTCAAAAGTTTCAGTGTGTTGGTCATGTCCAACCAATGAGATACCGTTCAATTTCTTTTTACAAGACATGGCTCTTTTTTGCATAGGAGAAAAAATATGCACTCATTTGCATAAATAACTTTTCTTCAACTGTAGAATGGTACATCTATGTGATACAACAAATAGAATGATAAATCTGGATGTGGATCTGTGCAGGTCTTATGGCAGTCACTCCCTGATGGTTTGGAAGGCAGGACAAATCCACACATCAGTATGAAGTAAGTGACTCCATACGCTGTACACTCATGATAGCAGAAGCTTCTGGCAACTGTTTCTACCATTGAACCATGGGGAGTTAAATTTCCTTCTTCTGTCTCCTGAAAGAAACGTCAAGATAATGAGCAGAAGTGTCAACAAGAGGATCTGATCTTAGTTGTTTAATTTGGTGTTAGCCCATTTTTGGAGGTAGGAGCCAAATCCTAGTTCTGGTCTCCTGTCTCAGCATCTGCCTAGTGCCTATCAGCTGTATTTCTCCATCAGGTACAACAGGTTCCAACAGTTATTGGAGGCCTGAATTTCCAGTTTGACATTTTTGTGCCTGCAAAGCCTGAGGTACCCTTCCTCCAAAGCTCAGCTGTTCTGTTTTGATAGAGAACTGTGAGAAACGTAACCAAGTGAAATACAGCACATTTTATATTAATAGCACCCCTTGCCCCAAAACAGGCCTTTACCAGAAAAGGTGTCCTTAGTAGCTGAATTTGTATTAGCAGTGGAATATAATGGCTACCTCTTAGAATAAATCATGCAATGAGCATGTGTGTTTCCTGTGCCACCGATGGCTGTTCTAGCACATATGATCTGGATTAAAAGTCTTTTACGGAGCTCAATAAAATGAAATTATTCTCGTTGTAACAAGCTGGTGCAGTGCCTGTTCTTTTTGGGAAAATTCTCAGAAATAATTACTGGAAAAACTGGAAAGGTTATTGGGTTCTCTGGACCTTTGATATTGGATTTCACAACAGGCTCTAATGTAAGCACATTCTTTTATATGTAAAACCACACCTTTTTGTATCCTACCATTCCTGTTCTGCTTGGTTTCAAGATTTTGGAGACATCCATTGAGTACAACATCTTGAAAGTGTCTTCTTAGATCCTCTATGCAACTGGATTTTTCCTAGATAAAGCTCCAAACACCTTGTTTATCTATATACCTCAGATAAGATTTTTTTCCAGTCATATAGAATTTATTTCTGCTACATCTGCCCACCATTTCAGACTCCCACGCAGAAGAGCTATGACAGGCCATCAACTAGAACGGCTTCTTTATTCTCTACTGTACAAAAAAAAACCTACTACATTTAAATATTTTCAGTTGTAAAGATACCTGAGTTAGTTTCGCATAAATATTTATTTTGGGATCTTGATACGTCCTGTAGTCTGTCCTTAGCCTCCTGGTATCTTGGCTTCCCTGCTGTTAAGACCCAAGTTGGCAAGTTTCAGAGTCTATGTGAGGTGCAATTTATCTTCTAAGTTCTGTCATAGACATAACCTTAAAAATAAGATGGCTGTCTGTGTCTCTTTACAGAGGAGGCTCAGTTTCTAGCTGCTGCAGTTGTGACCTATGTGATGTGCCTGACATCTGGTATGGAAGAGAGAACATGAAAAGTAATCTTCTGTTATTAGAAAAACATGTATAACACCATGTGGTGAAAAAGAAAGTCAAGTGTAGGTAAATAACAAGTAGCACGGGAGCTTAACTAGTCAATGCAAGTGGAGGCAATCAAACACACTAAACCCATTTTCACTCTACGCTGACATCTGACTTTATACTTGTTTTGAATGCTTTAACATGTGAAAGGGAAACAGTGGATGAAAACCTAAAGAAATACTGGTGTGACTCAGGTATTAATTTAGATAAGTGGTTGGGATGGAGTCAACTTTCTTCTTGGTAGCTCTTATTGGGACCAAAACAGTGTTGATAACACAGGGATGTTTTAGTTGTTTCTGATCAATGCTTGCTCACTCTCAAGGCTTTCTCTGTTTCTCACTCTGTCCTGCCAGCGAGCAGGCTGGGCTTTGCCAAGAATCTGGAGTGGGGCACAGTCAGGACACATGGCCCAAACTGACCAAAGGCACGGTCCCTACCTTGTGGGATGTGTAAAAGCTGGGTTAAACTCAGTAAAAACTGGGGAGGGAGACTAGATTTTCCAAGGTAGGCGCTACCCAGAGCCTGTCTGAGCATCGGTCTGGTATGCACATCGGGAGGTGGTGAGTGGTGGTCTTTGCACCACCTGGGGTTTTTTTCCCCTGTTTGCATCACTTCAACTGTCTTTATCTCAGCCTTCAAGGGTTTTTTTTGCTTTTGCTTTTCTAATTGTGTCCCCAGTCCCTCTAGGGGAGAGCGAGTGTGTTGCTGGTCAGTGCTTAGTTGTTGGCCAGGGTTAACATCAACCTTCTACAGCCTGTCAGTTCTTTTTTTTTGGAGAAGTATAAAATAGGACACAACAGCCTAATTATAAATCCAATCTTTTCTCATGGTTGTTGTGAAATCATGTCACCCTGATTGCTGAGTGTAAATGTCAAATATATTTAAAAATAAAGGGTTTTCAGCTTTCTCCCAAACCAAAATGGTAGAACTGTATAACTATAGTGGCAACCAGTACTATCTTACACAAAAAAGGTCATTTTATGAGAGGATAAGGTATGTGAAGACCATCTGTGTGCATAAAATTTATTCACAGTTTCAGTTTATATTCCATATAGTATATTACCGAAATAATGAACCCTGTGCACTCAATTTAACACCTTTGACATCTTCTACTTCCTTGGCATTTTTCAAATTGGAAATCTTTTTATAGAGAGCCCTTCCCTTAAATTGCAAAAAGTTGACAATCCCATGTCAATGAAACCAAGACTTTCTGCCAAAGGCAGAGATCAAGGGCAGCAGCAAAACCTCTTTCAGAGTACATCTCTTCCCCTTATTTCAGGGTTGGGCAGAATTATCAAGGGAGTGAAAAAACCCCATCAAATACATGAATGTGTCTTCAAAATTCTTTCTCTTTGCAGATTTCCCTCTCTTAACTTCAGCTTCTTCTCTTCCCACAGCTTTCACAATACAAAGGGCAATCTGCAGAATAATCTGTTAAGTACTTACATATTTGTAGATGCATTCTTACCCAGGTGAGGACTCCCCACCACATGAAGGTCTAAAAGTACACTTCTCACAGAACTACACAACCTGAAGAAAATTCACAGAACTAAAAAAATCGATCTAAATCAAAGACTCTGTATCCTTAAATTTCTGAATTAGGCAATCTGAAATATAATGAAAATTTCTGGCATATTTTTATTTTATCCAAACAGTTGGGCATCCCTAATTTAGATGACAGAGGCTGAAGCTGATGGGAAAAGGACAGCTGGGTTGATTACTTTGCTTCATTCCTAATGCAGTTCTCCTCCCGACATGTGAAACATCTCAGTGATTTTATGTTCTCCCTCCCTTTCTCAAAAAGTACCAATGAAAATATCTCCCCCCTGACTGAGCAGATAGTTAATTTTAAATTAAACAGCTGTGTCCAGGCACAATGAGCATATATCTCTGCTGCATAGCAAATGACTTGTAACTGGAATTACCAACGTTTTGGGGTTTGACCTCCATAGAGTTCATTAGCATTTGTCTTAGGTGAGTAGTATGAGACTGATCCTATTGGTGGTAATGCAAAAGGGTTTTGCAGTCAGAATCCAGTTCTCAGTGTGCAAGGATGGCAATACTGGTGGCTGTGTAAATGAGCTGAGAACCTACTGGATGTTACAGCAGAGACATCTTGGGAAGTATGGAGTACTTGAGTACTTTAGTTTGACACTGAATAAAAAGACTTTTGGGAAGCAAGAGTCATTGCTTTCCTGGATGAGTAATTGCAGACAAACTTTCAAAAATGAAAGTTAAAAAGCTATTTTGTAAGACAGAATACGACTCTGAATATGGGATCCACTCCATGGTGATAAAACATCAATAAAACATTATGTCGCTTAGGCACATAGCAGGGACAGAAATTTTGAACTCAGGTGGAAGGACCCCCCTGAAATGCTTCAGTTCCTTTGGCACAAGGGAGAAATAAGCATCTCTGAAGGTCTCACCTCCTCAGTAGAGGCACCTATGTCAGCCCACTTATCCCTCTGGAAGCCTCCAGCCACCTCTTCACATGCAGAAAAGAAAGGACTGGAAGAGACTGCAACACCAGACTGGAAAATACCAGGTGCAAGTTACATACTTGAGGTGGGCAGGCTGGCTCCTTGGCCGTTTTTTATACTGCTAGCCTGTTGTATTTATTCGTGTAATTATTTTCTGTAAATTGTTCAAGAAGTCAGTTGTCTAGTATGTCATCAACATTTCTTCTTGCCATGTGTGAGTTAAGTTTACCTTTAATTTACCTGTATAGCATAAAGTAGTTTCACAATGACTGGCTACTAAACAGTATTTAATTCAGCTGTGCAGAGCTGCAAGTCACAAAACAATGAATCATTGTTTATGTAAACCAGAAAATCTTGCTCTGTGCTAAGAATAATTCAATCAATCTATAAAAAGGACTGTCCACAAATAGATTCTACCCTACAAAATGCTTCACATTTGTTGGAGTTTTCCAAGGGCTGGTTCTTTCCTTTCATCTTCTGAAAGTTCAGGTATGAGAGAAAGGTCAAAATTGCTAAGAGCAGACCAATCGAAAAAAGCTTGTGACTCCCCTCACCCCTCCATTTGTATATGTTCTCTTTTTCAAACAATTCTCAAAAAAAAAGTATTTCTCTGAAAGGAATAATGGAACATGCTTAAGCATTTGGTTAGTCTCTGATCTCATTCCGATGTTTTCAAAGTCTAACTTTAGGGTTAATTTAAATCAACATTAAGTGCAGTCAAGCACTTGAAACCAAGCAGCGCATTCTTCTGTGTGTGGCATGTCTCTGGGTCTTACACATGTGCTAATTCCTTTAATACCTTTGTGGCTCTTCATTCTCCCCACTCCAGTCCGTCCCTATCTCCTCTCTACTGCTGTACTGAGCAGCCCAGAACTGGACCTTCCCGGTGTGTCTCTCCAGTGACGAGACCTGTTGGCAGCACACCTCCTAATGCAGACCAGAAAGCTGTTGGCCTTTTTTGCCTTGAGGGGGCATTACTGGCACGAGTTGTCTTGCTGTCCACCAGAATCCTCAGGGCCTTTTCTGCAAAGCTTCTTTCCAGCTGCTCGGTCCTCAGCGTGTGCTGGTACGTGAGGTTATTCCTCTCTATTTGAAGGGCTTTGCTTTTCCCTTTGTTGGACATCGTGAGATTCTGGTTGACCTGTTTCTCCCCCTTCTCAAGGTCACTATCAACTTGAACCCATGTCTATAGTTTGCATTTCTTGTAAGGTATAGTGAAGCCTGCTTATGAACTCAGAATAAAAACCCAATCCACATCCATCATGAGGACCAAAACTTAATTTTTGTTTGAACTAGAGCTGCTCTTTTAGGGAAGCCTTCAAATGTAATTGCCATTTTCCAGTAATAAGTGAAAACTAACAAAACTCTTTGTCTCCCCCCAGGCTATAACCCTTGACACCTGTGTGAAAAATCCCATTTCAGTTTTTGCTAAGAATGCATCTATCTTCGAGTGGCAGTCAGCAGAATTTCATCTTTTAGATTGGAAAACTATGTATTCTCAGGCTTAATTTTCCCATATGGAAACTCCAGCCTATGGTCAATTGTATTTTTCTTTAAGTCTCAAAATATTTGCTGAGTTTCCTGTAGCCATCATGATAAGATGTTGAAAGTAGAGCACAATACCATGTCCTGGTAGTAGTTACACTGATACTAAAATTTAGTAGCAACAGAGATAGGGTTTGTTAGCCTAATTGTATGTGTCTAGGAAAAATTTAGATGGTCTCTTGCTTAACTTCTATTTGCCAACCCAGATGGGTATTTATCTCTGGTAGGTCCTTTGCCATATCTTTGCACCCTGGGCTTGTGTTTTGGGTACTGAACAGCCCTTTGTACAGCACTAGACACCTGTTCAGGCAGCTGAGTCCTTCTCAAAGTGTCCCTACACAGTTCATCAGTTCATGCATACATTCACTTTATCATGTTAGTCTCTTGATCATAAAATTCCATGAGAAATTATGTTCATCTAAATATTTACCTCTGGGTTTTTTTCAGTGGAATTTTTTTCCCAGGCTAGCAACTGTTATTCTGCTTGTTTGTCTTCTTGTCTTATTCTTCAGTCTTATTTGTTTTCTCGGCTTTGGTAGTACACTTCAGTTGGTGCTGAAATTTCCACTTTGCTGAGCAAATCAGAATACCCCCCAACCTTTATGGTTCCAATTTTCTCAGTGTTTGAATATCAGAAAGTTGTATAATGATATAAGAAAATTATTTTAAAGTTGTATTCCAAAGGCTAGAAGGATCTAATTTTTTAAAATGTCCCTTTAAAGTGATTTACTCCTTATGATTATAGGTGGAGACATAGCAGTCATCCTTTGAATGAAAGGCATACTTCTTTTATATCATTCCTTCTCCTAAATGACTTAGTGTAGTCTAACGTTTTAGGTGCCTTACAGAAATCTAAATATGTCAACACCTTGTGTAATCTCAGTCAGTTTCATTTTCTTTTCTGCAGTGAGAAGAATTATAGAGTCCTCTGTTCTCTGTTTACTGGACGTTTTGTCCTTTGGCTTTGATTTGGTACGTACCTAAAGAAAGGTACATCAGCGTTAGGACTGTCAGACTGGTGCACTCATATGGATGCAAAAGATTTATTTAAATGAAAGGAAAAGTGGATTTTATTCTTGCTGATGCTAATGGGCCAGTACACCTTCATGACTCATAAAAGAACAAAGTGCCCTCTTTTATACAAATATTAGCTAAGGTCTCAAAGGATGGCACCCCAAGGGTACCTTGAGGACAAGGAGAAAATAGAAGCTGAAGAGGAAAGACCAGAAAAATGCAAGTTGAACTGCACCATCCCATTGCTTATTGGTAAGAACTTGAAGAGTATTCCAAAATCACATGAACCTCCTGAAAAGTTATCCGTGTTTGAGATCAATATCACGGATTCCTGCTGGGAGGAGGCAGGGGAGAACTATCTCTTTCTGCTTAGTGGGACTGACTTTTGGATCCTATGGGCTCAGCAGAAGATGCAGAATAGTTCTGAGCTGAGGGAATATTTATCCATCTGTCCCTTGTGTACTCTTTGTGTTTTAGTGGGAACATGTCAGTGAAGGAAACTCGGGAATATTGTCAAAGTGGGACTTTGTGCTCCACTCATGTGGGAGATGACTCATTACTGTTTGATTCACCCATCTCCCAAATATTTCTTTCTTAGCAAAATTTAAATGTTAAACTCCTAAATTTGTTTTAGTATTGCTATGTCATCATTGATATTCCTCAAAGGCGTTGTTTCCCTGTTAATGAAATTCTTGACCTGTAAGAAAAACCAAAACCAACCCACCAGAAAAAAAAACAAAAAACTGAAACCAACCAACCAACCAAAAAAACCCAAATCAAATGAAACCACAAAATCAAAAAAAAAAAAAAAAAAA
>VZTI01005564.1:647465-674073 GCA_013397865.1 Struthidea cinerea
AAAAAAACAAAAAACCAAAAAAAAAACCAAAAAAACCACCACCAAAAGCAAACTCCAAAACCAATACAAGCATAAACAATATGTGTTGTATGTAAAATATTTACTATAGACTTCATTTTCAAAAGCATTGTCATGTTTGGTTATCTTTGCATATCTAAAGATCCCATCTAGATGCCTCATAGCAGGCACTTAAAACTGAAGAGATACAGAAATATTTCCATTAGAGCTATAAGCATTTAAGTGACAACTAATTCTATTTTAAATTTTATAGGAAAATTTGATAGCAAAATAAAATGTGTCAGTAAATACACATAAAAATGTGTTCATTTTTTCACATATCCATTCAAATCAATCTATTTCTATGTACTTAAGATGGAATAATTTACTATATTTCTCCCATTCATTTAACTTGTACAGAAATGGTAAAATAGTGCTATTTTACCCTACCGTCTAGGTACAAATATCTGGTGGGAGTGTGGACAAGATAGAGATAACTTAAGCTACAGTACTGTTGGATGGTGGAAGCATGAACAGGACAGATGCACAGCCCCTCCAAGAGCACCCAGCTGTTCTTTTCCTCTCCGTGCTAAAAGTGTGGTAGTCCTTCTAGCCAGCTTACTGCTTTAAAAATGTTTCCGGAATATCTTATTCAGCTAAGTAGGTGTTTTTCTTTAGTCCTACTGTACAATCAAGCTGCATGAATAACTGTCTAAGAATGTTTACAGGACATTTAATCAGCAGGAGATACTTACATTTATGAAGGTAATAGGAAATCCCCTGTGGATTTGTATCTAATTTAGTCATCTTTAAAGCTCAGTGTATTTACTGTTGCAGCTGGGGATTAGTACTGTCAAAAGATTCTCAGCAGACAAGAAAATTCAGCACCTCATCTGTCTAAAGCAAAATTTCCCAGGTTTCAGGAAGGTCTAACTCACCTGCGAGATCAGGGAATTATAGTCATTGTGCCCTGAAAAATTTAAAGACGATTTTTCTTTATGGATAGAGAATAATGAAAGGGTTGGTCTTTAATACTTGACATTGAGAATGGAATCTACTTTCTCAGTACAGAAAGAAACTGCCCCAAAATTTAAGAAACAAGTGTCAAAACTGTAAAAAGACTAAAAAGGCCTCCTTGCTATATCCTTCAAATCATACCAGACCTGAGCTGGCAAGGCTAGCTGCCAACTGTTAGTACCACGTACTACGTTTAGTCCCTGGATCTTTTATCTCTCATGCTCAAATTCCACTTATTTCACCCTTACAGAGATGAGAAACATGTATCTGAAAACATTAACAAATTGAAAAAAAAGATTTCTGGGATTAGCCAGAATATTTTGCCTACTCGTTTTTTCCAGTTCATTTTGGAAAATGGGAGCTAAAATGTTATTCTAAACTTTTGACTAAAATGTGAAATATCATATGAGGATTTGTGCTGAATTAAGTTGGATGCTGTAGCATTACATAATACAACAGGAACTGATACAATATTCTAAAGCACAAACTGAACTGTACTGTTCCTTAGACATAAGAAGGTCTTGTCTTATTGTTCTTTTTATTTTTGCAATACTAAGCACAGATGCTTTGGTCTGAACCTTTCCCTTGATGCTCTGGGCTGTAGCTTTCATTGCTATTTTTGCTTGCAGGCAGATTCCATCTCTGGTATTACACCACATTTTGCTTGACAGAATGAGGAATAGACCAGATTGCTTTGTAAAACTAAGAAATGGAGGAAATTTGGCTTGTAGTACCTATTTTACCAATTTTTAAACAATCAGCTAGGTACTTAAGCACATGCTCAAGGACTACTGGTGTCATTAGTACTTCTGAGAAACTTGATTGCAAACACTTAATTTTGTGTTAAATGAAACCTCCTGTATAATCAGTAGTAGCAAAAGTGGGGAAAGGGAGGCAATAACAGTGCAGCTGTTCACAACCTAAAGCACAAATTGCAGAATCATCTGGGAGAGTGGGGAATGGTCATGTAGTACTTTTTTGTATTAAAATCCAGGTTGCGTCCCTAAAAGCAGATATATCTGTGCAGTTCTCTTGCCTTGATTTTATATCTGAGAAAAGAAATATTTGTGACCAAGACTGGTCTTCATTAAATACCAATATAGGGCTCAGTTCCTGAATGTAGTTTAACTAAATTTCAGGTCATCACACAAAAAAACACCCAACAAATGGGAAGCAGAAACTTTGAAAAAGTCAGCCAAAGCAGAAACTTATCAGAAAATCAGCTCTGACATATGATGCCTCCATTTCCAAAAACAACTAGAAATTTATCCAATATAAATTATCTCTCTCACAGATGTCTCAAAGGGAAAAGCTATAATGATCATGATGCTTAAAAATAATTAATTCTATTTTCAAGCTCCTGGCTTCTGGATGTAAGCCTTCCTTCCCATTCCCTGGCCCTCAGGCTGGATTCAAAATGAGTTCTGGCCAAAATTCAGAGTGTCTTATTAGGTGGTTTAAAAGACGCCAGCACAGAGGGCAGGACTGTTTGACATAACTTTACATCTACAGTGTAGATAACTTTCCTGTGAGTTAGTGAAGCACTGGACCCCGAGATCCAAAAGGCTTATCCACCCCTAACCAGCTGCTATGTTGTACATATTTGGTGTTTTTCATGATCGCTTGCACTTTGCGGTCATTGTCCCAGACTGCAGACATGTATATCACAAAAGCTGCTGCAAGTGGGCACCAGCTGGTGTTCTCCTCCTTGTGACCGGTCCCTGCACAGCATTGTCGGGACCACACTGTCCTGGTTATTCGTCTGCAGCTTCAGGGCTTCCTAATGTAGCAGCCACTTGGGCAGGAGATGCTCAAGTCTGCTAGCAAAGCACCCTGTGCATTCTCTGCCTGACTCTAAAAAGGCTGCCTAAGCTGAGCCATGGTACAAACTGCAGCAGAGAGCCAAGGATATTCCTTACTTACACAGGGGAAGCAATAAAGGATGAGATTGTTCTCCTTTAAACAGCTGAACAGCATTTCTTATAAAGCTTATACAGTCCTGTTCCCAGAGATGCACAGAAAGAGTGGAGCAGAGCACAGACAGGGAACACTAAAAGTCACCCTACAGCCAGCTTTTCATTATGCAATGCTGCAGTGCCTGAGCTGTAAGGGTGACTGAGCAATCTCCTAGATGCAAATCAGCTGCGAAGAAAAAAATGCCAGCACGATTTTCTGATGGTTGGTTTTCACTGCTTCCTCTGTTCTTATTTTTGCCTTTATAAATTTTTTATGCTTAATTGGTTTATTACTGGGCTCATTGTTAGAGGTGAACATGAGGCCAGAGAGGCAGGGAAGAAGTTAACTGCTGACCTGCTACTGGACTTGGTTGCAGGTTTCCTAGCCAAGGGTTTTCTTGCATTGATTTAACTGATGTGATAAGACACACCTGTCAAACCTTTGAAAGGTGACTGGTGACTGTGTACTGCCCTGAAAAGACAGCAATTAAGAGTGATGAGGACTGAGAAACAAAATTCTTTCAAGGCCTCCAACTGTGCATGCAAAAAGATCCATTTGAATTTCTTTGAAAAGAAATATACATACATTAGAGCTATGATTTAATCATGGCATGGCTGATTTCTAGGCACTGCACAGATTTGCTTACCTCTGAACCACTGTTTTTCTCTTTTCAGGATGTGCCTCTGTGTAATAAAGGTTGTCTGACTTCCTTTTCCTTGGTCTGTGCTATATTATCCTGCCTGAATGCACTGAGAACCAGAATGTGCAAACTCTCAGGGTAAAAAATAGCATCAGAGGCAAGATCCCAGAGCAAGTAGCCTACAAAGAGTTGCTGTAACTATGGCTGAAACCAAGTGGATTCCTCTTACCTGGAATTATGAAGGCTGGGCTGGATAAGTGGCTTTTTCTAGGGTTGAGATTAGGATGGAGAAAGACAAGACCAAGGCAGGTTCTTAATGGGATCCTATGGGCATGATCCTCTGAACAGCTCGGTAGTGTCACTGGGGGGTAGTGGATGCATACAACTGGATGCCTGTTCATATTAAAGTTTCTTCAATCAAATGTTTTGCAGGTAATTTCCTGGAAAAGGCCAAGTCTAGATGTTTGGAGTCAAAAAGACTTTGGATTTTCCTCCCTCATAATATGAAAAATAGAGTTACCTTTCTAGTTCAATATCCCTGCATTTGTTGGAACAGTCAGTGGGCAAGTGCCCAGCAGATTTTAGAGGATCTGTGATCCAGCAATTCTTTCTTAGTGCTGTGGAACCACATGGTCCTTCCCTGCCTCCCCCTCACCTGTTTTGCATCCAGATGTGCCATGGGCATAGCCACAGTTCTCCCTGAAAAGTTTTCAGGAGCAGAATGTGGCCCTTCCCATCTTCCAGCACGAGGTAACAAGGGAGGGTCTGTTCTGAGACTTTCAGAGACTGTGGTTTATTTGGTGCTTTAGAGGGGCTTTGGTTCTGTTGTGGCCATTGGTTTCAGTTTTGTTTTGGTTTTTTTTAAGACTAAATTATAAAAATCTGTTGTGCTTTGGTGAAAAATCAACTCTGGTAAAAGATTAAAGAGGCACCTTTTGAAAGCTTTTTCTTTTTTGTTTGTGTTAAAATAACATCATTTTTAAACACATACCAGCTATAAAGAATGGAGCAGTGCAGGCAGTGTGTTTGCCTTATGTTAACATCTGCTTGGCATTAGATGTGATTCCTGTCTTCTCTGAGCCAGAAGAGTGAAAATTCCATGCTGGCCCGAGTGCACTCATACCTGTTTAGATACTCCTGCCTGGAAACAGACAAGACATGGTGGTCTCTTGGAGGTAACACTGACAGTTCACAGCTGGAAATCGACTCCTTAGTGACTGCCAGCCAAGGGGAGCAGAGTGCAGGCAAATGCTGTGACTAGAGCTTCAAACCAAAGACTGAGGTCTCTGGATGCTTTACTAGGAGGATGATAGCTGGTGCAGGGAGTGAAGGAATCTTGGGGGTGGTGAGACAGAGAAGTGAGAAACTCTGCCAGCTTGGATGTGTGTACATATTTTGTTTTCTGCATTTAAAGCAGAAAAGACTCTTAATCACTAATGCTTTACTTTTAAAGGTTGTTGTAGACTAGACTAATGTCCTGGTTGCGCAAGATGTCAGGCTGTACTGCAGCTGGTGAGGGAGCTGCTCTGAGACCTACAGGAGCCAGTCGTAGGAGTCTTATTTGGGAGAGGAGCCAGGGCTGAGCAACAAAGAGACACATCCTGGAAAAAGCCAGCAGTGATTTTCTCCCTGGACCTGGGGAGAAACTGAAGCATTTTGTTTTCAATTCTCAGAATGAGGTGTTGCTTATCAGCTCACGAATAATTGTAGAATTTACAGGGAATTTCCAGAAGCTTTTTTTTTCCATTCTGGAGTGGAAGAAATTTTGAAATAATGTGAATGAATCAGTTCAACCCCATCCTTCATCAATGAGAGTTTCATTCTGCGTGGGTACCTTGGGTGACCATCTTTCACATTCCGAAAGAGTGGCTCACAATAACGGCCTTGCGGAGGCTTGCAGCCTAGAGAAGATATGATCTGTTAATCACTGTTGCGTGGTTCCATTCTTGTGCCACGTTAGATCTAAACAGTGAAATGTCAGGAGGTTAAGAATCAATTTTAAGCAGTAAAATACATCAAACTGTGTAGTCTGCTAGAATGTTCTGATACAGATGAATGCCTTTTTTTTTTCAGCAGCTATCAAGTGCACAGCATGAAGGATAAATCTTGTTTGCTGTGTGTTTTGATGAACATGTCTGCAAGACTAACATCTGCTATTACATTCTTGTACTTACATGATATTTTGCAGACAGGACAAAGGAATATTTTTGAACAAAAAAATCATAATTCAAAATACACAATAATAGAGGAAAATTAGGTATACATTAAAACAAAAAAAATATTTTCCTTATTTTTCTTTTTTGTTGTTGCTTGTTTTCAAAAGGGAAAAGGGAGGAGAAATCTTGTGTTTCTATTACAAGCTTCTTTACCTACTCCTAAGACCAGGCATGTAGGCCTCTGAGAGCTTCATGTACCTTTTCATTTTTTTCTTGTTAAGAATATCCTAGCTAAGCAGAATCATTTAAGAGTTGGCTGGAAGATAATGGCCATGCAATGGCAGTAAAAATAAATGTGAAGATGGATGTTTGCTGAGTAAAACTACTAAAGACAGAGGAAGGAAGGAAAAATGCATGAAGTCATTGGTGCTCCCTTCCATTTGAGCATGCATCCAGCTCTGACTGTTTGCAGTGGTGCATGGCTGTGAACACAGCCAGAGGCATTGCATCTCCACCTTACTAAGCCCGTCAGTCACCAAGTCAAAGTTAGTTTCTAGGCTCCCTCTACAGTCGATGGAGAAAAATAGTTACCTCTGCAGGGCAGGTTCCCCTCTTTCCTCTGGACATGTCTTTTAAAGACTTCAAGGTGACTTGGCACAGAATTAAGTGAATTGTCTGAAAACTTGAGCACCTTAGCAGTAAAGGTTGGAGTGTGGCAATGGCCATCTCAGCTTATACATTTTCATTCATCCCTTAACTATTATATATATTCATTGAATAGGAAAAAGATACTTCAGTATTTCTCGGTATTTTCAAAGATGCCTTCTATCGTCTTTGACCAGTTTCAGCAATGTGTAATAGGTAATATTTCTTCTTTTACATTGATTCTAAGGTTTAATAAAAACTCATATATAGCTTTTGAATTATTTCACTTAAAGTCATTAAGTGAAGCTAAGTTCCTTCTCATCCACGGCCTCAGCAGGACATCTGTCATTTGAGGATTTGTTATCATTAGCTGCCGTTAACATGGGACAGCCTACATCCTTTATGGTGCTGTTTTCTACACTGCACTAGCCACCATATTTGGAAAATACACCAGGATTCCACGAGTTTTAGTATCATAACCCTCTGCAGATTTAGCAAGTTTTAGTATCATAACCCTCTGCAGATTTAGCAAGGCTGGTTCAGTCTCTTTCTTAAGTTATTCCTGGCTATGACCTCATCTCTGTTGAATGATAAGGATTTTTTCTTTTTTTCTTTTTTTTTTATTTTTTTTGGTGTAATTATTTTTTTTAAAGGAACACTACTGAAATCATTATTTTCTCGTGTTAAGGACTACGTTGTAGAAGGTGATCTTCAAGGAGATCTGAGTGCTGTATTCATACAATAGACAAGAACAAGTTGTTCCAGTGACAAATACAAAAGATGAATGTTAGGATAACCTTTGTGATAAAGACTCTGTGTGAATTTAAATAAGAACTAAAATAAAAGCGGGGTCAGACTAAAGGCAATGAGATAAATTTTCTCATGTCAAAACATGCAAAATTGATTCTCCTTTGGAGATCTAAATTAATATGGATCTTGTAAATGTGGTAGCAAACTGCAAAGAGAGGGAGGGAGAAAAAGGCCGTTTCTGACCTCTAAAAGGGGCACTGCCAAAGTCAAGGTACAAACAGCTGTAAGTAGCTCCTGAGTTACTATTCACTGCTCCTAACTCCAAGTGCTAAGCTCTGCCAGCAAACACTGACAGACAGTGACAGAAAATGGACCTTATTAACGCTTACAGACAGCCTCAAAATCGTAGTTAGATACAGCACTCCAGAAATTTTTTTTTGGTAAATATCAGAGAACAACTACTCATGCAACATACTTGTTCTCAGCACTACGTACTGAACAAAAGACAATAAGTAGCTGTGAAACAGAGCTTTGTTTTCGCAGTTTGCATGATTAATTCTCCGTTGTCATGTCCCACCACAGCCACTATGGTTTATGTAACAACGTCATGCTACAGTGATATTGAAAACATACAGGTTTAGCCCGCTATGGTTTGTTCCATACTTTGTCTTTAAATTAAACAAACAATAAAACCCCTCCATTATCAGGGCTGGAATGACATCATATTTCTAAACTTTGAAAAGGTGATTTTTCTTAACATTGTGTACACTAGATCCCAGTTTCATTGTTGGTGCCAAATGTTCTAACAGAGCAAAGGCAGAAGTGGAGTTCATGCATCAAGGGCACTGCAGTTTCCTGGTAAGATGCCCAAACTGTGACACATACAAGAAAGCAGTAATTGCTTTTTTTCCCCCCTCCCATTTAAGTTTTGTTTTTACCTTGTAGAAGATATAAATGCTGAAAGACAAAGTTCTTCAAATATGGTAAGGAGTAAAGATTAAAGACAGAATTTTTTTTAAAATGCCTCATAAGACAGGAATAACTATGTCAGGAATAATTTGGGGATAACAATGAAACTATTACAGAAAATGCACTGTATTCATAAATATAGACAGACTATCAAGCGGTGCAGTACCATAAAAAAAAATCATAGGAGTGCTTGGGGTTGTGGAAACCAAACTGACTGTTCAAGTGCCTGTGCAAAAACTCTATGATGCTTAGTAGAAAGGAGCTTGAATTTTACTCAGGACCACCAGCAGCCGTGCTCAGATTTCACACTATTATGCAGACGTCTTAAAAGTGCAAGAAAATGAGTGTTGAGCTCTACAGCTGCCTTACACATCCAGAGGTAGGCTTGCTCTTCTCCTTCTCTCCCTCATGCCCTAGAGTCAGTACAAAATCCTGCTGGGGGAAACCTGAAATAAGGCCAAAACTGTCCTCAAATCCAACCCTAGTCAGTCTCAGTCCTCTGGCATAGCCTGGGAACCCCAAGCTGCTTTAATAACTAAGCACATTATTTTCTGGGAAGGTGACTGGTGTCAGTGCTGTTTACACTGCAGCTTTATCAGGAGCACATGCAAGCGTAACACGCCACAGACAATCTGTCTATAATGTTGCAAAAGTAGTAAGCTCTTTACACTTACAACAGAAATGCACAAAAACATCAACAGATATATAGATAATATATCAATCTCCCCTTCCCCAAAGCTACCAGGGGTGCTTTGGATGCTTTTCTCTGCTATTGAATAATTTTCCACACTCTTTTCCCTTATATTTCTAAGGTGAAAAAGCTTTTTATCTGCAAAGTGGCCCTCTCCACTCAGGCAATTGAACAAATAGTGATATCCCCTCCCTGGCTGATGAACAGCACAGCACTGCAGACAGAGTTCAAACCGTATATTTATTGAGGACTCCCATAACAGTTCAGACTTCTAATACATTAGGTGTGCATACACTTTACTTATGCAGATTCCCTCAGATCCCTTTGCCTTCACTCTGTGTCTTTGACACACTGGAGAAAAGTCTAGTACAGGCTGAATGCAAATGTATATGTACTAATTCTCCAAATTCCATTCCTACTTGCACAGGAATAGCTTTAGCTTTATAAAAATGTGATTCATTTAGATTGTCTATCTGCTTTTAACATTATTATTTTCAGTATAAATCTTTGGTAAGGTCACCAGGTGCCCCAATTTCATAAGTGTCCCATTTTCATAATGACAGTCATGGAGAAATTAAGGTGCCCTGATTTTTAAAACTGTTGGTACGTCTTCTGCTACCTTAGGTAGATAATTATTAAGCCTTTATGAAAGAGAAAAAGGATTGTCACAGGGAAGAGAGGCATTCTAAGGTGACAGCAAAGTAAAATAGTAATTTTGGTTTTCCTGTTGAAAGTGCATCAAACTCTCCCTGATCATTTACTGTTATATTTTCCTGCCATGTCAGGTTGCTCATATTCATATACATTTCAACAAAAATTCAGATTTAAATGAACAGTAATTTTATTCACTGTCAAGAGAGATAGTTACAGCTGTCAAGAAAGCTATCAGATTTTATTCCACCTGAATTTTTCCCTAAAGCTACTGCAGAAACTGAAACCAGAACACTGATCCAAAGCATCTTTTGATTTGCAGTGAAAATACTTTTGCTATTTTTTTTTTTTTTCCAAATTAGTGCTTAATTTATATCACACTTACACGGTGAGCCAAACTCTTGCTAGTTCTTCCCTGGTTTCATCTAAAAAGTGAGTGAATCTGAAGCAGAGAATGAATGGTGCCAAGTGACGGATGGTGTCAGCCCTATTTTCCATAGCTAATTCTGGGTCTGACTGCTGAAATTCCCACCCCCAGGTGTGGACTTTCAGTACCTTCCTGCCCATGGTAAAGTTCATAAAAATTAAAGTCAAAGGCATGTAAAGAAGAAAAAAAGAGTTAGGAATATAAAAGCCTGAAAAAGGCTATCTGTTTTGGAAACAGCAAGAAGATTTACTTGGTCATGGCTGATTTATATGCCTTTTTGGAACATTGCCATGCTTCTGTTTAAATGTCTTCGTCAGAGCTCTGAAGAAAAGCTTCTGATCCAAGCATGGACCCTAACATCTGGCATTCAAAAAATTAAAGTATTGTTGAAACTGTATACAACAACAAACCTCATTCTTCTCTTTGCCCATTTTTTTTCTTTTGTATTTGTTTAACACTTTCCCTGACAATCAAGGGCAATAATTATTACTTTTGTGGATTCCTCATTGAATCCCTTAAGTCAGTTCTTTCAAGTTGGTATGCTCTCCACATCTTCAATTATATCAAGGTAATAAAGCAAAATTCAGTCTCCTTCTGCCAAACTCATGCTTTCATATCACTCTTGATCAAGTCAAAGCCCAACAGCAAAAGCAAAATGGACCAAAATCTGCCCCTTCTTCTTTTTTATTTTTTAATCAGAGAACACACCAATGATAATGTGTTAAATAGCAATGATGGTGTTGAAATGCGTGATAAACTATAATGCCATGATTAAATGAAACAACATGGCTCCAGTGTGTTTCATTTGTGCACCTCATTTCTTAATTTCAGCTCTCAACTGGTTCTTCATGTCTGTTCTTCAGAGCTTTAAATGCTTTCTAAAGGGAATTTGATTAGATCCTCAAATTTCAAGACATCTACTTGGGCACGTCCAGGAGTCCTGCAAGCAGATTATAAGCTCTATAAATGTGTTTTCTCAACTGAAAAAGAAAAAAATACCCAAAGAGCCTCATAGCTCTTGCCCTGAAAGGGAGCAGCGGCATGATGCTAGCTGCCCATGCTATCTGCACAGGCTGCTTCATTAAAACCTTTCACCCTCCTAAAGGGGGTGGGGAAACTGAACCTAAGAGATAAAAAGCCCCCAAGGACTGCACACAATTTAGTTCCCTAATGGGGTTTAATATGATTAAAATAATAAGCATCACACTGTGCTCAACAGCACTTCAACTAGTATAACTAGGGTATAGAGCATTAAACATGTCTCCAATGAAAAACATTTACATTTGAAACTGCAACAGCGAGTCTGGGACAGCATTGCTGTGTGGGTTAGACTGCTGTCACTCTAAGTGTGCTAGTAAAGATGGGGACAGTTCACTGACATGGCCAAAGTCTGTCCAAAAATACAGTCCATGCCTTCCTCCGGATAAAACCATAGGATGGAAAGGTTGGTCCCACCACTAAACATGAGTCTTCAACCAAGTTCTAAATCCTGAGTTTTTCATGATGCCACTCCCTAGATCCTTGCCCGAGTACCAACATGGCCATAGCCTCTGGCTCCTCTAAGGCAGCAGCTGTCCCCCAGGCCAGAAGTCCAGGACTGCTGGGAAAGTCTCACCGGTCAGCAGGGAGCAGTTTTCAGAAGGTACACCAAGTATTGGGAAGTTTTATGAAAGGAGAAGCAGCAAAACAGCAGCAGTCCCATGGCTCTGTATAACTCTATAGGGCATTTGCATCTCGAACATTTAATAGAGATCTTAGGTCTCCGTCCAGTAAAGTAGATGTGGGAAAGATCCACTGAAGGCAATGACAATGGCCAGAAGAGAGAAATGGTGTTTATATAAATAAAGAGTGACCAGATGTAAGAGCTCACCGGGTGGGATATTGAGAGGAACACAGCACAGATAATATACTGGCTGACATAGTTGTCAACAGGGAATGGATTTTCCCTCTCTTTTTCAGTGCAAGGGGGATCTAGTGAAAGTAGTAAATCACATATTTAAAACAAACAAGAAAAAGAGACTATTTTTCACATCTTGCACAATGAGTATTACAACTGGATATGGTGGAGTTAAAAGTTTGCAAGATGTCAAGAGACAGCTGGACAAATCCAGCGGGCAATAACTGTATTAGTGACTCCCAAAGGCAAAGATTCTCTCCCTGCTCAGGAGGTCTCCGAGCCACAGCTTGTAGAGACTGGAAGGGCATTATGAGGAAGTATTTCTGAGCATGTTAATATTGTTAAATAATTAATATTGATAATTTTTTATACTGTTAATATGTTTCTAGCCCTTCCAGGCACCACTGGAGGACACAGGGCTGGATAGACTTGATGACTGGCCTAACCCTTCTTCATATTTCATTTTGAGTACATTAGAAATGGAAATGGAAAAATGTAAAAGGGAAACTCACAGTTCAAAATGTGGGGAAGATACAAGGGAAGATTTTGTTGTTGTTGTTTAAAGTACAGCCCACCGTGGCTCTTGTGAAACTGATTTTCCATGGTTTCAATCATCTTGGGGGCAGCAAAAATACACAACTCTTTTGCAGCCAGTAAGTGCTGTACATAATTTTCCCTGGATGACTGGCTCTCTGGAACATCCGCGATTGCTTTTGACAATTCACTGGTCTCTTTGGGGACAGAAACAATTTCTGACATACTAAGCTGCGTCTAACAAAACGGCTCCCCTGATTTTCTATCGTATGTCAATTCTGACTTCTCTGGTAAACAGAGGATCTGTTGATTAACAGCAAAATCCTCCATAATACATGGAATGCACTGTGGTATATACCATGAAATACTTGGTCTATAAAGTCACCATGAATAACACTATTTCATCAGATGACTTTGGTCTCTCTGGTTACAGAAAAATAATATATGTCATGTTAAAAAAGCAAATGTGCCCACTGTTTTTAGGATATCATTGTGTTATGAAGACAGTAGGGTTTGCAGCCCACACATCAGACCTGTACTGACAATTAAATTCCAGCTATCCTCTGCTTGTCATTTTGAGAATGGAGGCATGCATTTTTAATGTCTGAGTTTTACTTGAACTTAAGCAGAAATCTATTTTCTGTACCAGAATTTGTTCCTCTGATTTATGGCATCAGTTCAGGCCTCTGAGCCTTTCAAAACACTGGAATGTACTCTACGTTGCACTTCAAATTATATAACTACATTGCCTGTAGCTGCATAAGCTTGGGGTTGATTTTTATAAATTTTCTTGCTTTCTATAATAGGAATGGGAAGGTTAATGGCATCTGAAACAGTTCAAATTACTGCATTTCTGAGCTGAAATAATCTATACCTGGCCAGATCATGGTCTTTACACAGTCAATAACTTTTATGAGAGCAGCTGTCTGTTGAATCTGGAAGAAAGGAGCAGAGTATACTTGTCTGTAATTATCATTGAGCAGTACAGCAGTACATTAAATAGTTCAGAATGATTTTTCTGGTTCCTATTGTTCCACTCTCATTCAGGAACATCTAAGTCTCCATTTTTATGTCACAATGTTGCTGGAGGAATGATATGCACCAAACACTGTGCCCTTGATGTGATGTGAATTGATTTTCTTCCATTTAAGAAAAATGAAGGCTAATGTAGAAAAGGGAACTAAACCAATTTCATCCATTGATGAACATTGTAGGGTGTTTTATACTTGGAATAATTATGCTCATTTGTACAGAAGGCAAGAGATATGCAGAAAGCAATTGATAGTCCAAAAAAAAAGCTTTTTTATTTTTTTCAGAGACTAGTTCTGTATATTTGTTGGTCGTTTTGTTGGGTTGTATTTTTACTACTCTTATAAGTAAAACTTTCTGGAGAAGGAGCAATAGCTAACTTGTTTGTGCCCAGGTTAAAGAAAACACTAGTGTGAAAAAATAAATAGAACTTACAGTTTCTCCTTGGGTTGCAAAGTGCAATTTGCTTTTGCTGATCATACTTCAGGAAGACACATTTTCACTGGCTGTAGCAAACTCCCTCATTTCTAGAGGTGTGAATTCAGTACTTTTTGTTTTAATCATTAACTGCATTGATATCAGAAATAGAGAAGAAAAGGAAGAGATATTATGATATTATTTTTACAGTAATTTTTCAGATTTGAGGTGAAAGCTGCTGACTTCTGCAACATTGTAAGCACTTTAAAAAAAAAAAAATTATCTCTGTAAAAATATACTTGAAAACAACTATCTAGAATAAAGATTGCCTGAGCTTCTGTTGAAGCATAGAAAAAATAGCTGTCTTCAAAAATTAAATCAACTTTTGCTTCGGTGGATTGGAATTCATTGTTAATCTCCGTGGGATCTGGACTGCAAACATAACGTTTGTGAATCTGATATTGCATTCCTTGAAGACGGGGATGTTTGGCATACTTGGTAATTTTTCTGACATGTACCTATTTGTCTGTTTTTGTTTATCTTGCTCTTGATGTCTGTTCCCATTCTTCTTGCTTGTGATTCCTCAGCATGTGGTGTGACCTGTACTTGACAACTCCTAGAAAATTGTAATGTCTCACATCTTAATGAAGTACAACACTTAAAGAAAGAGGTGGACAGAGCCACAAGGAAGAAGAAGGCTGTGTGGAGCGCAGACTGGCTGGTGTGACTGTGCAACTGTCATGAACCAATCAAGGCACACTGGAGCAGACAACCTTTGGAGCTCAGATGATGAGTGGCATTGTGCTGGATGCAGACTTGGGCAGCGAGTGGAAAAGGAATGACATTCAGCAATTCATCACTCACCAGACGGCAGAGACAGAGGCTGTGTGGCAAGTCTGTATGATCCACCATCTTTCATTGCTAAGAAAGAAACAAGGGTGTTTCATGGTCTTGTTTTAGACTCCTCTGAAAAACTGAGGTGTCTGCCCTGGCCCTCACAGCAGCTGTTTGCTTCTTCAAACAGAATCCTTGGGAGTGTCTCACTTCTGCAGCAGAATCACAACATTCAAACTACAGGGGTGGTCAGCAGAAGATTTTCACACCAAGACCATGCCTTAAAACCCCAGAAAGAAGCACTGTTTGGGCTCTGAGTACAAAACGTTTAAAATTCACGACCCACTGGTCTGAGTCTCAGAGTGAGGGAAGAGCTATTGCAGTGCTTCAAATACACCACATATATTCTAAAGCTATTTAAACCCCTCCCAAATGTTAGATTTTTCTAAGGAAAGATCCATGTTTCCTGCTTGAAGTTTGGCTGGAAGAAACTGCCCTTCTAACAGCTTTCAGTACACGCCATCTTAATGTTATTCACCTCAGCTTCAGATGGATTGCAAAAGCACCGGGACAGGTCTCCCAAGATAGAAGGTTTTGGGTCTAAAGGGAATGACCCTGTAAGAAATCCCCAAGTTTTCAATGCCCTGTAAGAAAAGTGTAACCTGAATTTTAACCTTAGTGTTGGATTTTATTTATGTAAACTTTGAATTAAACATGTTAGACAACTTAACTCTTCATGGGATTCATTATTTAAAGAAAATTACACTAAATTAAACAGAGATATGAAGGAATAAATATTAAAATAAATTCCCACTTAAATGTATATTTAAGAAAGAAAAGAGAAAGAAAGATGGCTTTCACATATGTGCATAACAAACCTGTACAATCTTTACCTGTGAGTATGCATACGTGGATACACACACATATATATGTGTGTCTATATATCTGAAACAATTTATTTCTAGTTCTTTTCAAGCAGAAGGTTTAACTTAAGTGCAGTGTCCTAGTACCAGCTAAGGCAAGCTGGCAGCAGCTTCCCCTTTGCTGGAAGTTGAGAGATGTCTAATGAACCTTTATGGCCTCCGATGGGACAAGGCATCAACAGCTCTTTGTGTTGCCAGCTTTCCTCTCATGGCTGAAAGTGGTTCTGGTTCTTATTAAGCAAGTTCTGTGCAGCAGCTATGGCAGGGATGTAATGAGGAAGTTTTGTTTATCATTGCACAGACACCTGAAGACAGAGGGCTGAACTCCTTCCATAAAGGAGCTCATCCTCACCATCTGGCCATCTCAGTGGTAAAGACACATGGATTACTGAGGAATACTGCAGGTATACAATACTTAAAGTTTGTCTTACCATTAAATGAGGTGTTTGGTGCACGCTTTGAGTTACAACCCACTGCAGTGAGACTTTTTAGACATGCTATTTGTTTTGGTTTGAAGTATGTAAAGTGAGTAGGTAGCTGTTGGAATTTAGACACAACAGATTGTTTTCTGCCTTCTTTGATGCTGATACCCTGTATAGACCTCTAACTAGCTATCAAACATTTGCCTATTTGCCCAGTGGATTCTGCACAAAACTCTAAATGCTTCTTAATTATGCACTTGTCCAACTTTTTATCATAATTCTAAAGGCTGTGTCATTCTCATGAGGTACGGTTTTCAACATGAGGATTGAAGAGCAAGAGAAGTGAAAATAAATGGGTGGCAAGGCTGTCTTCCTGACGTGCTTCACTGCCAGCAAGAATGCACTGTCTTAGGGAAAATAGTATTAGAATGCTATGGTTAACAGAAATACCTGGAAACCAATAGCATATCAGTGCCCATTCATTTTAGACACGTTTCATCACAGATGTTGCTAGTTATTGCTTTCAGCAGCAAAACCACTGACATTTTGTAATAGAGTTTATTTTTAACACTGCATGCTGCAGATAAACCTATAAAGCCTGCAATCTGCTAATGGAGTTTATATCCTGATTTTCTTTGATGTTGTGGCTCAGTGAGAACACAACTTGTTGCTATTCTTTTACTCTTAATTTTTTTCTCTGCTTTTTTTACTACAGTAGCAAAACAAATGCAACAGTTGGAAGAATAACAATATCTCAAATAAAACAGTGCATTTAATAAAGGCAAAGAGGTGAAATTAGTTTCTGGAGAAGGCATATTTAAATCATGGCAATATCAGGAACCAAATTATTTTTCATCTCGATCTCTGACAATTTCAGATATGAATCAGGTGGTGAACTGAGATACTGACCTGTAACCCACTGCCCCAGTTAAACGTAGTAAAGTAGAATGTTTAGGATCCAACTGCACTAGACATCTCCTGAGGCCCCTTCCAGCCTGAATTATCCCACGGGGAGAAGAAGGCCGTGTCACTGCCTTGCTGGCACACAAACAAACACGGGTGGTGTGCATGTGCAGGAAGGACAGGGATGACTCATGGGGCACAGCTCTGTCCTGCAGTGGGACTAGAAACTACTTTGACTCAAGAAGAAAAAAACTAATAATCAAAGATTTATTAAGTAGCTCTTACCTTTGTTTTAAAATCATATTACAATGTTATTCACTGTTGTAATTATGATTACCTTGACATTCTCTAGACCCAAATCTCAGTATTTTGAAATGAAAACAGCTTCCCAAATAATGCTTGCAAATATCATTCCTACAGGAGCTTTTGAAGTGTCTGAATGAAAAAAAAAATCAGAAAAACAGAAATTCTAAGAGTCTATCTTCAGTGTCTTGGTAATGTTCCTTAAAATACCTCTACACCCTCTATGTAAATGGAAATGGCACTCTTGGCATTTAAGCTGCTTCTTTATCTCAGAGTAGTGTAGGGAAAGAGAGACCAATAAGCCTTGAAAAGAGTTTTGCAATTGTTTGCAACAAATGCAGGAAATGTGAGGGGAATGGAAGTCGTTCTGCTATGTGCCTTAATAGCAAAGTCCTCTTTATCCATAAGCTTTTCTGTGCAGTTAGTAATTAGCAGTTTATTATGCTGAGAACGAATCTCTTCTTTCTGACTTTCAGGCAGCCTAATTAAACCCAGTCATTAATGTAAAGACTCTGTATGAAAGAGACACTTCATACCTGATCAAACAATTATTTTGGAAGGTGCTGATCCTCTTATAACTATTCAGTATATTTTTCGGTTGATTGGAGATGTGGCAATGGCACAGCATATTAACAAAATAATGGAGATGAATGGCTATGAAGTTTAAAATGATATTTCTGCTCTGTTGCTTCAACAAAAATGATGTAAAAACTGTCTTGCAGTGATGACAGGAAATATTTGTAAAATTAGCAAGCAACTTCCACTGCTTGCAATGGAGGTCTTAAGTTTTTAATGGAAAAAAATTTCTTTTGAAACTCACAGTACATCAGTAAACATTGCAATGTGTGTTATCACTGTATATACTATATCGGTCATGACTGCACAACTGCAGCCGTTATGGTCATTTTTCTGAAAAGATTAAGACTTATAGATCCTTTTGTTTTCTGCATGTCCCCATGGACAGATTTAACTAGATTGTTCGTTGCTGTGTTTCCTGTGTATCCAGACTGGTTTGCTGCCAGGAGAGAGGACTGGGCAGTGAGGAGATTCTCCATGTCAGTTACCCTGTCAGAGATGGGACCCCAGGATGGCTACAGCAGGCTGAAAGTGGGCAAGAATTAACACCGAGCTTTGTCTGGGGCTTGAACTTGATCAGGTCACATAATTGAGACTCTGACTGAAATGGAAGGACTTAACATCTGGTGAAATTAGATGAAAAATAATTGTCCAAAGGGGGTGACACTGGCCAAGGTCTGTATGTAGGAAAGGACTACCACTCCTCTCAGAGCTTCTGCACAAACAGGGGTGGCCGCAAGCCTGACCCTCCATACAGCCACAGGGGTTTCTCCAGGCATCTCCTTGGGTGCACGCTATCCAGAAAGGGAGGAAAATGGGAGAAAAAAGGCAGGATCTGGATATTCAGAGAAAAGTGTCCTATGAAGAACTAGTCAGACATACCTTTTAAGTATTATACTTAGTATATCCCTGCAGCAGATAGTCATGTTTTATGGCTCCAAGCTTCCACATATGAAAGGTTTGCCAGTTGCATACATACTGCCTTTAAAATAAGATTCTGGTAGCTAAGGTATTGCCATACTCTGTTACAAGTAGGTTTTTTTGATCTTCCAAACTAATGAAAAACCTCACACAAGCAAAGAGAATGATACATAGATTGAGACACTGTGTGTATCTTTGATAGGGAAAAAAGCTGAATGCTCAAGCTTATTGAAAACCAAAAAAAAACCTAAAGAAGGATGTTATCTTTATGCTTCAGGCCTTAGGAAACACCATTCAGTAGGAATTGGGAAAGTATTTTCCCTCTGAGAAAATAAAATATCCATTCTGTGGCCTTTATTATTAGACTGTCACATGAAACATCTGTTACTGATCACTGTCACACCTGATGGTACTAGATGCAAAGGCTGTGGGGTTAGATCCTGAGTGGTTACACCTGGTTTCATACTTTCTGATAAAAGAAAAACAACAGCATTGCATGAAACAATACAAGAAAAACAATCCGTTGACTTTATTTTTGACAAATGATTGGTTATTTTTTATTCAGTAAAGTAACAGCAAAGTTGCGAGGAGTTTTTTAGGCTTTCTGCCCTTTGTCTGCTCATTTCAAGGGCAACACAAGTCCCAGCCAGCGATATGTTGTCAGCTGTGCATGTGTCCAGTCTAGAATAATCCTTTGTATTGGGATGTAGAAGTAGTGTAGATGTAGTGGGAAAGGATCAGAGTAAGTATTGCTTAGGGAGGGCAAATGAAATACACAAAAGGTGAGCACTTACCAAAAGTAAAGATGACAAATCTCTGTTTTGTTTGAAGCATCCCCAGCACCACTGAAATTGAGGAAAGGGTGGCTGGAAGAGCATAAAAGAGCAGGCTGTAACCTGCTCAGTGTTCCTGAAAACACAGGACCTTAGGACATCCACTTCTTAAATGAGGAGTCCGGATTTGCATGTGCCCCATCCCACCACACTGGTTTCACATTCATGCCAGCTCAGGAACCATTTGCTACTTGTGATTAGATCTGTGCTTCTACAAAAGTTTCAGTTCTGCACATGAAAAATATTAAACTTTTTTTTTTTTTTTTTGGTAGGGGAGGATGAAGACAATACGATATTTAAAAATAAAATCGGAACGATTCATAGAATCAGAATATTTAAGGTTGGAAAAGACCTCTAAGATCATTGCTTTTGACCCCTAACCCAGTACTACTGTGTTCTCCACTAAACTGAGTCCCCAAATGCCACATCCACATGTTTTTTGTACACTTCCAAGGATGGCGACCCCATGACTTCCCTGGGAAGCCTTTTCCAATGCCTGACCACTGTTTCAGTGAAGAAATTTTTCCTATATTTAATCTAAATCTCCCCTGGCACAACTTAAGGCCATTTCTTCTCACCCCGTCACTTACTACCTGGGAGAAAAGACCTCAGCCACCTTGTTTCAACCTTCTTTCAGGTATTTGTAGAGAGCAATATGGTTCCCCCGAACCTTCTTTTCTTCAGGCTAACCAGCTGCAGCTCCCTCAATCCCTTCTCATAAGACTTGTTCTCTAACTATTCTATTCTATTCTATTCTATTCTATTCTATTCTATTCTATTCTATTCTATTCTTCACAAAACTTTTAGTTTTGATAGCATTTTCATAGAATTTATTTTGACAGAATGAATGATCTGATAGAAAATTCCATATATGAGTGGGTAGTTATGCCACAAATCATGAAAATTTGATTGCAGGAGTAGATGAAATCCTGTTGAAGATTCATGCTGAAACAATTGATGCGTGGCCGAGGAGATCAGAGTGAAGGGCTTGTAGCAGCGTTGCCATGTTCTACATTGTTTACTGATCAAACACTGCTAGAAAAGAGCAC
Organism: Struthidea cinerea; assembly: GCA_013397865.1. Classification (NCBI taxonomy): domain Eukaryota; kingdom Metazoa; phylum Chordata; class Aves; order Passeriformes; family Corcoracidae; genus Struthidea; species Struthidea cinerea. The sequence goes on from VZTI01005564.1 coordinate 668,006, forward strand.
CTAATCTTGGGTTCATACAAGTAAATGTTAAGTTTCTGCTCATTTAAATAGTAAATGTTTCCAAAGAAACATCTTAAAAAGCATTTTGCCTTCACATTGCCCCAGTCCATTCTACTTAAAATCCAATAACAGTTGATAGTTCCCACCAAGGTTATGATCTGAAACAAGCAGTGAAAAATGAGATTTTGAATGATAATGAGCAGTTTTGCAGTCTTATCTTCATAAGCTACACCCTACCTGGGTTTCGACACTTTAAGATAGGAATGCACCTTCTTTGTAGAATGAGTACCTTCACCCTTCCTGAGGTTCATGTGAATAAAGGGCATTATTTAAACAATTTGTAATGCTATTCGCATTGTTCAGGCTCTCGAGTGCCTTACTTTATAATTTTATCATAATCTTCTCTGCCTCTTGTATTGTGCTTTCCAATATCTGTGGATGAGATCAGATTCCCTGTTGGAGCTGTAGCTTGCTGGCTTTCATCATCAGCAGATTACAGGTTTCAGGACTTGTGGGTGTGCACTGCTGGAAGTTATCTACTGGTCACACCTTCACTTCGCTTTCTAAAACTTCTGAATGTGAACTAGTCACTGCAGCCTCTGTCTAGAAAGCTCGTCATCTTCTACTCATACAGATGTCTGCAGCAGTGGGGAGGAGTTGCCCTCTAGAGCTGTTACTCCTCCACACTGACTAGTGCAACTAAATAGAACCCTTTCAATCTGATTGCATATCTGCATTTTCAGTGGTCACAGACAAGTGAGATGAACTTTGCCCCAAAAACTATTTGGTTTGAAATATGCTGTTTGGCTCCATTGATCATGTCACATATTTATGTTCACAATTTAATGCTTCTCACAGACTTGGATTTCTAGACTGAATAGCCTTAGTTAAAATATGATAGTAAATTTCTTCCATATTTTACTATTTATTTTCAATCTGATTTTTTTTTTTCTCCTCCCTAACATTTCTACCATCCTGGGTTTTGGAATATTCATACACAAAACATGAAAGTAGAGTAAGACAGTCAAGGCTAATTAATTTGAAAATTAAGAGCAGAATTTCCTGGATCACCCATAAAATATTATTTTCTCGTTTCTAGTCACACTTCCTCTTAGATAATACTGCCTAGAGACAGTCAAGTGCATAGATATTATGAGGAAACAGCTGCATGAGGTACTTCTAGCAGTGCAGATCCTATTCGAACTCCACTACTTATGTCATAAGGCTGAAGTAGAAACTAAGAATGTGTCCCAGAAGACATCAGCCGCAAAATGAAACCAGGGAAAAGTGATTAGAAAGTGAAGCTTCTTATGAGCTCTATTAAAAGACTATTTCAAATTTGCAAACCCTAGCTCCCTGGCCAGCACAGCTGATGGAGAGAAACAGCTTCAGCCAGAGGGCAATTCAGAGCATGAAAATCTAGATTCTCACTGAGCAGAGGTTTCTCAGGCTAAAAGACAGCCAGTAACTTTTAGTAACAAAAATCATCTGGAACACCTGTTCTCATGAGAGAAAAAAATTTTCAGCACTTGTTCCTGTTGTACCTCCTAAACTGAGTGGGACTTGCTCCAATGAGTAAGGTCTCAGGAGTGTGCAGTGTTATAGTGGTTAAAAGTTGCAGAGCTGAATACAAACATTCACATCCCTCATCACTCTTAATCACTTTCTCATTTCGAACTCTGCTGCGCAACGCGGTGCATGTTTCCAACTTCATGTTCCTGCTGGAGCTTTCCAGTCTCCAGCAGACCAGCTAAGATTGTTTGGATTCTGCCATTTATAAAACTAATTGGAGGGAGATATTGGCATGATTTATGTAATTTCAAATGTTGTTTTAGGCTTAGATTTTGGAACATTAGACTGCTGATGCAGATAGCATGTTTTATACCTGTTTGTCATGAGAGAAATGCCACCAACAACTTAGTCTTCAAATATGCCGAAAACCTAGTAGGCATTTTCATCTGTTCATGTAACAATACATACATAGATGACAACAATATTTTTTAACATGAGGTAATTACAGCAACATTGATGTGTCCCTTCTGGCAGGCTCCTTAGCCTCCATTATTAAAGGAAAGGTTGTCTTCGAAGACCATGAGTTCTAATTTGATGAAGGGCTGTTAGATGAAGATTTTACCATGGGGAGATTAAGAAACAATTGTTTTGCAGGGTGAGTCAAATGAAAGGACGTGATGCATCTTTGCATCTGCATGCCTGATTGAACACCCCAAATCCTGTTTCTTCTCCTGCTCAAGATCTGAAAATTTGTGCGGCTTCAGTCCAGGCATGAAAACCTTGTTTTTTTCTGTTCTAATATTTCAATCCCTACTAAATTTGTTGCCTATAAATAATCCATAAAGAGAGCGAAAAAGCAGTATTGGTAGGTGCATATGATCCTGGTAGAAATAGATTACACACCCAACCATTACTCCAGAAAAAAGAAAAAATTAGATGCAGATCACTTATTTTTAATGACAATTTTATAATAAACTGTGAATTTATGTAGGATGGAGGTATAAATAAGCATGCCATAATGCAGTATATTTCAGCATTCTCAAGCCAATTTGATCAATATCGCAAAATATTAGAAGAAAATTAATCAATGGTGTAAAAGCAGTGCATTAAAATTCATTGTGCATGTACATTCCTTATTAAGGAGCAAAACAGCTTGATGATGTATGTTTCTGTGAGTAAATTTTACTGAGATATAGTACACCATTAGCAGACATTTCTCAAAGGCATGTTCTAAAATCTTGAACTTGGCTGCATACAATGCATTTGAAAATGTGTACCGAATTTGGAGAAGAAGGTATGCAAAATGTGCATTCTAGTTAAAATTCAAGATTTCTTATTTCATTGCCACAACATCCTTGGGTTTTACTGTCACTTTTCAGACAGATGCAGGGGGACATTTTCCTGCTCAGAGCACTGGTAGGAAGCCTATGGCCATGATCCTGCCACTGATAGCACACAGGAGGAAAGTTGCCGCTAAGTGGAGTGTCCTTGAAGACAAAGGATAGTTTGAGGATGAATCAATCAGTTCAGGAGCCATCATTTGAAGTGCTGTAAGCCTCAGACCTTAGCTTTGCTCCTGCTGATCTCTCACTGTTACCTTCAAAGGCTGCAGGATGAACCTAAATTCATACAGAGTGCAGATAAAGAAATAGAGGTGAGACATAGATAAAACACAGAGGAAGGATTCAGCACACTCTAAGCTCTCACCAGAGCCAGCCATAATAAAGCATTATTGGTAAGGAAATAAAGAGCGAAGAATTATGGCCTAGAGATGGACTGAGAAGGGAATTTTCTTCTCATGGGAAATCTGTTCCGAACTGTGTTTCCTTTCTAAATTTAAGCAAAAGTTGAAATTCTAAATTTTTCATGGACCCACAGGAAATTCCTTAGGACCTCAGTTCAGAAAACTGAAATTTCCTTCTCTCAAAAGGATAAAAATCATTATATAGAACAAAAAACTACATGTAAAAGCCCTTTAATGTACATTAATATGCATTAATATAAACGAAATAATATTAACTAAGCTTAATTAATGCAATTCTTATTTTCAGTTTTATTAAGGAAACATTGTAAACCACGATATTGATCCTGGTTCAATGAACTGCTGTTTCTTCTCATCACTAGAGTTGCAATAGTCCTAAGTCCTGTTTCAGTCACTGGAAATCTTCTGAATGCATAAGGAGAAGAAAGTACGACATCTTCATCTCCTTCGCTGGTTCCATGTTTGAGCATAAGATCTGAATCCTCACAGACAGGCCAAAAGTGGGCTTGACTGTGCTGGGGACCAGCCCAGTCTGGAAATCTCTGGGACACAGTGCAGGCATGTTCCTCCCGTGAGCCCAACAGCAACCAGGATGTGAAGTGCTCTTTCATGCAGCACCTGGCTTTGAAAAATCCTTTCTTAGCAACTATGATAATGTAACCAAAACTGATCCAGCAAAACAGCCAAATGCTGATTTATTTTTAACTCTGCTGTTACTCCTATAACTCCATGCTCTCCCTGCAGTCACTGCTCGTATACAGGATGCGCCGCTACTGGTACAGCCAGAATTAATGCTCGAGAGCACTTCTAACTTCCAGTTTACTCAATTTATTGTAGCAGGAATTTGGGGAGACCTGCTGTTAGCTTTAGTGTATAGTGCCTACAGGGTGTACCTGCATTAGTGTTTCCATTCAGGCTGGAATTGAGGTTTGGAAGCCAATCTTGTAATTTCCCCGCCTATTGCACCTTGGTTCTTGTCTAGATACTATTTATAGTATTTAGGCTCTGATTCTCAGGTGAAACTAAAACAAAACAGGACCCCAAAGCACAGTTCAGTCAGTATTCAGACACCAGGACCAAACTGGTCCTAATTAGACTTAATCCATAGAAAAGAGCTCTTGAAATGCATGTAGTTTGGATGTCAGGTCTCCAGCAGCAACTAATGCCCTGGAAATTGGTTGCCGTTATACCGCAATACTTTCTGCTGGATGCAAGGCTCTCCTAGCCCATCTAGCCTGGCAGGGGATAAGACCTACTCACATTGCAGATCTACCACAAGGTTTGTGATGGAAATATGCAGCAAATTATTCCTGTAACTGTTAAGATCTGATTAGTGAAAGATGCCTATGTCTGAATTAAGGTTCAAGTGAGTCAATAATATGGATTTTATTTAACAATGAATGTGAGGTAAAGAAAGAAATAGACAAGCGTCCTAGTCACCCCAAAACAACAAGAGAAAGAATTAGACAAGAAATAGACAAGAGAGGAGAGACAGAGAGAGGGAACAAGAAGATAGCCACCACACATGGAGCCAGAGGCATCCCCTTGCTCCTTCTTTACACTGGGCTTCTCAGTCGTGAGAGGTTGCATTGTTGTTCAAAACTTTTCACTATTTATACATCTTAGGATGTATAACATCCTAAGAAACAAAGGAATTAAGGTTCATTGGATGCACAGTTCTCTTATTTTATTCGTTAAATGATTCCCTCACTTCTAATGCTCATTAGTCCATATGTTCAGGCTTTCTCTTCTTTTGAGTCTGTGGGTTTCTTGGGTTGATGGGCTGTGAGTCAGTAATCATGATCTCCCCCTGACAGAATTACCTTTTACCCATCAGAGCTGATTTCAGCACAGTTTCAGAGTTGGCTTTCCTTGTGGCCCATAAATTCTGCATGCTTTGTGTCCATTATCAGCGATAGATAGATTCTTCTCCCCAGGCTTTGTTAACCTCCACCAAGGTCTGAGACAACACCCGGACCATAGTACCACCTACTCACATCTCAAGTTCCCACGGTGGTGGCTTCTCTTACAGGCCAAGTTCCAGGTATCCACAGAGGCGTGTTCAGGGGGGCTTTGGTGGTCATTGGTGGCCACAGACACCATCTGTCCCATAACTTGGGGTGATCTTTGTCTGACCAGTGATACTCATATAAGCAATTGTTTCTTTACTCTGTTTGCCATAGTGGGAATTTTTGTCTGGATGCGTTAACCAGGATGAGCCAAGCAGCTCTTGCCTCCACCAAGTCTTGAGTTAGCACCACCCTGTTGCTCCATTCTGTGCTTATCTCATGGCAAAGCCCTTCTGTGGCCTTAACAGTGTTTGAGATGGGCAGCTGTGCTCTTTAAATCCTTGCAGTAACAGAAATTGCTATGCCAGTTTGCTAACAGTGATTCTCCTCAGCAGTGTTCTCTGCATATTAATTCTAAAACCAGGACACTTGGGAAACAGGGCACAAGAACAGACTCCATGACAACAATGTGGCTCTTTGGAATGACAATTACAAACTTATTATGAGAAATTTGAAAAAGTATTACATTGTTTCTTTGTTCTCAATGTCTGGCACTTTTTTCCTTGTGGATAAAAGCTTTTCCAAATGGCTTTTTTTGTGCTAAAATTAGGTATTAAGTTAATGTCTTTGGCATTGGTTTTATCCCAACTGTAAGATTTATGCCATTTCCTGGTACTAATAGAGTGTTCAACACATGCCTGGGTGGTTCAGTAATAGGTATGTCCTTGACAGATCTCAAGTCAGTATAGCTCTTTTGTAAGAAACCTGAGGAAAAAAATCCTATT
>VZTI01005564.1:674129-805637 GCA_013397865.1 Struthidea cinerea
GAAAAAAAAAAAAAAAAAAGGTCTACTTAGTGTTAAATGTGTATGGAAATAACTTCCAAATATTTGTGTTTAGAAGTAGAATCATAAGCAAAAATGTAAGTCTTGGACATGATATTTTCTCCCTCTCTAGGTTTTACCTTGTTCTTCTGAAAGGATATGCACTATTCTGACTAATGTCCTTGTCATCTCATGCATACTCTGTAAACTAAAACAGATCTTATTATACCTGTGTGACTGTTATCCTGTCATTGTTTTTAAGGATTCTATTTGTAATCCCATTTGCTGTCCAAGAATTTTCAGAGTGCTGGTGCATGAACTGGAAAAAACACCGCAGAGCCGTTGAAGTCTGAGATGAGTTTGAGGGGAGAGATGATAAAATCCTTTTTTATTTGTGCACACAGAAAGTAGGATATGGAAATTGGTAACACCTTGTAGGTGGAAAGCCACTACCTCGTTTAACAGAGCCCAATTTTACGGTAGGAATGTAATTCCATTGCTGCAATTGTGGAAGCAAATGTGTCCTTGATAATGATTCCAATTTAATTGCCAAGATATATAATCCCAGGTAATTTTATCTGAACAGCCTTGAAATTATAAGGCACAGCCATAGAGATGTGAGGTGAGGCTCCTGAGACACTCACCTAGAGTCACCGTATTCAAGGTAGGAATGGAGGCACTTACAGAAGAGGATGTGCAGGTAGATATGTGCAACGGATAGGTAAATTGCCCTCTAGAAATTCTTAGGGGTGACCAAATAGCTCATGTGTGTGCAAAGGCTGCAAATGTCAGCAGCTAATGAGACAAGTGCCATCTCTAAAATCATGCTCCTAACTTGTATTGCATCACCCAAGCAATCCCGCTCGTGTGAGAAGAGGCTGTAGAATTGACTGTTTAATTTTGACCTCAACATACTGTTATGGAAGAGTGTTTTGTAGGCCTATGTTAAGTTTATTTAAAACAAAGATGGTTTCTTCAGACTTGTTTGGTTTTTTGTTTGTTATTATTATTTTTTTAAAGGTCCTTTTATCAATTTGTGATTATAAGTTTCATATATAACTCAAACCTTCAATTTGAAATAAATTGCTACTAGGCCTGGAAAGAAAAAAAAAAGTGTGATGCGTGAAGAAGCTCCAGAACAGACGAAACACGCTGTTTACAGTAAATGACTTTTGGTTCGGTTCTGAGACAGGTTTGTGTCCTGACAGAAGCCAACTGTACCAGGTACAGGCATGAAATGAGAAACTAAGGAAACAAGGGCTCCTCTCTCCCAAAAAATAAGGTGTATTTGAAAGGAAAGCAGTCTTTTTCCAGGTGCAATGGAACTGATTAATGAGTTGTTTCATCTGGCAAAGCAAGCTGGCTATAGGTGGGACAAAGGGCAAAACACTTCCAAGCCATAGACAAATACTGAGAAACCTCAGAGCAAGAGGATCAGGAAAACAAATCATCAAACTCCAAAGAATATTTAGTTATGAATAAGAAGAGACCAAGTTCAATTTACAGACAATGATGATGACCATGATGCTTATTATTATCTTGTTTGTTCCCTGTTTGCACAACACATTTTGTATTAAAAATCTCTCCCTAGTGCTAACATCAATTTATATCCACTGCTGTATCTCCCAGAACAAGAAACCTCCAAACCAGTCCAGCCTGAGGAGAAAGACACAGAAAGTAGGATTGCTATGCCACTGGTCTATTTGAGAGGCGTGGGTGTACAACTGTGGGAGAAGCCCAAGGAAAACACAGCCTTGACAGAAGACTTTGTAAACAGCAAGCCAAAGTTAAAGTTTTGGTGTATGCGTTATCCGTAGGGAGCTTAAAGTCCCATATGGAGCTTAAAAGGCCCATAGGGCTACAACAAGAGTTTGTTCAGCTTTGTGATGCCCAGAGAGACTTCAACAACAAATAAAGTATTGTGGATGCAAGAGACAGAAAACACACTTGACAAATATCACCTTACATAACGACTGCCTGCAGGTTTCCACAGGTATAGAAAGTAATGAACGCACACAGAATGGAATAAAATGTATGTCGAGAGTTGACAGTTCACTTTAACAGAGACCTGCATAGAGCCATCAAAAATAAATATATATAATGACAAATCATACTCTGAAGAACATATATTACTGAATGACTCTAGGAAATGACTGTAACCTGCTGCAAATTTTTTTTACTTTGTCAGTGCTCTGTACTGGTCTCTGCAGAGAGTGAAGGCACCAGAGGAATGAGGGCTGTGGTGGAGCCCTTTGCTGATGCAGAAAAATAGTTCCCTGTTGGCCACCCTTCCAGTTTCAGACTGGAAAGTGCACAGCAAAGCAAGAAAGGAAGAAGCAGTAAACAAAGAAACAAAACCACAACAACCTTCTCTTTTCCATACAACCCCCTGCTAGGTACTTTCTCAAAACATGTATACACTGCTTTATTTAGTACTATATTATTCATGCAAAAGCTCCATTTCTTCATCAGGTCAATACCCAACTGCGTTGTGCCTGGCAAGGCAAGCCATTTATTAATTAGAGCTGCCCTGCAGTCTGTCACTCCTGTTCCAGTACACTTTGTTTGTGCCATTCTCCAGCTGGTACAGCCATGATGTCACTTACTTTCAAAGATGATTTTAAAATGTGAGGAGAAAATGTGGAAAACAACAGAGTTAATCATGTTTCAAGCAAACTTCTGAAACATTGCCCAGTGTTACATCTTCTGCAAGAAAGGGACGTATCTGTACATGTCTCTTGGGAGGGTTTTTTCTATTTAAAAGTTGTGAACACTCTAAATTTCATTGTTTGAAATGTTGTAATACATTTGTCTGACAAATAGTATTGATAACAATACTGTGCTTCACATTTGGCTTTAATCTGCTGCTCCAAAAACACTTTGCAAAAGAAGTCTGCACCACTACCTCCATTTATACATTTCTGTTTCCCCTCGATCACTTTTTCATAAGATGCTCAGTAGAAGGTGTGCAAATAGGAGTGGCAGTGTTGTACAATTCTCTGCCTCAGTGATTGTTTCAACCCTTGTATTTGATCACTCAAGGGAAGCAACCTAGTGCCTACAGCACACCACACAGCCCTATCTGCCTTCACTGGCGGGGAATCAGATGTGTGAGGTCGTCCTGTGGCACCGTCATCTTTCAGCAGAACTGCTCTGTGCAATCTGTTTTCTGAAGAGTTTTCATTTCACTATCTCCCAAGCTACTGATAGCATCTTGTGACTGAAATCTGTCATTTTTATGTGCATGCTATATCTCACTGAAGCCTCATCTTACCAGACCTCTGATACAGTCTGTAATACATGTGAAAGGAGCATTTTCAAGACATCCCAAAACAGATCACAATGAGAAGGCTAAGGCCATTGATGGGCCTGTACTGTATTTTTTAACTAAAAGGGAGTTAAAATGATGTTTTTGGTCTTTATCCATTTCTGTTGTTGTCACTATCTGTGGCAACAGCTATCTGTGGTGCTCTCCAGAAGAAGAAAACCTTAATGACATAACAGAAAATGCTGAGGAGAGTAGAGGCCCTTCCCTGTGTTTCTAACAACCCTGTATTCTTTGACCCACAATAAAAAAAAAAGGCCAGCCTTTGTCCTGTGTATAGAGACACAGATCTTCCAATTAAGTTTGCCTTCCTCTTTCATAGCTTTCTCTTGGATGGGAATGTGCTTATGAGTGCATAGGGAATGGTGATCTAGGGTTACTACTTAGGGTTAGAAGTACAGACTTAAAATGTCAGGCAGTTTTCTGATACTTGGACCCACATTTCACCCCACAGAACACAGCCAGGGTGTCTCTGCAACATGGGCCAGGCCTGCGGTGGCCAGCCAGCAGGAAAGACAGTAGACGTGCTCATAGTAAGAAGGCTGAAAGGCTCCAATGTCTCTGTTTGTCAAAACAGGACTCAGAGGAAATCCTTCCTGAATCTCTTTCTCTCTGTTTGGCAAGTCAATGGGCTGACAGCCTGCATTGGGCTTGTGTGGCCAGGTTCTGGTAGTGGGATAGGCTACGGGGGTGGCTTCTGTGAGAAGCTGCCCGAAGCTTCCCCCATGTCCAGCAGAGCCAATGCCAGCTGGCTCCAGGAGGGACCTGCCCCTGGCCACTGCTGATCCCATCAGGAATGATAGCAATGCCTCTGTGATAACATATTTAAGAAGGAAAAAAAGTTATTGATAAGATGTAATTGCTCTCAGAGAAGAGAGGAGTGAGAATGTGTGAGAGGAACAGCTCTGCAGATGCAAAGGTCAGTGGAGAAGGCAGGGAACATGGTCCAAGCATCAGAGCAGAGGTTCCCCTGCAGCCTCTGGTGCAGCCCATGGTGAAGCAGCTGTGCCCCTGCAGCCCATGGAGGACCACAGGGATGCAGAGATCCAACTACAGGTCATGGAGGAGACCCACACCACAGCAGGTAGATTTCAGAAAGAGGGCTCTGAGCCCACGGGAAACCTGTGCTGGAGAAGCCTCCTGGCAGCGACCTGTGGCCTTGTGGAGAGAGGAGCCCGTGCTGGAGCAGGTTTCCTAGTAGGACTTGTGACCCCGTGAGGTACCCCCTCTGGAGCAGGTTGTTCCTGAAGGACCACACCCCCTGAAGAAGTGACCCATGTTGCAGCAGTTCGTGAAGGACTGCTGCCCATGGGATGGACTCATGTTGCAGAAGTCCATGGAGGCCTGTCTACCATGGGCGGGACCCCACGGTGGAACAGGGGAAGGACTCCTCTCCTTTCTGTGTCGGGAAATATCCCCTGCACTATTTAAACTGCTAGTTCACTCTTTGTCTCTGTATCCTCTCTGTCACATTGCTTTTTTACCTGCTAATTAAATTGCATAATAATTCATAGTGTTTGTGTGAAAACCTTATTTCTCTGAGGACAAACACTCTTTCCCACCTCTGTGAAGGGACTGGCATTACTCTGAACTTGCAAAATTACTCTTTTCTAAAAACTAACCTATATGACGTTAAAATTGTAGCACCCAGTCGGCAGATTGTGCACCATCAGATTTAATGTAGATGAAAAGAGAAACCAAGGTGGAAATCTGAGGTGGTCAGTTGTCACAGCTAGAGCCTAGCTGCATATAGCTCCAGTCTGATTTTTGTAAATGGTTCTAGAAGTCGAGAGTGGATGACAAAGATCAGGACAAGCAGTGTCCTTCTGTTATGTCAAGATTTTGAGAGACTAATGGGAGCTGCAGTGGCAAGAGGCAGCTCTATTCTTACTCAGTGCTCCTGTCAAGATGATCACTGCACCTAATAAATGGGGCTTTTTTAAATTTTTTTTTTAAGAAATAAGATGGGATCAGAATTGCTTGAAAGGATTTGCTTCCCAGGGAAAAGCACATGGGAGGAAAATGTGATATTATTCCTTAAGAAATGAAGAGGAAAAAATGTAACCATCTTTCCTCAATGTACTTCCTGAAGAAGCAATTTTTCAGTGGAGGTAACATTCCTCTCTGGACACTTGCAAGCCTACACTGTGCCAGGTGCAGATATTTTTTGAGGGAGCAAAACAGAAGCTGTGCTTAAAAATATTTAGAGTGCTTTCTCTTTAAGTTTGCTGAACAAAGGTGTAATTCCAGAGAGCTATGCCATCGGTTATTACAGTGTTAAATCAGATATGAGATGTCATTCCCTGGCACTAGCAGCTCTGGGCACACTTGCTCAATGACCTCTGTTTTCCTCATGGGTGAATTAATTATGTGATTGTCTCTCCTTCAAATTAACAGAGTTCTACCATTCTCCACGTGAAGAGATCAAACAGTCCCATGTGACTTGCAAATTAGTCCTCTAAGTGAAGGTCCCCATACAAACAATTAGGTTGCTTTAGTGAGAGATAGTAACATTACCTATTTTGAGTACAAATGCCTGGAAAGTTCTCTTCCATTCCTCCTTTTTAAACTGAGCTTAATTAAGCTTAATGCCACAAAGTATTTCTGACACTACAGGCTTATCAAACCAACTTAATGAAGAAGTAGAAGGCATTGTTTCAGTGTCAATTATTAATCTTAAAAATCCAGTGGATTGAATGTTTCATGTTGTTTGTGAATCTCAAATATGTGTAAAGAGCTCACATGCCCTGAGTGTGTGTGCAGGTGTCTGTGTGGGTGCCATCCCCAACCTGGAGTGACCAGCAGGGCCAGAGCCTCTGCCTTGATGACCCCAGAAGCAGCTTGTGCTTTACCAAGGCTAATCCTGCCTGGCTCATTGTGGGAATACCCTGCATTTGCAGGGGAAAAGCCAGGAGGAACCAGTGGAGCATTGCTTTAGCTTGTCCCTCTGAAAGGGAGGAAGGAATCCACCATGAGGGATTCCAGGGACGAGGCTGTTGGGAAAGGCAAAGTTCAAGCACAAAGGACAGCCCAAGACAGAGGCAGTCTGAAGCCTGTTTATATAAAATGCAAATGTATGGCTAGAAAACAATCAAAACACTAACATTGAATTATAACCTCTGTTGTTGAGGTTACATCTTTTTTGGCTGTTTTGCTTCTTTGTTCATCTAGTTGCCATTCTGTGAATTGAATTAGTAGCATGAAGTGACATCTTATGTGAGAACTGTGTTTTTCACCAGGTATATACATTACTGGTCTCAGCTGTAAAGAATCTGACCCAGAGAAGTGATCATTCCTTAACTTTCATGTGTTGCTTTTCAGTGAAGAAATGTTATTTAAACCTTTATTGAGTAGGTGATATTAAAATAATAATTGTTTCAGTTGACCAAGTTGTTCCGTCCCACAAGATTGTGAAAAATGGAAAAAAAAATCTTAGATTGTCTGCAGATTCATGCTTTCTCTCAGTTATGATTATCAACGCATAGAGCCATGTGAATCCCAGGATGCCTCAAAAGGCTGTGGCACCCTCTGCAATCTCACTCGTCTCTGGCTACCTGAGAGTATCATTGCCACACTTTTTCCTTCCTTTTACTTCTATAAAAGAGACTTCAAAGGAGACTAAAGCAGAAGCAGAAAGGGAGAAGTAGGTCAAAGAGTCAAACAAGGCCCACTCCTTCAGATTTTAACCTCAATTATCAGGTATTAAGAGAAAACTCAGATGGTCACTCTCTGCTGTTAGAAAAATGAAGCAGAATCTTTTCAGGTCAAAATTATCATAAATCATTGAAACTTTTGTGATTATGACAGCAAACAAAACTGAACTTCTGTTTCAGTTAATGTAAATGGTTTAGTCATTGTTCCCTTGCACAAAATCCAGTACATTCACATTTATTCTATTTCTGAATGACAGGTACAACACTCACTTTAACAGTACCTATTTTGTTCTAAATAGCATAGTCCAGAACATTTTGTAAAGAAGGAAGTCTAGTGAAGACTAACCCTCCTAATGATATTCTGCAAAACAATAAATTTTTCTATTTAATAACTGCATTACGGGGAATCACATTTTTTGGATGTGTTCTTGTAACATGTAATTATCTTTTGGTTTTGCCTTTCAGACCTTGAAATGTCTAACAGTAACTGAATATTTAGCCACTTGATGTTCATTTACTTGCAGGAGTGCACACGCCTGTGTAGATCTGAAGATGATATATAGGAGAGAATGTTGGATTTCCTGCACAAACAAAAAAATTTAGTATTAAAGAGATAAAGAGCACAAACTCTAGGCCTTTACAATAAAACTACAATAATAAAACTCACTGAAATGGAGAAAATACTGGAGAAATAGCAATAAGTGAGTGCAATAGTATTTTGGTTTTTATGAAAATCAGTCAGTGTTGAAGCCTGTTAAGCAACATGAAAGAAACATAAAGAATTTTCCACCTATTCTTTTGGATTTAGTAAGGAGATGGAAGTGTCCGCTTAGAGAATAAATGCAGACATACATTGCTTCACCCCTAAGTAAAGTAGATTTCCACTTTATAACTGCACAGATCCATGGAGTGAGCTTCTCTCCAAAAATGGAAAATAGCTTATCATACTGAAAAAATCTTGCACAAGTTTCAAAGTCTTAGCATAACTTGTCTCTAAGCTGACATGGCATTCTGACCCTGTGAGCATCCCAGTGACTGCCCTGGTGCCAACATATGACTGCCTGTGGGACCACCAGCAGAGCCAGACAGCAGCAGTGGGAGAGGGACAAGGCTTGGGGTGAGAGGCCCTCAGAGAGAGAACCAGCTATGGCTGGGTTTTGTCCTAGGAGCACTGCTGGCACTGCTGCCAAGAGAGGAAAGATGAGAAGGCAGGGAAAAGCGTGTTGTTATTGTTTCCTGGGTCCAGAATGAGATTTTTACATGCACACAAAGTGCTGAAGCCACTGGCAGCCAATCTGAAAAACAGCAGGAAGCCCTAAGGTCATGCTGTACTCCTTTTTGGGAGTGTCTTAAAGGAGTAGTGCACACAACTGAGCCAAATGGACCCAATACCAGGCAGAAGTCTCTATATATTTATAAACACACATAGTGTGTTTAGAGTAAGATTTTGAACCACATCTGGCTCACTCTAAACTGTCTCAAACTTGTGAAAATGTCTGTGGGGAATCAGTGCGCTATCATACAATGGACCCTTTTTCTACCCAGCTGTTTTAACCTAAAGAACTGCAACAAGGGTGTTCTTAAATAATCCATACCTTGTGCAGGCAATACCTGACAGTCAAATTAAGGAAATGGCAGAGTTCGGTGCCACTGAGTGCCTCTGTCATGGCATTGCTCCACAACATGCTCTGACCCAGGCAACAGGCTGCACGGAGGGCAGCTGCATGGACAACTCTGAGAGCTCCTGCTCTGAGGTTGCAGAGACAACGTTATTCTCAACATCATCTACCTCCTGCATGTTCCCTTGGCTTACTTTACAATACTTTGGGCACTACTTTCCTCAGTAAAATACAGCTGTGACACTGTATTTAAGAGTATGGAAGGACATTGTTGTGATCTCACCTGCTCAGGAAATGCAGCAGGAGAACAAGATTTGTCTCATGCCCATGCAGCTGCACTGAGTTACAGGAGTGGGGTATTCTGTTCATAGGCTGTGCAAGGGACCAGGCCCACTTTTAAGCAGGAAGATTGTTTTTGTACAACTGTCCCCGAGAAAAAAATTCTCCCCACAATGGACACAGGTATGTTGGTTTAGCTGCCTATAACAAGGAAAACATCCTTGACTAAAACAGAGGTACAATGGAAAACGGAGAGGAATGTCACAAATCCAGGGTAAGTGCCAAAACAAAATTGTAAATATGTCAAGTATTTCAGTACATTAACAGTTAGAAAGACTGTCTCCGTGTCCCAATGCTGGTAATTATTGCTTATCTTCCAAGCCTGATACTGAATGTATTTTGAAGCCTAGGATACTGTACACTCAGAGCTCGACCGGGTTCTATGCTGTGTGAGCGGCATTTAGAAGCAATGCCTGCTGGGTAGGGAGGGTGCATTTGCACAGAACAGGTTTGGTTCTGCCTGGCCAAATGCCAGTGAGAGCCTAAGCACAGCACCATTCTCTTATGGCCAGAATGGAGGTGCCCTGTTTTTCATCAGCTTGGGCTGCAGTACAGGGAAAGTTGTTTCAGTCATCCATGTAGATACTCCAAAGGTGTACCTACACTGGTGAATTTTGTTGGGCCTGATCAGTGATGGCTTTCATGCTAAGAGAAGCATTACAGCTGTGTGTGCCCAGGTGTGTGCTCTGCAAATGGCAGGAGGATGTCTCCTGGGCTCCCCTCCTGCCTGTTGCATCTTTCCAGTGATTTTTATACTATCCTAAGGTATGAAGTAATCTTTACTATCAGCTCAGGCAGATGATTTCTTATCAGAGCTCTGCAGCAGTTTTTGTTGTTCTGTGTTGGTCCTTGACAACATCTGGGGGGGCACAAGTGGCTTGAAATTCCTTTGCAGCCTTTGAACCACCAAAGGCTCGTAAGGGCCAGTGGCATGGCTGCAATCGGAATTATCAGCTTACTATCAAGAGGCTCTAATGTTAATGACGAGTGGGTCCTTATATGTTGCAGAACTGGCCCGACTGAGAAAGACAAATTAAACAGAAAAGGCTTTCTCTCCTTTTTGCACTGGAATATTCTCTACTTCTGTAGATAATTTATTCTTGAAGGTTTTAGGAGGAATAAGCTTGTCATGTCATCTTATAGCAACAAGAAAAGCTGCAGGAGCAGCAAAAGCAGTAGATCTAAACAATGTTTTGGCTGGCCAAGGCATAGCCATAATGACGACTGCTGAGAAGGCAGTTTTCCTCAGATGTGTACATTTTATCTCCTGTCTCCCAGGCAACATCCTAATGTCTTTTTGAAATTGCTAAAGACCAACTAATGTATTCTAATACTGTAACAAGCCTTATCAAGCCAGTACAATGCCACGCCATTTTCTATTTTGAGTCACGTACAATAAACCAAACCCAGTTACTAAATACTGATAGCTGTAAGTATTCATTCCCATATCAACATGTAAATAAAGCTACATTATTTTCACATTTGGTATGAACAATAGGTTGAATCCGTACACTGAATTTCTACGCAAGCCGTATATGCAATTCTATTATATACAATACGAAATTCCTCGGAAATAATTTTCTCAATGTTCCTTATGGTTTAGAAAATATATTTGTATTAAACCAACAAACTTTCATTTCTCAATACCAAAATTCTAGCTTTGTATGTTGCAACATTCACAATAATCAATATTCTAAAACCTATAATCAGTAGCATCAAAAATACAGAAAATTTTTTTCTGCATCTGAAAGTACTTGAAAAATAAAGATATAAATAAATAAATACATGCAGTACGTCTTGACACAGTAGTTCATGGATATCATAAAACATAAAGGCTGAGTTGGGATGTAGACTGTCAGCTCCCATGGCATAACTTGACACAGTAGAGTACACTTTTCAAACATTATTAAAGATTGAAAATGACCTTATGGTCTTCTTACAGCTGGTGCAGAGATAGAGAACAGGATAGCTTATAATTTTTAATTTCAGTCTGGAAAATATTTCTGTAACCTATATTCCCACACATAAATAAAAACATTCTCTATCTACAGGGGAAAATATAAAAAAAAATTACCTAGCAAAATATAGTCAAAAACTATCAGCAGATCCGTGAACGCAGGAAGAAATCCATTCTGAGAAATATTCCTGCTTCAAATAATGAACTACACAGAAAAACTAGAAATAAAAATAACAAAAGTAATACCCCTTTTTAAAGAACAGTAGCCTTGCTCACTAAGCAGTCAGAAGACGGGAATTCCCATTTTTAAGACTGATATTTTCTGTGTAAATGATAATGACTGCGCTTGGCGTCAGAGATAAACTCAGTATTAAGAGAGAAAGAATTCAATCCTTTTAAATCCTATTCCAGACTGCTGAAAACAAGAATACATCTCTTTTCTGCAATCTCTTTATCAAATTTGCTGTCCCTACTTTGCGGTGAGTAGAAAATACTTCTGGATCAATGGTTTCTTTCAGTTTTACTAAAACCTGCATCTTACAAACAAGTCATAAACAGGATTTGCTGAAACAGAATTGTATAAGTTTTGTATTTCTGAAAAAGCATGCTAATAGTTTAAGAAATATTGCAACACAATTTACTGCATGTAGAAAGTTAGAAAGTATAATAAACATCAGGGCTAAATCCTGTTTAAGGCTGTTCAGTCCATATACACCATATGAGCTGAGAGAATGGCTTATAACAGAAACAATTTTTAGTGACGCATGAGGCTTAGAAGGTGTTGCAATTTAATTTTTGAAGAGCTTGAATTTGTAGTGGAATGGCAATAACCATCAGTCACTGGAGGCGCAGGCTGCCTAGAACAAATGCAGAGCACAGATGAGGGTGAAGGACCAGTGCAGGTTCATTCTCAAAGACTGTTTTCTCTTCATTTGAAAAAAACAGAATGAAGTGTTAGGTGTGAGTTGCTTTTTCTATTTCATGTTGCTATATTTCTGCCTACAATAAAAGCTTTGTTGATGTGGTCAAAGACAAGAGGATCAAGTGCACCCCAGTCAGTTTGCAGATGACACTAAGCTGGGCAGGAGTGTTGGTCTGCTGGAGGTTAGGAAGGTTGTGTAGAGGGATTAGACAGGCTGGATCAATGAGCTGAGGATAATGGTATGAGGTTTATTAAGGCGAAGACGTCCCGCACTTGGGTCACAACAACCCCATGCAACATGGCTGGAAATCTGTCCCCTGGAAATAAACCTAGGGGTGATGGTTGACAGGGGCTGAGCATAAGCCAGCATGTGCTCAGGTGGCCAAGAAGGGCCTGTATCAGCAACAGTGTGTCCAGCAGGACCAGGGCAGTGATTGTCCCTGTGTACTCGGCACTGGTGAGGCTGCACGTCAAATCCTGTGCTCAGTTCTGGGCCCCTCAGTTCAAGAAAGTTACTGAGGTGCTAGAGCGAGTCCAGAGAAGGGCAGTGGAGCTGGTGAAGGGTCTGGAGCACAAGTCCTGTGAGGGAACTGGGGTTCTTTAGCCCTGAATGAAAGAAACTCAGTGGAAACCTTATTGCTCTGTACAACTACATGAAAGGAGATCGTAGCAAGTTGGGTGTCAGCTTTTTCTCCCACACAACCGGGGACAGGACTAGAAGAAATGGCCTCAGGTTGCACCAAAGGAGGTTCAGTTTGGACATCAGGAAGAACTTTTTTCACTGAAAATCTTGTTGGGCACTGGAATGAACTGCCTAGAGAGGATGTGGAGTCACCATCCCTGGAAGTGCTCAAGAAATAACTGGACATGGCACTTAGTGCTATGGTTTTGTTGGTGTGGTGTTGGATCAAAGGTTGGATCCAATGATCTTGGAGGTCTTTTCCAACCTTAATGCTTCTAAGGTTCTATGTCCAGAATGTGGTTAAATGCACACTGCTGACCAGTACAGTTTGCTTTATCGGTAACAGCTTTAATTGTGCACAGCTAAGCTTGGGAAACTCGGGTTTTGCTGCTGGAAGTGCTCACATGCCTTCTGCCAGGTACCAGGCACCAGAAATAATTATACAGAAACTTTCATCTCCTCATAGTTCCTACCAAAACCAATATGACAAACAGACTACTTCTAAGGACCTAAAAGAAAACATAGAGAGTAGTAACAGTCAGAATGAATTTTATAAAAACACATCATATCAAGTCAAATCAGTTTCTTTATACTCAGGGTATCAGAGAGAAGAGGCAATATATGCCATATTCCTTGGCTTATGTAAGACTTTAACACTATGTTGCATGGAAGCCCAGTAGCCAAGCTAAGGAATATTTGGATGGGGGAAAAAATAAATTCTAAAGTCATGAGAAAATTCTGCTTGTGAATTCATTATCAGTGGCTCAGGTACACCCTGAAAAGGACTGAGTAATGTTCTACAAAGATCAGTCCTAAGGGAGTGGTATTATCAGGTATTATTTTCAATGATCCAGATGATCAAATACAAAATGTTTTGATTACATTTGAAGACACCAATAAGCTGATAGTGTAATTGCGAAATGGGAGTAGAGTTCAGTGGAATCCTGATACACAGGGAAATGATATTTAAAAAAAAAGGTGCTGTTTAACATGTGCAAATCTCAGACCATGAACTTGGGTAAGAACAATTAACTGCCCAAAAAAAAGGAAGGGAACAAAGGGCTGAGTTAGAGCTCTGCAGAAGTATATTTAGAATTGTTGTGAATCATAGCTTCAAGGATTGTGTAAATGCAAAGCCCATGAGATTAATCACTCACAATGATTAATAACCTGTCATAGCCAACAGAACATTTCAAATAATCCTTCTCCTTTCAGTGCTGACCTCTGCTGAAGTGCAGCAACACTGGGTGTTGAGCAATGAAATCCAAGAAAGACAGGAGGTACCTGGAGGGTTTTCAGAGATAAAAATTTCTCAGAAGAGAAGTGAGAAGGAAGAGAGGTCTGAAAAACAGGAGAAGACGAAAGTTTGGGTGAGATGGAGTTCTGTTGCTTGCTGCCTTATTAATTTCAGGATGACAATTAAGGCTTCAAGTTTCAAACTTTGAATGTTGAATCCTCTCACAGGAAAATGAAATTACTCATATTCCCCACAAAGTCCTGTCATGGCATTTAATAGCTTTTATCACTTCCCAGAAACACTGCAAGTGACAATGAAATATCTTACAATGTGACCAGGTTGCTTATCCCAGTTTTTTTCAATTCTCAACTAATTCCTTTTTTCATCCTCAGCCAAAAATATCAGCAACATTCTTTTACTTCACTTTCTAGCTTTCGAGTTTAGAAACTCTTATTTCACATCTTCAAACCTTGCACATGAACCACAATACCTAGAAGTGTCTTTTATATGTTCTTTTGGATCCAGCACTTTGTGCCTCTGGGTCTTAGAAAATCTACGACAGACACTGAAACTGTTGCCAGCCATGATGGTCCTTGGCTTCTGACCCAGCACTTATTGAACGAGGTGTTCACTACTCAAAGTGCTTTTTTCAGTCTACACCTGAGCTCAAGCACTGTGTCTGGATTGCATTCATTTCACACAACAGCCAACGATGACTTCTTTGTCTTAAAGGAAGAAAGCATAAGAGGCAGAGAACAATTAAAAACTTCAGCTTCAGTTCCTTCCTCATTCTAGTTGCTTTCATTCTGTCAACTCTATTCAATGTCCTGTGAAACCCCCAGAAATGTGAGATAACTTTTTCAATCTGCAGAGCATATGTAGCATAAATCCCACTTGCCTGGTGGGAAAGAGAGGGGATGCATCCTGGTCCCTTGCTTGCAGTGCTACAGTTTCTAGCTAAATGTGTGCTCCTCAGAAGAGGCTGTCACAGCAGGGGTGTTTTCTATGGCATGGCTGTCGCTGTCATGTCTGAGACGGGTAAAGAAAATGACATAGAGTCCAGGCTTATGAACAAGTGGAAGTGCTTTAATAATTTTCCAAATGCTTTTATAGGTTAGTTCGCAAAATTGTGTTGAATGGCAATAGGTAATTGGTTCCTCGGCCATCCACCCCTTGAGAGGATTGGCCAAGTTCTAAGATACCTATTCCAAAATATTTTCAAAGTCAAAGCCATAACAATCTTGCAAAACAGCCTGCAGGTGCAAGAATTTTATAAAACTGTGACCTTGTTTAAAATAGTTGGCATGGGAAAGACAGTCTTCTCACAGAATATTGAGAAAAGGCTGAAGAATTTCTCCGCTTCTAGCTTTTTAGCACCTACAGCATGGCCACCATGCTTACACCTGGCAAGCATGGTATTCATTTCCTGGCATGCAGAAGAGACATTAGTATACTGTGAAGTTTTCAATGCCTGGTGTTACCCAAACTACACCTGTTCTGATGTCTGGGAGGTGTTCATGGCCCAGGTTTTCTTCCTCAATATAAGCAAGGTGTGGGCTGAGAAGGGATGGGGCTAGCTTGATCTTGCCCTGTAATAGCCTTGGCATCTAGCCTGTGCTTGCAAGGGCTGGGAATGCTCCCAACATCCATGCTATAGAAACAACTCCTGAGACCTGAGTTTACCTAGAAATAAATCATTAGCCTGACAAGAAAATCTCTATATCTAAACATCACTCTGAGCATCCAAGTTTCAGTCACCACTGAAATGCATGAAATTTCTATTCAGCTGCCATATGCTATGGAAAAAGCCTTAAGTGCCTCAACAGATAAGTGCCAATGAATGCCACCTTTTACTGCGACCCTTCTATTTCTTGGGATGGATAAGGACTGCTATCCCAGGGTCACAGAAGGGGAAGAGAGAATAAAAGGTGGGAAGTTTCCCACTGACTGTCGCAGTGTGACACTCTCCTGGTAGCTTTCTAGGAGAAAAAGCATAGCCTTGTACGATTCATGTAACAGCAATCTAATGCTAAGCATCAGTGTCCTCTGATAGCTTGTTCCCATGCCACTTCTAACTTCTCAATAACAGTAAAATAAGTGTGGCCCCTTCCTATTCTACATAGCTTCTTTGAGAGTGCTTCAGCAATCCATCTCTCCATTTTCCAGGGCTGTTTTACCACAGTGATTCGTAACAGCCCAAATTTTCTCCCTTCAGTGACCAGCATGATAATTATTCAGCTAGAACTAGGAAATCACATCAAATTCTGTCACCAGTGACTAGCCACGATGTCCTTACTTGTGTTTTCCCAACACAACAGTCTGTCTACAGTGCTTGCTTTTCCATGCTGTCCAGAGTAATTCAAGATGCATTCTAAAGCCTTGGGTTTTCCCACTTCCTGGTAGTTTCTTGGCCCAAGGATTTAAAGAAATTCTCTTTTTGCCATGTGCAGCATATTCTACACTGTGAAAAAGTGGAATACATCCAGTACTTGGCATCTATTAAGCATCTGTATTCCAACTAACAATTAATTAGGATTAAGGGATGCTGAAAATATATCTTATAGAAGAAGAAAATAATTACCAACTATTAATCATGTATTATGATTATGTATTATTCTTTCAGGTACTTAAAAGATAATTGTATGCACTTTCCAGAGGATCTAAGGAGACTTGTGAAATATTTAAATTGCCTTATAAACCAGGATCAATTGAGAAATGTCCAAGTTTCTCACAGGCAGACTAATGCTTTACTGCAGCACTTCTGTCTCTCTGCTCATGCTGTTATTTCAAACACAACCTGCACCTTGCAGCTCCCTAAATCACAGTTTACTGCTGCATAGCAAGGTAAACAATCTCTATCTATAGGACATTGTTGTAGATTGTAGAATTGCATCCCATGTCAGTGAACAGAAGAGAGTACCACTCCGGGATGCAATTGCTGGGGAAGAATCTCCCGCATCCACTTGTCAGTGGAGGGGGTTGTCAGGAGGACCTACAGACCCCTCAGTTTCTACTTAATGCCTCAGAGATATGTACCTGATGCTGTAGTGGTGAAAAAGGATGCATCAAGAGAGCTCTTCTTCCCCATCATATACATTGAGAGGAACTCTTCTGCGCATTGGCCATTTATACCTTTCAAGTGATCTAGACAGGCAGTACCCTCTGGTTTCACATCAAAAGATCAATCACAATGTTCCTGGGAAATCAGTGATGAAGCTGAGTCTCTCTGGTTAGGCCTCCAGGTCTGGAAACATTATGTGTTTCTAAATTCAGTGTAATGAATCTAAGCATTAACCGTTCATAACTCTTAGTAATCCATGCTTAATATGAAGGCTAATTAAACTAAACATAACAAACTTGCCTGCAACTAGAACTGGTTGTATGTCATTTGAATTAAAAAATAGAAAAAGATTATTTGCATATCCACAAAACTTAACTCCCACAAAAATATTCAATAACAAAGTAAATCTTAATTTTTGAGTACTAGATCTCACTCATCAGAATAAAAAATAATGCAAAAAATAATTATGCAAAATTTATTTTAACTCCAGAAGGAGATTTATCAAATATCAAATCTGAAATACTAGAAAATGAAAAAAATGCTTCTGGGTACAGTGTTTTTACTTTATATGTTGTTGATATCAGAAGCTCATATGGTAATACCCTTTCTGATTCTTAGGTATGTGTTGTACTCAGAACGATGATTCAACAGGTTTTCATTTTGTATTTTTCATCATGTGTAAAACACTGTTTGTCCTTTCCCCAAAAACAAATGTTTAATATATGCAGATTTATTTTACTAGCCACCTAAATTGCTGACTCACTTATAAATGAAGATTAGTCCTCTAAGAGAATGACCATCTGTTTCAGCCATTTCTTCTCTATAATGAAATTGGAGTGAAGTGATTTTAACAATGGAATTTTAACAGCCAAGTGATTTCTACTCCTGGAAAGGAAAAAAAAAAAAGTCTGGAGCCCTAAGCTATTCTTGAATAAAATACATTATAATTTATTTAATTTATATTCTTACTATTGTTAGGAATAAGCATGCTTTGGGCAAGGTGCAATTAGCAGGTCGGCATGACGGGTAAGTTCTGAATGGGACCATTGTAACCTCCACAGCTGAAAATAGGTCTGACCTTACAGAAAATTTCCATGTAGAAACATTATGAGGACATGGGGCACCATTCAGAAATACTCTGCATTATTTGACACAGATGACACTATTCTTTAAACAGGCACAGATGCTTGTGCTTAAGAAACGTTTGTAACATTTATTGACGGCTTATTATGTGCTGCTGTTGGGGAACTCTGACCAGGAATTAGATATTGATACATAGATTTGAATATTGATCTTGAAAGCTAGGTATCGAGAGTCTGGGATAAGGGTCCTCATTCGCCTTTTTAAACACAGGCCTCTAAACCAAAACATTTCCGAGGACTTCGCTGTTTCAGACAAATTTCATTCTTCTTTTTTAAAAGCTTTGTGTCCCACAGAATTGCCTCACCAGGAAAAAAAATAGTCATCCCTGTGTTATCAACACTGTTTTGTACACAAATCCAAAATACAGCACATAATAGGCTGTTCGGAAGGAAATTTACTCCATCCCTGCCAGATCCTGTATGGAGTGATATTCAAACACAAACATGGAGAATAATTGAAATAATTGATTATGCACTGTTCCTTCAAGCATGCATATATGTTAGTACATTACGCACTAATACATTGTAAGTGTGACAGGTATGGATGACAAACATAATTAAACCTGATATCTAGGTCTTTAACTAATAAAAAACATAATTAATAAAGAAGGAGTAATCAAACTCAAATTATTCTGTATGAATTATAAACAGTTTAAGTCTGATTTAACTTTTCTGCATTTTTTTTGATCAGAAGGAGATGAGACTTCTGTTAGATGTTCCAAAAATTTTTTTTGCTAAGAAGTGAAGGCTTGATCTAAATACTGAAATCTCCTTGAATATAAATGACAAATTGACTTAAATCTAATTTGTATGAAAGTGCCTTTAATCCAACACTAAGTAGCTAAATTTTTCTTTATAATCAACATTTTAGAAAAGAGTGTTCCAAAGGTCCGTGAACACCTCACCAGATTTCAGACTACAGTCTAGTACTATCACCGCTGTCAGTGGGGATGGACAGGACATGTCCATGGGGCTGGTGACCCAGACAGGGCCACCTCGGCACCAGCAGCTTTCCTTGGGGCTGATGGGAGAGCAAGAACAGAAAGCAAGGCTGCGAGTCAGAACAAGGGCAGGTCTATTCTACTCCTTAAGTGCCCAGCTGTTGGAACCCTGAATTCTGAGAATTTCATTCTTTCTACTCTGACATGCAATGATCCTCAAAAGCACACTCCATTTGATCTTAGGCCTTGGAAAAAACTTCCCAGATTGTGCGATAATGCTGAGATTGTTGCTGTGTAATTAAAGTTATATCACTGGTGGAATATGTAGAGATATAGAATTTTGGTTTATAGAGTATAGTAACATGTACATGTAACAAGATGGAGAATTTTGGGTGTGGATTTGTACTTCTTTCTTCTTTCTTCTTCACCACCCTGAGTTTTCTGGTATTGGTTCAAGAAATCTGCACTACGGGTCATGTATAGATATTCCTTGGATTTTAAGTAAAAATATATTACTTAGCAATCTGTAATTGGGTAGATTAGAGTATAAAAGATCTTGGAAGTAGCACTCAGCAACCATTTTTGCCATTTTTCCACCTTGTTAGCTTAGAAAGCAGTCTCTGTGCAGCTGTGTTATAGATAAGAAATAATAAACATAAGTCCGAAGAAAACTTCATGTCTCCTGCTTTCTAATTCAAACTCTGAGTAAAACGGACTCACGAAAAACAAGATATTAAAGGTGGCGTCAAAATGATGTCTTTTAACCTCTGAGGTGACTTACTGAGGCCAACATACTTGTGGCTGTCTGTGCCAGTGGCAGGAACCCCAGCACCCCCAAACACCAGCAGAAAGAGAAGTCAGAGTGAACAGTGGCTAGGTTAGAAACTCAAAAGCTTCATTCTCCTTTTGAATTACAAGCCAGGATGTACTGTATGCCCCTGGACTACTGTGGTGGAATACCTGATGTCACAGCATCATCTTACTCTGTCTGTCCTTTTCTGTCAGTTAGGGATGATAAAATTACAAGACTAATACTGTCTCTAATGAGACTGACAAGGAAGTCTGGTTATTGGGTGGAAGGAAGAAGAATTGCTTTGGTAATGAATCCATTGTTGTTCAGAGATTCCAGTGACATTGCTTACAGTGACTCCTGCACAGATACTCTCTTTGGTTGGTAAAACTAATAACAATTTCATTAAGGTAACAGCTCCTAATTCTAATAATAATTCTGTTAAATCTTAATGAATATACTTGTCCTTGCCTTACTTTTTCATTTACAATTTATTGCAGATACACTTCACGGTCTCTTGTGTCTCAGGTTAGTGTTCTGTATTGCCACAAGACCATTGTCAAATCTTACTGTGCCTTTTAGACTGTGAAATACCTGTCTCACGTTGTCCTCAGGGAGTTCAGTAAGAGCAGGAGTAGTCTTTATCTCAGTTTGAAATCTGTTAAATGTGTTTATTTAATTTTCTGCTTATGAAGGCATTTGTCTTTAGATGTATTTGAAGAATTTTAAAATAAGTAAAAAACAGGAGCAAAACTATGATAGGAATGTGAAAAAAATTATTTGCCAAGATCTTCCCAAATGAAAACTCTGCATTCCTCATTCATCCTCTGGGGATGACTGCAAAAAGACAGCTTTTATCCAAAATTCAGCACCTTTACAGTTTTAATCGTCTTACGGACTCTGCAAAACACACTAGTAACACCCTACTGGGTGCTATAGCAGTGTTTTATGTATGTGGTGTGTGAGATCTGGCAATTCAGATCTTAGAGGGACATTTACTGGGAGCAACTCACACAAACCAGCCATGGAAAGGGAGAGGAAGGTAGCCAAAGGTAGCAGCAGCCAGCTGGTGCCCATGCTCCTGTGATTCTAAGGGTGCCACATCAGGGAGGGAGGAGAGGCAGAGAGAGCTAAATGTGATATGAGACAAAAAATATTCATTTTTATCAGAAGAGTAAATTAATAGCAACAGTATAACTTCTGCCACTTCTCAGGACTAAAATAAACCATGTGCATAAAACTGTTTTCCAGATAGTATGAGAGTCTTAACCATCTCCCCCCCAAAGTTAATACTGGATAAGTGAAGTCGTTAGTGAAAATGCAGACATCAAAAGAGTGCATCTTGGGTGGATGCTTTTCTAGGGTGGACTGGCAAGGAAAGAGAATTTTAAATTTTTAGAACTATCAGCCTGTGGTGAAAAGAGGCAGGTCTTCAGGGAACTCTGCGGGGCACCGCTGAGGGTATGTAACAACCGAGTAATGGTTCCCCTAGAGTTGTCCTGCTCCTTGTCTCACTGCTTGCACACATATCCAAGTACTGTCTGGTTCAGTAAGGCCTGGATTGAAAAGTTTTGCTGCGAGGTGTTCAGAACCTTGTACAGGAAAGTTTAGTGGGCTCTATCCAAACCCTAGTGAATAGGCAGATGATGCCCACATTACTAGAACACTACAACATCAGGCATCTTCAGGGCTGGTTCACCAAAAAGGCTTAAATGCCAAGATGTCCCTTCACATCTTCATGTGATTTCCCAGCCACAGTGTCAGGGAAGGATGAACTGCCACAGGCAGAGTTTGCCTAATCTCTGGTTATGGACATGGTTGAATATTTACAAACACTAAATGTACCCTTCCCAAAAAATTATTGTATATCTTTTTTCAAATCTGCATGAAGTTAATTTCTCCTTAGTATCACAGTACCACCTGAGAACCTGAATTTTCTCTTAATTTACTTTGCTAGGTAAAGAGGAAACAGCCTGGGGCAATTACTTTTAGATTTGTTAATAAAAGTGTTAAACTGATCATGCATATTGGTAATGCAAAAAGTATCATCCTCCTTCCTAGGTGGACTTATTTGGATTCTCATCTGAGAGGCTGCAGTTGTTCAGCACTACACAATTTTAAATTAAAAATTTTAGGAAAAAAAATTATTCTGTTATTTAATTATGTACTTGTCCAGATGTTAGATTTAAAATAATAAGAATAGCCTTAAAATAATAAATTTCCATTGCATTGGAATGTTTCTTTGTCTGAGCAATTTTGCTGCAGATTAGATTTCACAGATATATACAGCATTTCTATTTGCTGGCTTTTTATCAGACTTGGCAAGAACTGCTGCTATGAAAAAAATTCTCAAGGCAAAACTGTGATTAAAAGATATAAAAGATCCATATCTGAGAAAGATGGTGATAGAACTGCCAGTGAGATCTGTAGTGGCTCAATGGAGCCATCCTGTGTAAGCAAATTTAAATTATACAGATATGAATATATAAATTTAATCTTTTTTTTCTCTCGAAGGTACAATGTGCAAAATAAACCTAACAAAGGCAGGCCAGGTATGTTTATAATACATTTCTGAAAATGAATGTGGATAGACAAGCAAAAGAAACTCATAGATTTACGGTTATGATTCCACTAAATGACATTATTTTCGTATCAGAAGGTTTTAAATTGAGCACTCAGAAGAAGTTATGGTTTTGTGTGATGTTTAGAGCTGAAAGTCCTAGCAGAAATTTTGAGAAGAAGATTTGAGGCAAAGTTCAGAAAATAGGCAAAGACTCTCTTGATTGGATCATGAAGCAAAGACCTAAGGTAGATCTGGTATGGAAAGATAGACTGGAGCGAAAGAGGAGAGCCCCATTTCATTAACAGCACTCTTCTGGTCAAGACATAGCCTAGAAATTAAAAAAAAAAAAAAAAAACCACACACACACAAATAAACTGTTAATTATTGCATTGCTGGAAGGAGCAAAAGGCAGATTATCATATGTATCTACAAAATATTAAATGTAAATAAAAAACGACGGAACAGAGTGAAAGCACACAGATACAAGATAAGGTATATTAATGTCTAAAAGGATAGTTTCAGGTTAAACAAAAGCAGTTGAACAGTATTGTATTTGATGGACTAATGGAATTTTCAGTCAAAATAAAAAATAAATTATAGAAGTCCTAAACCATCAATTAGTATTTTTACAAATACAAGGAAACTAATTTGCAGTATTCCACACTATGCTTTTCCCAAAGGACTTTCACTAGAAAGAAAGGGGAACAAATGCTGAACACTTCACTCAGTTGAAAAATTTAAATTCTTGAAAACTGGGAGTCTGGAAAGGGCCCTTTTCTATCTATTCAGTTCCAATTAATAATTTAATTTTAGATTGTGTAGCTGGCATTTTATGGAGCATCTTTATAGATAAAGCTTTACTTTATCTGTTACTTTGTTGAGCTGGATCAAGAATAAAAATATATTTCTTTTCAGTTGGATTTTATTTTAATGAACTAAATACCAGTTGCATGTAAAAGTCCCACAAAAATAAAATACCAAGTACTTAACAAGTACTATGGCCAAAATAGCTGCATTTTGCGCAGTGTTGAGTCTTTGCAGTGAGCAACAGAAGCATTTTCTCCTTGCCTCAGTCCCTGGTTATCATTGCGCCTACTTCAATATCGTTCTAATATGGTGTTGAAATTCCTGAAAGGATGAATTCACAGCAAGGTGGTTGATACTCTGTGTTCCATGACTGATATTTACTTGAAATTAAATTAGTTATTTTCACACTATCTCCAGTTCTACCACCCCTAGTCTTCTACTGGAATTATGATTTCAAGGACGTAATGTCTCCTACAACTCTGACTGTTTATGTTGGTATATGAACAAAACAACAGTGCCACAGATAAAATGAACCACTTTGAAGATAGTAACTATTTTGATCTTACAAAATAATTAATATGATGTACCTTGATTCCAGCCCTCAGGATATTGACTGATGTTGTCTTATCGTGATTATGTGTCAGTCAAACACCACTACCCCCTAAATGTTATGCTTGTAGTCAAAACGGCCAGGAGTTTTTATCTCTTTTTGAGGTCAAGATGGTGAAGAAGACCTTGAAAACACATCATTCTGCCAAAAGCATATAAATTACAAAATATAAAACTGGGATTTGTGTTGCCTTTCATCAGAACACCTGCTGCTGTCTGCCTTTGTTAGGTAAAAAGCTGGAACTGAAGCATCCTGGCGTAGAAATGATGAAGATCTGCTCAAGAAAATACCTGTGTTTTTACATGTGATGAATACAATAAAGTTATGAATTTTAGATTTGAAGATTCCTTTTAAAAGTTTTATAAAGTGGTGGAAGGCAATATAGACTGAATAGCTTATGCATGAGCACACAATAAATGCATTACATGAAAATGCACGCAAACTTGGTGCTCACAATTTCAGACTGGCTGCCACTTTCCTCAGTGCCTAAATCCCCTAATATTTGGAGTTTACTTTTAACATGCTATAAGTACATTGAATTCGTGTTAATCTGTCACTTAGGGTCTTTCAAGACAGATTTGCTATTGTGACTTTAAAAATCAATTTTTATCAGCACCTATTCGAACAAATTCATCTGATAACAGAAGAAAACTACTGGTTATAAAAAGAAAACCACAGAAGTACACAATCATTTCTGGTTTTAGGTCTCTTCAACAGACTGCTTCAGTACCACTTGGCTGCTCTACTTTCTCTCCATGCCAAAATGATATTTCAGCCTTGTTGAATATTTAGTGGGCCTATTTACTTACAGTGTACAGTATTCATCAGCATTTTATTTCAGACCGGTTCAGATCCCTGTAACATGTCTTTCTATTTTTATTAAATTCAGGCTAGCAATACAGCCTGTGATCTATTTTGCCATCAACTGGCAGTTAGTATTAATGATACCTGCAAAGACCAGTCATCATTACTTTGGATTATTCTAATATGAGTGTAGAAAGTGAATAGGGCACCTAGCCAGTTACATGGAGAAACCTGACAAGAAAAACAGTAGATATAGACTGCAGTTGCTGGCTCTTCTATTTCCCAATGATACAGTGATTATTCTTCCATTACATCAAGTTTAATCAATAGAATTGGTACCGAACCGAACAGTTGCATTTGGACTACTATTGGTCAATAGAAGAAATTGGTGATTAACTGACTTTAATTAATGAATAGACAGAAAAACTGATACTGGCAATAGTTCTCTGCTGTTAAAAGGTTTGCCCAGTCTTGATATTTTGGTAGGTAAATGTAGCGATTGAAGCACTGACCCAGACCGGCAGGGAATCTGAATCGTTTATTCAAAGAAATGAGCTGGTTTTATACACTTGTCCAAGGCACAGTATTTCCTTACACAGTAATTCTCACTATGTGACCTATCTCGTGTTGCCACATCAGCAACAGGCTTTCTAAATGTCCTTCTATGGGGTGATCACTCGCTGTTCACCCATCCATCAGCTCCCGGCAGGCTCCTCTCCATAGGGGTCTGCCATGTGATGCCTTCTCCCCCCAGGGTCCAGTGGAGACAAGCCTCTCTGTGACGCCATGTGCTCCTTTGTGCTGCCATGTGCCTCTGCAGGCACGTCCCACAGCCCACAACCCAATTCTATCTTATCTCTCCCCACAGGTAAACTAACAGGTTTTATTGGAGGGATCATGTTAGAGTCAAGACGTCATGTAGTTGCCTGCTTTCTGACATTCATAAAGTCTGAATTTTCAGTTTCTTTTAATTTCAAAACAATGTTATTTCAGACCACTTGTGCTAACAAGTGCTCAACAGACCTATCAAATATCATACGTGAGGTGATTTTTGCAGCAGCCATGGCAAATAAGAATCTCCCATAGGGTGTCATTGCAGATGCTTATTAAGAAAGAAAAGAAAGGTCATCTGGTTTCAAATTTAGAATACTGTCAACTCATTGCTCAGGAAAGATTGTGTTCAGCTTGAAATGCCATCTGAAAGCCAGACATACTTTCTGTAGCTTTTATCAGGCTGAATGACTTTGTGTTAGGGAGAGTGGTAGGCTGCATAATCTACTGGATCAATGGAAAAATCCCTTTGAAGCCACTTATTCATACTATCGTGCTTCTTATGTGAGCAGGGAGCCTCCCCCCGCCAGAAAGAATGTGAGATTGCAACCTACACCCGTCTCCCTCCCCAAAACCTGGTAACGTGTCGGAGCTGATAAGATCAGTGCTGGCGACAGGTGAGTTTTGTGGGGTTTCCGCAATGTTCTTATATTCAGTGGGTACTCTGTCTTCCTCAAGAACTCAAGAAAGGTTCTGCTTAAAAATGAGGTGCAGAACTTGCACAGCATCTGCAGAAACCTTATTATTTGGTCAGCTACAGTGAGTGTCTTTGCTTTTGTATCCATGCCTCAGTCAGCAGCACACTTTGAGGCAAAAATGGAAAGTTTGGTGTGGATTTAGACCAAATGTTTTGTCTTCTACTAAGTTGCATGTTACAGATGTTTTCTGAGGAAATAACTGGGTTTAATGAGACATACCCCATTCTTTTTGTCTGTCTCGTTAGGCTCTTGATTCAACGCATCATGCAATCCTAGAAGACCTGAGGGAGTGAGTCAAAGTCCCAATGAAGAAGTTACACTGATGAAAGAACTCCTTAGGGGAATGGAAAGCTCTGTTTGTATGAGTGACAGCTGAATGTCATTTTTCCTCAGTTTCCATGGGTGCGTGGCACAGCCAAGTCCTGCCTGTCCTGACTGTTCTCAGCTGATGGACACACTGGAAGAAACAGCTGTTTGTGATACTATGTTGTACACAATTTTGCTTATAGAAGATCTTAGATACACTGAGGGCATTTGCCTTGTGCTCTCAGCATGGTGAATATCTGCAGCTGACAGTCAGCCCAGTGAAGCAAAAAGCAATGTGTAGTGGAGGAGAAATTGTACATCAGAGTGTTGACATGTTCTATTTATAAATTTCCTGTTAGAAGTACGCGTTCCATGAACAGAGATCACAGAATAACAGAACCACAGAATCACAGAGCTACAGAATGGGTAGTGTTGGAAGGGACCACAGTAGGTCATCTGGTCCAATGACCTTGCTCAGAGATGGACAAATGCTACTTGTAAATCCTTTAGTAGTATGTTTGGTGGATCCCATTTCCACATTTAAGTCCCTGGCTGAAGAATGAAGTGTTATCAGAGTGAACTGCTTCTTGTGCATCTTCTGTTTTACAACTGTGGTCTCATACTTCCCGTATTGTCACCCACAAAACCAAAGTTGATAACAACTTCCATCCTGTCTTCCTAAGATTCAAGACTTGTTCTCAAAGATATCTTGGACACAAATAGGTAATATTATCATCTGGTTTTAACAACACAGACAAAAATATTAAAGTTGTGATGTTATTCAAGGGTGTTTAACCACTAACTTATCACAAATTAAAATACAGCACATCAGTCCTCAGAAATATTCCTGAAGTACTCTGATATTTTAGATAGTCCCAGTTTCAAGTTGATAATACTGTTGGTTTGACAATAAAATAGTTCTTTGGGCAGAAATCAAATACCTTGTGATACCCAATTTATCATGGTCATGAATTAACATTTTATAAAAGCTTGTTTCTTCTCTTTGAAAGCAGTAGGCAAGTATATGGAATAACAGACTTCCTTAATTATCTTGAATATTCTAATATGACATACTTTAAAACACTGGTAGTGTCTTGACTTGTAGAAAATAATGGTGCTAAATAATGGTGAGAGCTAATTAAATACAAAGAAGAAGTTTTATGTATGAGACAGAAAGGAGGCAAAATATATGGCATGGCATAAGTCCTGATTGCTGTTCAAATTCACAATTAATTCACTGGTTGTGAATCAGAGTATGGGAGGAAGAATGAAGTGGCAAAATTTTTTGCTTTGCTTTTACCAAAATAAAGGCTGTATGAAACAAGAAATTGTCATTGTATGGAAGCAGTTTTTGTTTTTAAGCAGTGAATGCTGTCCTCCACTTACAGTATTTGGAACAGAGTTCAAAAGGTGTTTGCTGGTGAAACGATGGCTGTGAAAACATGAACTATTTGAATTCCTATGTTTAAATATTACATAATTGCTGTTATCTTTTATATATCTTATTTGAAGGAAACAGACCAAAAATGGACAGAAAGCAGCCAAGAAGGTTGGATACTTTCTTTAGAGAAAGTAGGATTTTTGAATAGTCAGTGTAAAATTGCAATGAGCTTATCTACAAATATTACTTCTTGAGCTGTCATCCGGTGCAAAGGTTGTGTAAATTTGCAATTACATTGGAGAAACCCACAGATAAAATAGATTTCCATAGAAAAAGCTTTTGTGTTGAGCTGGTGGATTATTCTATTTGCCTTGACTGAGCCCTGGTTCTACATCCTTTTCTTCCATTGCTGACAGATATAACTGATGGATATTGGTAATGCTAGCAAGAGCCCATTCCCCAAGGGATATGAAGAAGCTCCTAGGAAATCTTACAGTTGGAACTAAATCTCCTTTAAATTAAGCTATAAACAACTGTTTATCTTCTGAAAGAATTTTCATGGAAAAATGAATAAAGCCAAGCTAAACTTTAGGCTGTTAGCTGGCCATCTGTATTTCTGAGGGAAAATTAAAACAAACTTGTGGGAAGCTACATCAAGATTTTCTGATATCTTCCAGCATGTCCAAGCTACAAGGACTGGGGCTGGTGAAGCCTGTTGTAAGACATGCCAGGACCCATGAACGTGCAGAGACTTCGTATCCATACAAAAAATCCTTGTTTCTGGCATCCCTTGGGCTAGTGCAAAAGCAGCAAGCAATTTGCAGCCCTGGTTCTCTCTCAGTGCTTGTCAGTTCTCCCCGTGGGTTCTGGCTTTGCACGTAGGGAACTGGCACTTGTTAGCAGCGGCAGCTGAGCCAGTACAAGGCAGATCCAGGGCTTTCCCAGAAGGGAGTTATGGAAAGAGGACATCCATAGACTCCGTTTTGCACTTCCTGCCCTTGACATGGAAGTGCCCTTGCAAAAGATCCCCTGGGAGTGTATTTAGGGCATTCTGCATGTGTGCAACACCAAGTCAGGTAGCTGTATTGCTGCAGCAAACAGGCCCTGCATAAGGTGCAGCGAGAGGCGTCAGCATCAGCCTCAGGGGCATACAGTACTTTCTGCACGTTGTTCCTTCCACTATATTAATTGTCCTCTCTTCAAAACAACAAATATAACTTTCTGCTGCAGACAGAAGAATTCCAGCAGAACTGTGGTGTATTCTCTAAAATCAATATTAATCATTTTCAAATTGTTTGCTTGTTGGCTTTCTGTGGACAGAAAGAAATCCTTAGGGCAACTTAAGCACAGCACAAACAAAATGTTCAACAGCAAGAAAATGTTTGGCTTTTTTTTTGCGTCTTGCGTTTCACATTTGACCTTTAGAATACTCCTGTCATTTGATAGCATAAAGGGCCATAAAATGTGATTAATAACTAATATCTTGTCCATGGTCATGCTTGTACAGTAGAATTCTGAAACTATCTATGAATTGCATCAATGCTGGTTTAAACATTTTATTACATTATTTTGTGATTTCTTGACTATAGCTTATTTACTGTGAACCATACAAATACGAAGATAAAACCCTTCTTCCTTTTTGTCCCCAATAGCAAGTCAGTAACAGAAAATAAAGTCCAGATATGCAATTTGGGCTGAATTATTATGTTCTTTTCAATAGGTAAGCTCTTTTTGTTTTACTGATCATCCTCAAAGTGTTCTTATTTTATCACAGTTCATCTCATGCTGCTTTTACAATGATAGTATGTTCATAACAGTGATTGGATTCTAGGGAGAGAAGTATTTACCCCTGTTCTTTGATGACTCTCCTTTTGGTGACTGTTTCAAAATGCATGCTACTGGAGTACTTAAAGAAAACATAAGCAGTGTGTGATTTAATCAAATTATATGAACATTAAACTAATTAGAGTTAAGAAATAAAAAGCGTGTTAAATATCGCTGCTAACTCTATCCTTCTCTCTGGTGCTGGGATAAAACCTTGCATGTTGGCTGCACTGATTTTTTTGGCAATATGCTATAGTAGCAGGAGCAGCTATTGCATCACAGCCATCAGAAAATAGAACTTCACCTACCTTCTGTGCATCCCTCTGAAGGCTGATATGGTCCTCAAGGACAGTTTGCCTGAACAACAATGTCACTGAGATAAGAAGCTTTACTGGGAGTAAGAAAATTAATAGAGTAAACGTAAGAATGTTTTATTTAATACAGCTTCATTTATATTTTGTGCAAATGGAATGAGACTGGAAGATCTGAATAGTGCTACAGAAAGAGAATACTAATACATGTATTTTCCCCAGAGCACCATGTGGCTCTGATCCCAGAATCAGATTTCTAACCTACACATTGTACTCAAATATAAACACGAACAACCTCTGCCCTTCTTTTAGTCGCCAGCTTTTGAAACATCAGGGCATCTAGCGCTTTTTGTTCACTCGTGCTCTCTTCATCCGTGCTGTGATATGTGAACAGACACATGAGCATGCACACATTATACTCACACATAGGGCTTTGAATTAGAGATTATTTTGCAAGTCTATTTATCAGATGTCACTAGTATTTTTAATGTGCTTTGATGGTCTATTGAATGACTTAATAAGACTAAAGAGCCTATATTTTCACAGTGTCATTGTATAAAGTATGATAAACCATGTCTATTATGCAGAGATAAGGTATTTTTCTTCCACTGGGCAGTGTTTTTCAAAAGCTGCTTCTCACCAATTCACAGTTTTCTTGGATATGATTTCACTGGCAAGCCTGTCCTGTCTGGCACATCTGTGTGGAGGTGTTATCAGGGGTAGAGAATAAAATGCTTCAAAAAAGTAATTGAAGAATAACATAAACAGCTACTGGGCTCCTGTTTGTAAGGTTTTGGCCATATCCTGTCTTTCTGCTTTTTGATTATTTCAAGGAGCACCTTTAACATATATTGCAACAGATATATTCTTTTCAAAGCATGGAATTACAGGCTGCAGTTTTATAGCTCACGGCAAGCAACCTAGAGGACTTATTAATACTTGATGAATCCCTCTCAATGTCTCAGCAGTGAAGAGAAGACAAACAACCTGCCAGATGATTGATGCTGTGCCTGCCAAGGAGGAACTTTAAAGCATGATTCTCTCTTACAAAATCTGTGGAAGAAATCCGGTCTGATCCAGTGTGATCCTGCAGTAGCAATAGCGTGAGCTGAGTGGAGATGCAATCTCTGCCTTATTGCACAATGGAAAGTGCATTAACAAGTGGTTTAGGTCCTTTAGCAAGGCTTTCAGCTTTCATCTCTGCCTCCTCCCTACCCACAAGGCTCCCTAGATCTCCATGATATACTGCTCTTTCGCAATGTGTGTTTGCATACCTATGTCAGGCTGCACATAAAAACTTATGTTATCACTACTCTTATTTGCTCTCTGAACATATAATTGCAAAGAGTCTCTTGATCCCCTTTTTCATTCCTTTTCTTCTCTGAATCATGGACTCTGTTTTCTGTGCAGCTGTTTTCCTTTTGTTCTGTTTCTTCTTGCTCCCCTCAGATGTCCTGACATACATGACCTTTGTCAGATGAGACACATGGCTGGACTTACTGAGTAATCTCCTGTGTGCCTGCTCAAAACCTAAAAGTCAGCCTTGAGAGATCCTTACCTAATCATGATGCCATATGGGCAGAAAAGCGTTCACCTTTCCTGCAGTTTGATGGTTCATAGGAAATTGCAGCATTCTGCAGTCTTTTACTGGAGTAGGGCCATTAAATGGGTGAAGTGAACAAACCTATATTTTCTTCCAAATGAAATTTTCAGTCACATGGACATCACAAAGAGTCCTTCATATCAAACAGAATCCCTAAACTGCACATGAACTCCTCAAACTACAGTAGCCAAATTGCAATTCTGCTGTGTGCCAAGTCTGCCTCAAATGGGATGATAGTGATATATATTTAAAATTTATGGCCATTTTAACTTCTACAGGAATATTCAACTTCAAATAGGAACAGTTTCAATAAAATACAATTTAATTTTAATTAATACATCTGGGTCTATAAATTTGCCTTTTACTTATTTCATTTTGTTTTTGTAATTGCAACATACTGAAGCCAAAGGGAAAAAAAATTCTACTCCAGGGCATAATGAATTATTGATTAAGGCAGCTAGATCAGTACGAGTCCTTATAGGAAGCCAAAAGTAAATCAGTAAATGAAAGGGTTTTAAATATATACTTAGAAAAAGGGATTTTGGCAAATGCTGAAATGAATATTGGATAGAAAATCTCAAACCGTCTGAATTGCTACCCCTATCTGTCCAGTCATTCCATGTTTTAAATAAATTGCAGTTTAGAGAATTATGTGGGAAAATGAATCCAATAAAGAAAACAGCTTGTAGAAGAGCTAACTCTGAAAATGTGGCAGCATTTAAATCCTGATCATGTGAAAACATTTGTTATACAGATCAGACAAAGGATTTGTGAAGAATAGAAAGACTGAAATGCTGTTCCTCAATAATAGCATAAAATTAATGTCCACTGAAATCAGTGCTTGTACATGGATAATTCATACCAGAAAATGAGAGGTTCTCTTTTATCAGGTCTCAAAGGCAACGTATTGGGATAAAGGGAATTTTTTTTTGCATGTACCACAGTGGCCATGCAGTACTACACTACTGTATATCATAGTGAATTCACAGAATTACAGAATTGTCAGGGTTTGAAAGGACCCCTGGAGATCATCTGGTCCAACCCCCTGCCAAGGCAGGGTCACCTAGAGTGGGTGACACAGGAAAGTGTCCAGGTGGGTTCCGAGTGTCTCCAGAGAGAGGTACTCCACAGCCTCCCTGGACAGCCTGTTCCACTGCTCTACCACCCTCAGTGTAAAGAAGTTCTTCCTCACATTGACATGAAACTTCTTGTGTTTTAGTTTATGGCCATTGCTCTTTGTCCTGTCACAAGGCACCACTAAAAAGACTCTGGCACCATCCTCCTGGCACCCACCTTTGAAACATTTATATGCATTAATGACATCCTGTCTCCATCTTCTCTTCTCCACACTAAACAGGCCCAGCTCCTGCAGCCTTTCATAAGAGAGATGTTCCAGACCCCTAATCAATGTTGTGGCCTCTTCTGGACCCTTGTCTGCTTGTACTGAGGAGCCCAGAACTGGACACAGGATGTCACAGATGTGACTTCACTAGGGCCAGGTAGAGGGGCTGGATCACCTTACTTGGCCTGCTGGCCACACTCTTCCAGTGCACCCCAGGGTGCCATTGGCCTTCCTGTCCGCAAGGACACTGACACCTCATGGTCAACTTATCATCCACCAAGGCTCCCAGGTCCTTCTCTGCAGAGCTGCTTTCCAGCAGGTCAGCCCCCAGCCTGTGCTGGCACGTGGGGTTATTCCTCCCCAGGTGCAGGACCCTGCACTTGCCCTTGTTGAACCACACTAGGTTCCTCTCCACCCAACTCTGCAGCCTATCAAGGTCCCACTGAACGGCAGCGTAGCCTCCAGGTGGACCAGCCTCTCCCAACAGCTTGTACCATCAGCAAACTTGCTCAGGGTGCATTCTACCCCTTCATCCAGGTTGCTCATAAACAAGTTGAGTAAGACTGGACCCAGAACTGATCCTTGGGGAACACCGCTGACTACAGGCCTCCAGTTGGATTCTGCTCTGCTGATCACAATCCTCTGATCTCTTCCATTCAGCCAGTTCTCAATCCACCTCACTGTCTGTTCATCTAACCCACATTTCCTGAGCTTGCCTATGAGGATGTTATGGGAGACAGTGTCAAAAGCCTTGCTAAGGTTGAGGTAGACAACACCCACTGTTCTCCCCTCATTGACCCATCCTGCCATGCCAATTCATCCTTAAACAAGTGCAATTCCTGTTGCACTCAATACTGCTGCTCATGAACATATTTCTCTTGAGCCTTCCTTAAAAAAAAAAGAAAAAAGGAAAAAAGGAAGTTATTTAATTTCAGAATTTGCCTAATATATTGAATGTTGTTCCATATTCCTCTGATTACAGTGACCTCTTCTGCTCTCTTGTATTTCCTGTTGTTTTCAAAATGTAAAAAAATATAAAAATTGTGTAGGTCATAATGCTTGAAGTGATGGTAAATCAGAAAAAAAAATCAAAGAAAAAAACCTCAAAGATCCCCAACAATAAACCACTTAATTCATCTGCCTTATGGCCAAACTCTAAGGGAAATTGGTCTCAAGACAGTGTGAGGGACATAATTAAATTGTTTTCTTTTTGCTCCCTTACAGCAGAAATTGTACACCAAGATCCTTCTGTTTGGAAAGAGTGAAATCTGTAATTCTGTGCGCAGAGAAATAGGCAAATACTGATATTCCTGCCTGTAATCATATTCAGAAAACATCAATATGATTTTTTTTTAGGGAAATAGAGAACAAGAAACATATATAAAACCACATAGATTTTTAAAATTTTCTGTAAATGGTCATTATAAAATTAGGCTTAACATAGCTGTTTAGAATTTGTAAGGGCTGTGATACTCCTGAGGAGTTCAGGCCAAATTCAGCTGTGAGCTCTTACTTCTTAGTATTTTAATGGCATTCGTATGTGGAGCCTTTCAGAAGAAATGTCTTCTCAGATAGACAGTATCCCTGGATGAAACTGTTTCTCAATCACAATAGTTAATACGCTGTCAAAATCATACAGGGACCATTGAA
Organism: Struthidea cinerea; assembly: GCA_013397865.1. Classification (NCBI taxonomy): domain Eukaryota; kingdom Metazoa; phylum Chordata; class Aves; order Passeriformes; family Corcoracidae; genus Struthidea; species Struthidea cinerea. The sequence continues at coordinate 708,525 of VZTI01005564.1, forward strand.
AATTAATGTCTACTCAAGAGTCTACATGAAGACTATTCAGACTACCAGGAATCTGTAAGCAAATCATTAATGTGTCATGATACCTTTTAAAATTAAATGTGTTTCCACTCTGAAAATGGATTCAGTCAAATACCATTTTAACATTATGTGCACTCTGGAACTCAACAGTTTTCTAGTTCTTTGATTCATATATACATTAGAAGGATATATGTTTCTTCTGACTTCAAGTGAAAATTCTTCAGTAGGATATGAAATTCAATTTAATTTCTTTCACCTTTTGAAAACTGCAACTGAGGAAACCAGCAGAGGATGTTGTAATCATAGGGATATTGGAAGAAAAGTAATCCAAATAAGATGAAGTGCCAAAAAAAAGAGAATCATATTGAAATGTTATGCTGGAAAAAAATGAAGATTTTCAGGATGGAATATTTTACCTTCAAGTCTGGGAGAAAATTCTCTTATATTAGAAGGTGTTGGACCTGAATCTTAGTCCAAAATGTAGTCCGCTGTTTTCTTCAGAAGTGGTGGCCCAAAAACTTAGCTTCTCACACGTGTCCACATGTGAGGCTTTCTTGTTAGCTCCAATCTGCATTTTCCTAATACAATAAAATCAACATGCTATTTCCTCTTTATTCTGCTCAAAGTTTTTGTTTTTCAGAAAAGTGTTCTTTAAACATCCTATTTTTTCAGCAATGAGAAACCAACTTATGCACAGAGTTTGTAGGCTTTTGGTTTATCTTCTAAGCTTTAATTAAATAATTATGGCCTTTAGGAAAACACAACATAGTTAAATTTCCTTCGCATAGATGAGAGTGTAACAGGCGTCCCTAGGGGTCATGAACAAATTAATAAAAGCAAAGCAACAACTAAACATTGCTCTGTTTGTGAATGAAGGGAATTTCATTTAGCACAGATGAGCAATGAGCAGAAGGAAATGCAATGATGTGAAGGAACACTTATGTCCAAGAAGTTATGCAATTATAGCAATAAGGAAACCACATTTTAAAAATAAGTTAAAACTTGGTCCTGCCTTACACCTTTAGATATCAAGTGACAATGATAATTCACAGCATTAAACCCAGTACTATGATAGATAAGATACAATACATATAAGAGAATCACACTGTAAGTTGAAGGATAGCTCTTTTTTAGCATTCCTATATGCAAAACTGTTGTTTGGCTTACATATTATTTTCCATACAGCCAGAAAATGCTTTCAAAGCTTCTCTTCTCCTTCCCATTCCCTAACTTTAAAGTTGTGCCAAGAAGCAGCAGCAATCACCACTGGCATTCACCTGACCCCATGGAAAAGCCCTGGTGGCTGTGTTGGGGGCAGCTGTTGAGATGGGGGTACCAGCAGCCTGGGATGTCCCAGCCTCAAGGCAGCCCAGGGGCTGTGGGTGTTCTGGCTGTGTCCCACAGCAGATACTCAGGAGGGAGGCAAGGAGGGATCTGTTCCAGCAAGCTTTGGGTCGTCTTGTTTCCATTCCTCACCCCACAGAGCTTAAGGGCAGTTAGTCTCTCTAAGGTCATGAAATGATGGTGACAGAAAAAGGATGTAAGAAACGAAGAGAGTCACATGGGAAAAAGTGCAGAATTCACAGAGAAAGTCACCATCCTCATAAAATTTCTTCTGCCTCATGATGTTCAGCTGGTAAATCATGGCACTCCTCTGCAGGGAGAGCTTTATTGATGAGGCAGTTCTTGAAATTTGTGGAGCTTTCCAGTAAAAGTCTTCACACTTACCAGTAGGAATGGATTTTTGGGAGGTTATGTTGTTCACTCTCTCCATTTATACTCTATATTTTGGGATGTACCAATAGATGCTATTTTTGAGAAGTTCTGCTAGCTAAGTCTTTCTGTCATAGTAGACATAAACCCTGACAATTTTAAGCAATCATCCACGTAACACGTGTGTACGTGGATTTCCCAGGGTGGATCTCCTTGGGAATGCACAGAGCATGCAGTCATAGGAAGGACCCTCATTTTTTCAGATCGAGGCAGAAGTTCCTACTTGCACCTGCCTAGTCAGACTCCACTAATTAGAGCACTAAAGAAGGAGAGTGGTAGAATTTCATTAACAGTTGCCTTCTACTTGACACTGTGGGCAAATGACTGGCAAACTCTGCTTGCCAGAAGTAATCTCTGTGCCCAGCAAGTACACAGGCATGACATACACGGGTCTGGGGGACAAAAGACAGCCTTTCCAGTGTCTTTCTTCCAAATAGTATCTTTAGTCTCCATGTGCAGAATCAAGTATCCCATGGAAGGAAGATGTTCATATTTATTTAGGAGCTGTCAGTAAAACCAGAGCTGTGCTTTCAATTCTCAATTTTCAATTTTTCTTTCCTGAAGAGGTTGCTTCTTCAGTTCCAAGCCAACAAGTCCCAGAACACATTTTCACTCAGAATACCATAGATGGTCAAGAGTGCTTTTGGAGCTCTGCTTGCATGTTAATCAGGCAGGTTATCTCATGGGGAGCAATACATAATTTATGTCTGCTAGCACTCTCTTAATACCATAAAGGTTCTGTGTCCTTATGAGTAAGATATATTCCTGAAGTTATTATATTCCTAGAATTGGAAAGTGTTAGTCTCTCCTCTGCTATCAATGGAAAGATCTCCTTGACAAGTTCTCCAGCTGCCTCTCCCTGTGGTCTCTCAGCTGCAGCTAATTGCTGCCAGTTACACAGGCAAGAATAAAATGATGATTTCCCCTTGTCAAAAATTTCTGAACCACAAACCACAAATATGAGCAGAATGAGCAGCTTCTAGCTTATGATACTGCACCTCCCAGAGAAAAAAATAAATTAAAAATGTGGCTGATGTACAGATTGCTGTTGTTGCTTATCTCTATGCCCAGTGCCTTGAGTGCTCTGCCCTGTCACTTCCATCTCTTCTCCCGACCCTTGATCCCTCCCATTGCAGTGTTGGGTCTGTCACTGGTAATTACTCATCATTTGAGCACTGACACGTAACTACAAGCAGAGGACACCTGATCTGTCATTGTTCTTGCTGATGAAATGTAGTGGTGTTGTACATATCACAAAGCTGCCAGATAAAGTCCAGACAGCTTGTTCTGTGCTAGGGGTGTTAGCAAGCTCAATGTGAATAAAAGAAGAGGAAAATACATTTTAAAAGGGCACAGTTAATTATTCAAGCATTTTTGGGGGATTTTTTTTTTACTGATGAAAGCACTGTAAAAGGATTTTTTTTCATATTTTGGAAGAAATCACAGAAAACACGAATTCAGACGTGATCTTCAGAAGTTTTGGGAAGCTACTTAACCAGATAATGAGTAGGAACCATAACATATATCTTCTCTGACCCAGTACATCTAAGGAATACATAAATCAAGGTCAGAATAAACCATAGGCACTATAGATTTAATAATTAATATTTATGATGCAATATCTATCTTTTTGTGGTTACTCTACAAAAAAAAAAGGTTTACTTTTTTGAATATATCACTCCACTGATAATTTATTAGATTTCAATTATAATAGTAACCTCCAAAACACCAAGTGAAAATATACATATATATTCATATTACTCTGCTCTGATTTGTGTCTAAGTTCTCAAATATTTCTCATATTTCTTCCCTTTAGCTGATAACATTATGGAATGCCTTATTGATTGTGGCTTGCCATCATTTTCATAAAAGCATAATCCTATTGATGTCATAACTTATTTCTGAGGTTGTTAGACATCATGCCATGGATTAGAAATGTCTTTAAGTTGCAAGAACACAGCCATAAAAATCTCAAAACAGCAAATCTAACTTAATTTGTTGTGACAGAAAGTGAAGATGAAGGAATTAAAACTGCAATGACTCTAATTTGAACTGTTGTAAATGTTCCAGCTTATGTGGGTTGAATTTGAATTACATGAAATCAAATTAATTTCTTTCATAGTCTTTTCTGAGAACTGTAACTTCACTCAATATATTTAAGCAGTTTGGAGAAGAGACTGGGGTAATAGCAGTGTATTTGAAAAAAACAAACAAGAAGGCAGATATAACTTAAGAGAAACACAGTCTTGGTAAATTAAGTTATTGGTAAATAAATCTTACAAAGTCATTCAGCCACCCATGCCAGGAACAATAAATCTCTCCCTCTGGGACTCTGTAGGGTAGAGATCTCCTGGTTTAACACCAATGCACTGCACAGGTAGCAGTGATACATCTGCCATAACCAACACAGCCTCAGTTTTCTGCAGAGCTTGTCTGTGAAGTAATTTCAAATTAGGTCTTGGAGCACATCAGATGGCTTTATTGTTAAGCATGGATGGTTGAAATTGTCACTATATGTGATGCAGTGTGGTACACTGAGCAGCAGAATTGAGGAAAACAAGGAAGAAATGGAGTGTCTTTCTCTTAAGTAAAAACATTATACTTCACTTCTTCATTCCAGGAAAACTCACAGTATGAGCTGATAAATCCTTTGGAGTATTTAAGAATACGTGTATAATTTGCTTCAGGGGAAGAAGGGATTGGCAGGGGTGCTGCAGACGTGATCCCATTTGTTTCTGCTCACTGGCGACTGACAGCTTTAAAGAGAGCTCTTTCTTTTTTACTCTGGGTATCTGCTCACACGACTCAGGTGAACACAGAGGGCTGAGGATTTGTGTTAGGTTGATATGCTGTTTGCTGATTCACATGAGTGGATAACCATGAACAACAAGGAAGAGCTATCTTTAACAAGATGAGTGGTAGTGCTGTCTAATAAAAACAAGATACCTTTTTTTTTCATCCCACTACCTTGGCTTTCTACAGCAGCGAAGGTGTAAAGATGAATATTATCTTCCAAAATAAAGCAAATGAACTATAGATGTAAACACTGTAAATAGTGGAAAAGGTTGTTACACAATGAAAAATAGACAATTAGTAGGTAGATCAGGGAAGATTCAGCTGCTGAACCTGCAGATTTTTTGAATCCTGGTCTGCAACACAGGTATCTCCTTCCTTCCCAGTCACCTCAACGCCTCGTACGGTCAAAGGTTAGTCAGACTATTTCTCTCCATTGACTATAATGGGAATGTAATCTTAATTATGAAAACTCTAAATTACTGTAGAGTAATGGAACCTTATCACCTATAAACTCTTTAATAGCATCTACAACAAATGAAAGAAATCCTGCTAACAGTGGGTGGAAAATTGATTATATCTTTACTTAACAGCATGCAGCAGGTATACTTATAAAACATCATTCTCTGGTTTCACGGTTAAGTCATACTTAACATTCGGATTCACTTGGTTTTCAATGTAATAAAAATGGTCATGACAAACTCTGGTATGCATGTGGTATTAATCCCCATTCCCAAAGGTGCTCTGTCATTCAGCAATAGTGAAAATTCAATTAACACTTAAAATAAGATGGGCCCATGTAAATCTGTACTGAATTATAAACTGTAATATAAAACAATGTCACAAGGCAATTCCCATGCTTTCAAGGAAAAAAGAACAGCCTAATTTCCTAATTCATTACATGCTGCTGCACTCTGACTGATACATGTGTTACTGAAATTAGTCCATATTTAAGTTTAGTAGCCAAAAGCTTTATAAGAAATCTTGATTTCTTACAAACACAGCTCACTGTGCTGCTCTGTCTTTCCGAGCTTTTTTTACTTTTCCCTTTAGTAATCTTCACCTTTAGCCCTGTAATCTTCAAAGGTTTTCCCACTCTTTGTAGTTCATCAGAATGGATAATTAATGTAAGTGAAAGGCTGTGTTAACCTAGCAACTGGTAAACAAGTGTGTCATCCCACCCCTAAGGAGAAGGGAGCATCCAAGATTCGTAGATGCCCATGGCTGAAAAGGAATGACAAAAGTCAGAGGGCCCACAGAAACTTAGAAAGTTTTATTAGTAAAGTAAATAGTTGTCATGGAAATTGGTATAAGTTACTCCCTTTTCTTCTACTGTGAACACACAGCAGTTGATTTTGAATGAGGGGAAGCATGAAAGAGAAGAAAGAGAGAGAAAGAAAAGAAAAGAAAAGAAAAGAAAAGAAAAGAAAAGAAAAGAAAAGAAAAGAAAAGAAAAGAAAAGAAAAGAAAAGAAAAGAAAAGAAAAGAAAAGAAAAGAAAAGAAAAGAAAAGAAAAGAAAAGAAAAGAAAAGAAAAGAAAAGAAAAGAAAAGAAAAGAAAAGAAAAGAAAAGAAAAGAAAAGAAAAGAAAAGAAAAGAAAAGAAAAGAAAAGAAAAGAAAAGAAAAGAAAAGAAAAGAAAAGAAAAGAAAAGAAAAGAAAAGAAAAGAAAAGAAAAGAAAAGAAAAGAAAAGAAAAGAAAAGAAAAGAAAAGAAAAGAAAAGAAAAGAAAAGAAAAGAAAAGAAAAGAAAAGAAGAAAGAAAGAAAGAAAGAAAGAAAACATATGTCAGTCCTGGATCCAGTGTCAATCCCGGTGATGGAGTGTTCAGAGTCCTGGAGATACCCCTCGGGCTTTGTGCAGCTACCTTTTTGTTTATAAGCTTCCCCATGTAGGAGATAGGTTTCTTACTTTCTTTGTGAATTAGTTATCATGTGGAGTTTGTTTCTTCTAGACATTTCTGGAAATGCGTCAGGGGAGTTTTGAGATCATTGATGATCTTGATCCCCCTGTAGCCACTTCTTCACCTCATTTCTGCGCTTGCACTATACTGTGCTGTGGTTATCTCCAAGGGCCAGAACAAGGATGTTTGTCCCAGAAAAGTCCTGCCCTGCCTCCACATGGCCCCTTCTTCAGCCACATCCTGCTCTTTCTTACAGTGTGTTGTTACCAGCAATCCTTGGTTGGCTCCACAGCTATCTGGCTATCAATGTTTGAGACACACACATTTGCTCCCTTTTTTTCTAGGCTTTTACGAGGAAGCAGCTGTGATGCCTTTTTCAACCTAGAAGTGAAACAACACACGCTTTCAAGATAATATTAATATAGGAGGTAATAAAAAAGTGGATCTTTATTGGAGCTCTGGGGGCAGTTATGGAACAATGTCCACAAAAGCCCACCCCCACAGGGGTGAAAACAGTTTTATAAGTATGGCAAATTATCATAATTGACAAATAAGTACCAATTAGGAGGACAAGTGATGATGCAATTCCCACCCAGGTCAAGCCCCTTCTCTGGAGCGCCCTCTTGGTATTAGCTGTACCTTGTTTATGAAAATGTGTCTTGAAGGATTGTTCTCAACCCTGGTATCCAGGAAGAACCAAGATAGAAGAAGGGTCCTGGAATTTGTTTTGTCTTTCTGCCTAGGGAAGGGGCATGGAAATTACTGGGAAAACTAGCCATTAATACAATAGGCTACAAGGAATACAGAGAACATATAAGGAAAAAAAAAGGCAAAAACCAAAATGGCATCAGCTGGTTCAGCTTGGCTTTCTCTGCACAATATTGTATTGTGCTAGAGATACAGAGATATCCCTTCCCAGTCTGCTAACCTGCAAATTTTTTCCTTAGCATTGAAGAAGAAAAAAATACTTCCTGTGACAAATACAGTTTGCTATCAATTTTATCAGAATCAGTCATCACTGTACAAAGCAGAAACCTGCACCATGTCACAATATTTGAGGTACACCTCTTCAGCATCCTAGTAAAAGTCTTAGTCTATGGAGTTACTTTTGGGATCCAGTTCAAAGCATTGCTGGTGAAAAAACAATCTAAACTCGTCTTCAAGTTTATTCTGAACTGTTTCAAGTATAGGAATGCTTACAAGTACTTATCTTCAGTATTTTAGCTGCACCTCTGTCTCAGGCAGCAGAATTACTTTAATTGAGAGCACCTGCTTATTGTTCATGCTGCCATGGTGACACAGCAGTTACAGAAATTAGTAAAATGTGATCAACTCCCTCTATTCTACATTTTCCTTTGCCTTGTTCCACTTATTCTGTGGCATAAGTGTACCACATTTTCTCCTGTAGTGGTTTGTTTTGCTGCACTTGAGTACAAGACAGGATGTACCCAGCGACTTCCATCGAGACGCCCCCGGATAAATGTTGCATGTACTCCAGCACCTGAACTCTAGGGAAAATGCTGCTGAATATTTATTTTGTTTTCCAGTTACTTAGCTAAACATTGGTCTAGCCAAATCACGTGTCTATGTTTCTCGCTCATTTCCGTAGCAGTTTCACTAGAATAAAGAATGCACAAGAAAGCCTCTCTTCAACAGAGGTTGAAACATGACCTTTCCATTATATCTATCAAAAATGTAAGCTATTATGAAAAGTCTGGGTTGAGGGTTCTTATTTTTTTTTAATGTGTATATGATGATTATAAGCATATTTTATAAAGGGTGTGTCATGAAACCTGGAATAGCTGCTCAAACTAATTTTTCCCAGTTTCGTTCAATTTACTTGAATTAGCTAACAAAAAATTCAATTGCAGTTTCATTAAAGTAATAATTCTGAGAAAAAGTTTTTAAAACCCTTTTTTATTTGGTGAAAATTGCATTTTGATGTTTCCACACTATATGTTGATTCACTTTTTTCACTGCAAAGCTATGTCAGCTACAGAAAGAAAAAAAATAAATTAGTGGAAGAAGTTAATCTGCACATGTGATACTGAGAAGGCTAAAGGTAGAAATTCACTCTCTTTTCCATAGTTTGCAGCGACTTGTCAAACTCTAGTAGTCTGTCTTTAGGACATAGTATTAATTATTCTCAGAATAGTCCTGAGGCTTCTGTTTTTCTGTTACATTTGATCATTCCAATCCTGGTTCTTCTTGGCCTCAGCAGATAAGGGTTGTGGCTTTGCCCTGTAACTTCAAATAAAGCAGTATCACTTACACAGGTTCTCAGCTGTATAAGAAGGGAATGTGCTAGGTGCACTAGCAAGGGGTTTTGGCTGAAGATGGGCTGCACTGTGAAAAATAAAACAGCAATATTGATACAAAAGAGAAGAAAAACTGTGAAAGAAAATATAACCTTGATGTTGAACAAACTTAGATGTGTGCAGATCATAACACGGGATATGAGTAAACTTGAAAGGTTCTGAGTTCTACACAAGAAGCTGGTTCTAGAAATGAAAAACTTCATTGAGAAAAAATAGATCTCAGTTGAGTTCTACGTTCTCTCATTGATTTCTATAGGTAGTTGTTTAGAGACAAAAGGAACATGCACAGCAAATCCAGGATGTGCTGTATCCAGTCAGGTTTTAGTGCCTAAATTCCAAACAACATGAAAAGTCTGGTGCTCTGGGTCTATCCACTTCTGGAGTTACTTTAATCTATCTCATTTCTCCTGGAAAGTGGAGTTTCACTTCTGCATCCACTAAAAAAAAGCTCTACATTCCCTTTGTAAGCCAGTTCAGGCAAGAACACAAATCGATGATACCAGAAAGACAGGGTGCAAGAACACTTAGGACTCAAAGTTGGAGGTCAAGACCCTCACAGGGAGAGTCTGACATTCCACCTTTGGAATAATGTCTATCTCCATACTGTGCAGTGAACACTTTAATGGAGCAAAAACAATATCAGCAGCAGGAAGTAGGGACAGTTGCTACCTTTTTACTCCACCAGGTGAAAGCCCTGGGTAAAAGGTTTTAGAATATTCCATCTTTAAATGACCCCATTAATTTTGCATTGTTTTCTGTCCAGAAGCAGAATTTCTGCAGGATTGATACCAATTCTCTTTCAACTTTTCACCAATTCTCAAAGATTAACCAATTCTAAACTGCTTGCCTACTCCCTGAGAGCAATGTGAATTTCTATGCTTCTATTGCGGTTGCATCTTTTACAAAATATTTATTTTGCCATCTCAGTACTAAAAGTCTGTAGCATGATTGCCAGATAGTTACAGGAGTTTAGTAATCTGAAAATTTAGTATCTTGATTGGTCAGTAGGATGTAACATGATGGACAGCCTCTAAGGTAACAGTTAAAGTTTCACAGCTTGACAATGTCAGGTACTGTAGACTTGAAAAAGGCAGCAGCGTCCTCAGCATTGACTCACCCATGAACACAGCAGCGATGCGACAGGCTGACACTGAGAAAACAATTTGGTGTAAAGCAGCAGGACTTTCTAAAAAAAATACATAAAATGAAAAGTGGAGATCGTGGTGTGGAACAAGTAGGGTAATGGGAAATGGAACACAAAATCTCACAGTTCCCTGCAAGTAATGTTGATATTCCACCATTTTTCAAGACATGGAGCCCAGTGAGGAACAAGGGATGACTCTCTACCACACAGTAAACTGTATCTTCTAAGCTTATGTGACTTCTATGATTGTGTACTGCACAGGTGGAAGACAATATTCTGAAGACAGATATTTTCAAAGAATATAAATATTAAATAGATATACTCAGAAAAAAGAAGTCAAAAATAATGCTGCTATTAAAACTTTCTAGTATAGGCATGGCCTCAGATTGCTTACTGACTTTCCCTCACTATTTCTGCACTATTTGTTTTTTTCCTGAGAGATTTATTTCAACATATTTCTCCTTTTGTATTTAGAGAGAATAGGACTGCAAAATAGATAGGGGTCTCAACTATGGAAATAAGATAGAATCCTGGCTTAAAAGTATGTGGGGTTATAAATACTACCTTCCATAGGATTTGTATCACTTTGTAAGGCCTGTCACTCTTACCCCATTAAATCAGAAAGATGCTGGTAATTACAGATTCAATTATAACAGCAGCTCCACAATCTGATATGAAATATCTGCCTGTGATGCACTGTGGCCCAACAGCTCTTCCAGAAAGTAACTAGGGATAGGCAGGTAGTGTCAGTGAAAATCTTTGGGCTAATTCATAAAGCAAACAACCAGTTGGCGGCTTTCAGTTTCCATTCTTTTTCTGTTTAAGCCTTTTTCTTAGAATCTTTATTTCTATTACTTTTATTACCATTACTATGGTGTATAAATTCACCCAGCTACCTCTCTGAAATTTGTTTGAGTATCTTGTTGATTGCAGCATCAATAAACAGCATTGTATTAAACTGGAATTCCTGGCTATTTAATGTGGGTAGCTCTGTCCTTCACTGCATACTTTAGGATTGACAGCATCTACCTTTTAACAAGCAAGCCACTAACTGAACTAACCTCTAAACACTTGCATAATTGAAAATTTATTCAATTTCTGTCATTTTCTGCATGACATTAAATTAAAAACTTGAGAAAACAAGATTTGTGAATTATGTCTTTAAAGTGATATATTTTTCATCTCCCCTGTAGTGCTCAAAGGCTTGTGCCCAGTTATTGACTATTTTAATTTATAGAGAGGAAGATAAACTGAATGGATGGATTATGGAGATTAGCTACTTGGATATAACTGAAGCTCTTGTTCTTTGTTTAATGTGTCAGTCTTTTTCCTAAAGAATTATGAAAATGACAGCACCTGTACTTGCTGTTTGTTGTTAAGCTCATCTGCATTTTTTCAATTACGAAACAATTCATCCTAGAAACCCAAGGGAACGTGAATTATTAACTGAGCTAAGACACACTTGTACTAAAATCTTATGGGAAATCACAAGATTAATATCAGCTCTGCAGTGAATATTCCTTTTGAGTTTCATTCAGAAAAGACAGAGACTGCTTCTTATATACGAATACATAATTTACTTATAATATACTCTGGTTTACTGCACTGAATTTCATATACACAGCAAATATTAGTCTATGCAAAAAAATTAATTTATCTCTAAAAATCATCTCTAAATATTAATAGACACTATAATACAAAAGTAATACTTTATTATATATGGAAGACCCTTGCTTTAGTCTGTTAAAATTAATAAATAGACAATTTAAACCCAAAAATGTTATATATGGAAAGCACTGGCTTTTGACTGTGATGATTGTTTTTCAGAAATATTGAATTATATATATAAATTTGAAGTAAACAAGACTTTAACACGTTTAAGATTTTACAATACACTGCACTATTCCACCATGATGTTATGTTCCTCACCAACTTTCAATGGATAAAACCATGATGCCATAAAATCATAGGAGATTGGAATATTTATTTTCATTAAAAACATGCTATAATTAAACAGAAGACGAACTTGTACAGCCTGATCTTTTTCAACTTCATATTTAGACAAAAAAAATCTACACAATCTTGTATTTTAAAAAATAATTTTTAAGAAAATGTGTTTAGCAGGAAGCTTGATGACATTTGTTTACTAAGATCCCTAATTAGCAGTACTAGAAAATAATCAGTCCCTAACCTACAATTTCTTATTATCACTTCTTTGATATTGCATGCTATTAACTGAATCTGTGCCTTGAGCTTCAGCAGGTTTTGCTTTCTGTGTTGTAGATGACATCGTTCCCGGAGAGGTTTCTTGAGATAGAGCCACTGGCAGAGCAGGCAATGCTGCTTTATGATAAAGTCTGCCAGACACTGAAGACTCAAACCCTGCCCACAGAAACTCAGTCCAGTTCTGAAAAGGACCATGACTAGACTCAGTGGTGACTTGGAAAAGGGAAAGGTGTTCTCCATGCTTATGTTGTATTACCTGGACTATATGTAAGGCACCAAGCTGTAAAAATGGGAGCTGAAGAGAGGAAATGCCATAACATTTCCTCTTTGCCTGTAAATTAATACCTGTGTGACTGGAGGCAGAGACAATGGTAGGTGGAAAGAAAGCAGGTAAGAAAGGATTCATCCCTAGGACATTCACCTTTCAAATATTCATGGAAAGAAGACATTCACCTTCTCTTACTTCAGTCTCCTAAATTTTCCATAGGACTATATGGAAGTTAATTACCCTTGAATTCAATATGGTCCTTTGACTTTGTATGATATACACTTCTTTGCAGAGACTTACTTGGCTGTTTAGCCCTCTTGATCCCTTTAAATCCTACTAATTTCTATATGTTTTCCTGCCATAGTGCATGCCTCTTTCTATGAAATTCATTGCAACTGGACTCTGCCATGCAAGTTTCTTTGGTTTTCATTTTAACATTTCACAATGCTACAAAATAATTTCCTTCCAGTAAGTGAGAATGGATGCAATGTGTAGTGAAGGACAGATTACTGACTAATATTTAAAAAGCACAGTACAAACAAGGGGTATTTAAACACTGACTTATTTTGATTTCTGCAGCATAATTCCTATGAGGAACTACCGTTACGTAAGTGGATCCCTACTGCTATACATTTTCCCAGCATATATATATTGCATTGACCTCCTATCACTATCTGTAAGATTTTCTCTGAATGCAGCTCAAACCATTCTTGCTCTTCCAACTACTCACTACTTTTCTGATATTGCAAGAAAGACCTAAGCAGTGTACAAAGCAGAGTTGATAAAAATAACACACAGCTCTTTCTCTGATGACTTGCTGTGTTTATTATTGCGAGGAATCAAGTTTCTGATGCAACCCACAACTGAAGAAGACACTAGGACCTTGTAATCTTTTTGAGTATCAGTGTTGAATGTGTCATATGCCACAGTATGCTGCCTTCCCTGGTTTTGGTTTGTGTGAGGCTCACCAATTCCATTGTGAACCCTTGCATATGCTGCATGAAACACTGTGGAAGTATAACGAAAACTCCTTCTATTCTGATTATACTAGAGATTTCAAATATATTTAAATGTATAAATGATGTACAAGAGAAAACCAAGAGGGGTGATTAGATAATCTACTGTATCACATATTTCTGTATATAAAGTATATAAAATATATGAATATTAAACCCTTACCAAATAACAGCTTGCCTAATTAGGAAAAAAATCATCTCCACCCCTATTGTTTCAATTAAAGAAGTTATTTTTCATTTCCCTTCTGAAACCATCTTGCATAAAATGATTAGAATAGAATGCCAGCTGCGTAGCTCTCCTGAGAAAATCCATGGAGATTTTACCAGCATGAGACACAATCGTTCTTCTGCAGGTGCTATAACTACTGAAACCCTTCATTAGTATTTCTAAAGTGTTCCAATTATACAGTGTCACTTTCAGTTATTAAAATGTCTCCTTTCAATAAGGGTTTGTTGGTTGGGGTTTTTTTGTGTTCCCAGGCAGGGATTGGGTTGCAGAGAAAACGAAATCAATTGATTTGGGAAATGGGTGGTGACTGCTGAGATATTAGACTTTAAATAAAACCTAGGTAAGCTATTTATATTCTTACCTGAGTGTCTTATCTGTTATTTAGGCTCTTCCTTGTACCTCAGCTGTTCTCCTTCCAGAGGTAGTGATACCTTAGGTTTTAACTTTCATATTTTTCAAATCCTGTACTGCCTAGTGTGTAACTCTGAAGTTTCTTGTAGCCTGTTAATTTCTGCTCTCTCATGCTAGGTAGACGTAACAAAGCCTCTCCAGGCCTGCTCTCCAAGGACATTCAGACCGTCCTAGGCCCAAAAAGTATAAACCAAAAGCCTCTAAAAGGGGGCAAGCTGAGGGGAATTACATCATTAAACTGAAGCTTTAATTGGAGAATTAACCCTGATATGCAAATGAACCAAGCTTATAAAAGTGTGAAGAACTCGTGACCTGTCGCCCATCTTGGGGTCCATCTTGGCAATAGCCTCTGGCTCCCCAGGGGGTACCTTTGAAGGCCTTCCAAATAAATACCTACCTTTATTCCCTTATTCTTGTCTAGCCTCTGTTTTTAGGTGGCCTCCCAAGGCATCCGTTTGACACTTCTTGCAAAATAACCAGACTCCAGTAGGAGCTAGAAGATGTTTCTTGCTCTAAATATCTTGGCATAGGCATATTCCTACTGGCTGAGATTGTGGTTACAGCTAAGAAGCCAGGTCTCCCAACCTGTAGAGCAGGGCCCTTCGCAGTATACAATGATCTGAAAAGCATACATCCTCTTCTCAGGAGGCGACATGAGACAAGAGATTGTATTTTGAGTCATGAATAATCCTAAAAATGTATGAAAAACTTGGTCCCAGAACCAGATACCCACCTGAGAATTCCAATGTGTACTTGCTTATCTCATGCAAAAAAACCTCACTTCTTCTGGGTAGAGTGCAAATGCAATGTTTCAGTTGCATAGGCAGTGCTTTGGTATCTCAGGCGGGTTTCTAGTACACCCTGGTGAGGTAAGTGGAATACCTGGGATCACTCAGATGTGTGAGTTTCACTCACATGCGTCTGGAAGCTGCTAAGTGCTCTTTGGACCTTGGCCCAACTGCTCCACACAGCACAGAAGTGAAAACAAATGAAATTGCTCACTGTAAATTGTTTGCTAAGATTAGGTTTAGGATACGTCACTAAACTTTAGTCACAAGAGGAGAGGTGCACTATAAAAAGAGATTTTTTTATTAAAAGGGAAATTTTCATAGAAGGGGAAATTTTCATCAAAATGGCAGTTTTATAAATTATACTCTTAAGAGGCTGCCGGCTTTTATATGCGCTTTCATGTTTAATGCTTAGTTTGGCCCCTGCTCTTCAAGCAGCGTTATACCAAATTTTTCTGGGCAGTCGCTGCTGCACTTTTCTCATCTGTTTAGCCATCTGGGTCCTGTGGTGACATATCCATGGTGTATCATAAAAGAGAAATGCCTGGTCTTTTCTGTGAGCTGCCACACGCAGGGCGAGGGAGGCAGCAGAGGAAGGAGCAGTGTGTTGGAAAGGTTTGTGAAACCACTGGGCAGCATTGCTTTGTGCTACTAAAGAGATCGGCTGCAGCTGGAGGAGAGAATTAACTTCCTTGGGAAGAGAACAAAGAAAGGAGCTGACATTTAATCAACAGGGAAGAGAGAGGGAAATGAAGTAACTGTGGAAGGGCATGGCACGATTGATATTTCCACTCCCAGCTCTGGCAGCAGGCAATCTCATCTGAACTGTATTCTCGTCATTAAAAGGCTATCCCAGGAAAGCCGAGGTAAAAAATAACTATTATGAAAGATGTTAGTAGGACCCAATTGTGGCTGACTCCAGAATGGATGGGTCCAAAATCTTGATCCCTGAGTACTAAGGAGATGAGGGCTGAACCCAGAGTCCTGGTGCTTACAGGATTCTACCTGCACACATCCCTGGAGGGTATGCCTCTCTTCAGCCACAACCCAAGGGTGCTGGCAGCATTTACGGGCAAAAATGTCCCATGGGAACACTAAAAGGCTCCAAGATAAGATTAACCTTCTGAATGCCCTGGTGGCCCATTAGACACTCTGGTGCAGCACACATGATTACTCTCCAGACAAGGCACTGCTTCCACAGAGGGTCACTTGGGAGCCTTACAGAGTGTGCTGGTTTTGGCTGTGCAGAGTTAATTTTCCTCACAGTAGCTGTTACTGGGCTTTGTTTTCATTTGGGACTAAAAACAGCATTGATAACCAAGGAGTGGTTTAGCTGCTGCTGAGCAGTGCTCACACAGAGCCAAGGCCTTTTCTGCTTCTCACCCCATCCCACCAGCGAGGAGGCTGGGGGTGCACAAGGAGTTGAAAGGGGACCCCAACTGATATAGGAGGGATATCCCATAAGCATATGGCATCACGTTCAGCTCTAAAGAGGGGGAAATAGGAGGAAGGGGGCAGGTGTTCAGAGTGGTGGCATTTGTCTTCGCAAGCCACCCTTGCATGTGATGGAGCACGGCTTTCCTGGAGATCACTGAACACCTACCTGCCCATGGGAAGCAGTGAATGAGTTGCTTAGTCTGCTTTGATTGTGCATGCAGTTTTTGCATTCCTTATTAAAATGTCTTTATCTCAACCCATGAATTTTCTCACTTTTACCCTTCTGATTCTCTCCCCATCCCACAAGACAGGAGTGGGGGAGTGGATGGATGGGATTGAGTTGCTGGCAGGGGTTAAATCACAACAAGAACCAATGGACGGGGCTGTTAGCACCCTTGGCTCCTGGTTAGTGACGAATTTTTCTTCTCTAAGCAAACTGTCTGTGGGAGATAACTAATGTGTCAGGCAGTAACCTCGTTCTGAGCTCTCACTGCCATAGGTTCCCATCTTCCCTGCTCGGAGCAGGTCCCCAAGCACAGCACTCACTGCAACTGCAGATGAGTGCACATCATGCTTTATGTTTTCCCGGTCTTCAATACTTTCCATTTACGGGTCCTAGATATGGCAAGCTAGCGTATATGAATTTCTAGTTGGTGAATTTAAATGTACTGACACTGGACTGTTTTGGGGTATTTTTACTCTATTGGTTGATGAATAATTTAAGTCAGCATGTCTGTTTTTATAACTGCTTACTGAACTGGACCAGAGTGCCAATCTGGCTGAAAAGCAACCTGCGTAGAGCAAATCAGTCAGGGCAGCTCCTCATTTTGACTTACCAAGTAACCACATAAGCATTTGTGCCAGGACAGTGCAAAAGTTAATTTGTGGATAGAAAGGAGTGGCTGGGTTGCTTTTGTTTGGGTTTTTTCTTCCTGGAGGTGCTGGCTTATGATGATCTAATGGATGTGCTGAACTGCAGCCTCCATTGCTTACTGTGCAGTGCCTTCAGCACAGATCCCAGACTGCTGGGTTTTTTTTAACCATGATGTACGAACTACCGCTCTTGGCATAAAACAGAGCAATGGTATGCCCTTGTGCTTACTCTGACTCCCTGTGAGTAAAACATGTCAGGATAAACTGCTCCACTGAGGGTGTTTCTGGTGGATAAGACGTTGAGTGGGAACTATTTGGGTTGTACTTAGTGGGCACAACTGATACTAAAACTGGCAAACCCAATGACCCTAACAGAAAGAATACTTCCCAAAGCGTGATTCTGTGAAGGACCATCTAGAGACATACGATGCTCATAAAGTGCTCTCTTAGTATCCTTGCATTTCAGAAAAGAGGGAGCACTCTGCTGAAAGCCAGAAAAGATACCTCAGTTACAGCCAGAGCCACCGTAGTGTTTATGCAACCTGGGAGCAGACACAGAGATTGCTCACCATCCCCAGAGATTCTCCTTCCTGAATTTGTGAAAAGAAAATACTATGAAAAATACTTAGCAAGAAGTAGAAGACCTTGTAGGAATAACCACATAGAAAGCTTAACCTTGATGAATTCAGCCCTGAAAAAGCATAATTTACCGTCAGCTCCAAACCACCACCATTAGCATGGTACTAAGGGATCATATGCCCCCCAAAAGACACATGTACAAATGGTTTATGGCATAATTCTGCCACCTTTGCTCATGCTGCCTGGTGCTTTGCTCTGCCAGTAAACCCATCACCAGAGACTCCAGGGGGCTGCTCACAGAATTAGAAGCCCCTGATTTCCTGATGGGTCAAGTTGGCACTATCAGGTTTTTAGAAGAGAACAGGAGGGAAGAATGTTTCCTCATTTCTGATGCATTCCTCAGTTTGAGTGTGTCAACAGATGGAGCTGGGATTAGTGATAAAATAATGTGTCCTCTTAGCTTATGTAAAAAAGCAGTCTTAGAATGCTGTGGATTTTCTGATGGCTCATTAAATGTACTCATGCAAACTAAAGGGTGCTTACAGTATAAATAAAATGCTCATCTTCAGTGAGTGTTTGCCTTTGATAGATAATGTCAGGGCAATGCATGAATGTTTAGAGAAACATGCATAGAATGTTGAAAAAGAAATAAAATCTGTTATTTGCTCTTTGTGATCTAGCCTGAAACTATCTGTTGATGTGTGGCAGGACTTACTGCTGCTCACTCTGTGTTTCGCATCCTGCTGAGACTGTCTAATAGCCTTTTGCAGACTGACATATGTTGCCCACCTCGTGTCTGAAGCAGCACTCGTGTGGCTGTGGCTGGCGTGGCACAGGGAGCAGAGCCCTGCTCCAGCTGCACAGCAGGGTCCATGGTGCAGGGGGAGTGTTGCTGAGCTTGCAGCTGCTCTGTGGCTTGCAGTCTTGGTGTGCTCCTTGCCAGGCTCTGTTACACCAGGGACCAAGCTCAGGTAGCTCCACAGGCCGATAACCTCAACCTCTGAGCATGCAGGTAAAATGTCAGATAAAAAATTATTGCTTTTACCAGTAGAATATACATGGTGAGGGCCCAGATTCATGGCCAATATTTAGCATTAGGCATTCCTACCATGATGTCAGTGCTGTTCCTCTCCCTCCTTTTCCAGCTCCTAAGCGAGGGGGCTGTCTTCTCTTTTCCCCATAGGGCTCTTTGAAACTCCTTTTATGAACATAAGCCAATGACTGATATGGGTGAAAAATGTCTGGGGAAAGGCAGGATTTTCTGTATTTCAGTAATTTCCTTGATACAATTCACAGAGGCAAGCACATTTGAAATAATTTTGTAAGGAAATAAATCCTTATTCTCAAGCTGCAGAAACGCTAAGATCACATTGCTCTTAACCAAGACAGCAGCACTCTATACAAACGCTGCCCACTCTTCCCAATGTTAATATTTCCCAGCTAACCACCCATGGGCAAGCTGACCTCTGTGCAGGAGAACTACTGCTGGCCTGCAACACAGACGCTGAACTGATCGCACCAGGAAGTCTTCTCATGGTTAGAAGTGTTCTGTTCTGGGAGAGATACTGTAAAGATGTGAGTCCCACACACCTCCATAGCAGAGGGTTTCGTACCCGAAGGATGCCTTACAGGGCTAGGAGCCGTGTGAATTGAGCAGCCCTGTTAGCTGAGGGCAAGGCACAGTTCTGTCACTGCACAAGCAGTCAGATCAGTCTGTGTTTGTAACAGTGCCTGAGATCAGTTGCCCAACAGACACCTCCTGAAATGTAATACCTCACCAATACTGTGATTTGGTGACTATCTTATATTTTCTGGCTTTTTCCCACTCTTGGGAGCGATAGAAAAGCTGTAGCATTTAGGAAGAATGGAGGAATGTCAATAAAGTTTTTAAATTTATGAAGGCCACTGTTAATTTTTTTCTGCCTCATGTATACACTCCAATTGAACTCAGTAAGTTCCCTGATTATTCTTTTAAATAAGAGTATTTGACATTTTCTCTGAAGGCTATGTAACAAGTGCGGCTTTACAATAAGAATGGTGTCATTATTAGACTAATAGCTGCAATAATGTGTATAGAAGCATTTACGGAACAGGTGTACTAATTAGGCACAACGAATGGATTTTTGCTTTTGTTCACTCACCTTTTGTAACTTAGATTTTTTAATGGTTGGACAGGACACAGGAAAACACAATTCTTGACTCCATTCTCACTGTATTTGCTCTTTCCCAATGACATTTTCATTTCCAGCTCTACCCTGGTTTATCCTCCTTCCTCTTAAGACCTATTTCTTCAAAGAAAAGAGAACGAAGAATTTTTAAGATATCCTGGTGTTTAGTGTGCGAAAGGAATAACCCCACTCAATACTTCTCCCACGATACCTCTACAAACCAAGCAAGTGTATTCTCTTTTTTATGCTTTTATCATGTGCCTTTTACAGAAAAAATGAGGGGAGAGGGGGAAAGCCTGTTTCATTTTTTCCAACTGAACAGGTCACTGCTACAGTAATTTCTCAAGGACTGCAGGAACAAGTGTGAAGCAAACCCCCATCTTGCAAGCAAAATTGTGTTTCTCATGTGTCAGATGTAAGAGGTGCGGACCAAAAATCAAAGTGATATTATTCAGCCTTCCATGTTGTGCTGAGAAGGAGGAGAAAGCTCACTAGCATCTACAATGCTAAGTCCAAAGCTGGTATTTACTCAGAACTTTTGTGCTGTGCCCCTGATAAAGTTTACAGATAACTGATTTACTAGAATACTGGGGGTTTTGTCCTCTGTCAATCAGCCAATGCACTTACAACAACAATCAGAGATTTGCACAGACTTTGCCAACTCAACTAGGTGTCCCCTTTCTAATTTTGCTGAGATCCTCTGCAAGAAAGTTTCTAAACCTCACGTTGATTTTGCATATTTGAACCTACCGTACTAGATCTCATGTATTTCTTAGCCTACTCGTAATCTACAGGGGAGTAGTTTGCAACTTTGCCAAAGACCCAGGAGAACATACAAAATTTCTGCATCTTGAAGGCCAGATAACACTTGTGAAATGAGTCAACAACTCCTAAATTTTCATAATACGAGATTTTTTTAAAGAAACTTTGGATTCTATTTATTTTTTGTAAAGCATTACTGAGATTGAAGGAGAAAAAATGGGTGTGTTTTGGCTTGTTTGAGCAAGAAAACCTAGGAGAAAATGAAGGCAGGTAGATTATCTTTTACTGATGCTTTAACAAATGACTACACAGATGACCATATTTACGGAACTACAGCTGAGGAGAAACTCCAGGCTAAAGAGTGATCCTGTGGGAAAGTGGGATGAAAATGCAATAACAGGAGGAAGAACTATAATTTGGTGTGGGAGAAACAAAGTTTTGCATAGAAAGTGGCAGTTAGGAACAGAAAGAAACTTTAATAAGAAAAAGGAAATCTTTACAGGACAATATTGCTGAAGTTTCAAAATAAATTAAAAATAAAATAAAATTTTAAAATTAATTAAATTTAAAAAAATAGGTTAAAAAGGCCAAAAAAACCTCTTCTGAACTGGACTACTAAATCTTTTGGAGACTTATCTCTTTATGAACTAGGTCACAGCAGCTGGCTGCATTTAATTTCAAAGTTGTTTCTTATTTCCCAATTAGTATTCCAGTCAGGACATTTCCTTGCATGATCATTTAATTTAGAAAAAAACATGAGATACTTTTGTCAGTTAGTTTTGAAAGTAATTAAGTATTTATTCCGTGACCCTGAAAAACTATGTATGATGTTGCATTTGAGGTTAGCTTTCTTTTCCTCTGCAAATTCTGTATGAATACCATGTAACTCTGTCCTTGTATGACGCTTTTTCCTGTTCCTCTTCTTTATTTAGTCTTACAGAGTCTACAGCTACCAAGAAAAAAGTACAGACAGGCTTTTTACAAATGGTATGAATTTTTCACATGTGAAACTATTACAGAAGTACAAAAATTGTTCCTGGGTATTAGGAAATCCTTGTGTGTGTGGAGATTTAGTAGTTAGTTATGCATGTATCTGTCAAGAAAAAGGATACAGTCATGTTCAAACAGACAACTGGAGTTACAGGTCATTGCAGAGAGAGAATTTAAGGCTGGGATCTCTGTCATATCTGGATAACACACAGGGCTGCCACAGCCTCTTCTCTTTGCAGCCAGCAGAGCAAAGCGCTACTTCTGCACACAACCAAGCTGAGCATGTTGATGGGGTGCTTCAAAAGTATCAGGTGTGAGCCACAGTTGAAAGCCTCTCTTGGATGCCTTGTCAAGTTTCTGCCTGTTTGCATGTTCATTTTTCAATAGTTCTATCGTGTAACACAATCAAAATGCATTGGTTTCTGAAGGACAGGGGTAACCGTGTAGGACTGGGTGCTGGAGGAAAGGGCTCAGATGAGACTGTGTTCATCATGCATTTTACACTGAAATGTGCTCTTTAGGTAATAAGCAAGGTGTTTTTCTTTTCTTTTTTTTTTTTTCCAGATGTGTCATTTTGTGTACTGCTCTAAGGAATTTTCTAATATAAAATTTCTTCACGAGGAGTTGAAGTGCATCTCAGGGATCAAGGATGAAACAAAAGGTTTATAGACAGATTTCACAGATGCAGTTTCCAAAAGACCTGACACTAATCTGTGCTTATTGTGCATTCCTCAGAAAAGCAGTTTTTTAAGACAACACCAGGGCACTGAGGGCACTACCAGACCCTCACGGCTACCACTGACCATCCCCTGCTCACACCCCACATGGTGCCTTGAGCCATGGGCCATGACCCCTCTGCTGGTGCATGGGGACAGCTCAGGTCCCCATGCAGTTCACACAGGATGGCTCACCAGCAGTTTGGGCTGGTGACATTGTTTTTACTCCGACAGGTACACAATTAATTAATTGTAAGAGCTGTTCCCAAAAGTTTCCACATGAAAAATATAAGCATAAGAAATAAGGATTTTTTTTTTATGTCTGGTTCTGGAGCGTGGACTCCTCTGCAGCTTTTGCTGCAGCTATAATTATGTATGTGTGTGTGTGTATATATATACGTGTGTGTATATATATATATATGCATACACACACCTGCATGTTATAAGTTATGAATCCTTTTAAGTCTACCAGAGTCTGCAAAGGACACCAGCCCATCTCTCAGCAAAGGCACTCACAAGCAGCCTCTCCTCTTTTAGCAGCCTGTTTTCATGAAATCCACACAAGTCTGTCTTTTTTCTTTTTCTTTTCTTTTTTTCTTTTTCTTTTTCTTCTTTTTCTTTTTCTTTTTCTTTTTCTTTTTCTTTTTCTTTTTCTTTTTCTTTTTCTTTTTCTTTTTCTTTTTCTTTTTCCTTTTCTTTTTTTCCTTTTCTTTTTTTCCCTGTTTGCCAAATCTGGCCGCAATTCTCCAAACAGCTGATAAGTCACAGAACACATGCACCTTTCTACAGATGGCTCTGTCAGCCTGGATTCCTCCTGCTAAGACCATTTCAGCAACACCTACCACGTATAAAAGATTAGCTCCCTCTAAATCTGAATAAAACTGAGCACTTCTCTCTTTTTTTCCCCTCAACAGAGTTTCCCCCCAACACCTGGACAAAACTGTTTCGATGAAGGGTGCATTTCCAAAGTGAAGGGCAGTTTGAATACTTATCCATGAAGAAAGTCTGTGAAGCCCCACGTGCTGTCGATGAAGAAAGAGGGACAGCCCTTACATCCCAGTCCTGCCGCAGATTTCCATCACAGAAATAATCCTGGCACCTGTAACAGGACCACTGCCATTGCTGCACCTTTGCACTAAAATGCTGATTACAAAGGGATGGTCTGTGACTGTGTCACGGTTTGTCAGATACTGACACATCCATCTGTTATCCCATTGTTTGCTTGGCATTGTTTAGGTAGACTGTAACTTTTTTTTAGATGTAGCTCAATTGCAAGTATTTCTTCAAAACTTTCATATATTTTTTATTCTCATTGAGCATACTCTTTGCAATATCATACTGCATTTAATAAAGTCCTAATAAAATGAATTCAAATTCACTTGAACTAAATTTACCAACTTTACTCACTACCTTCATGCTCTTTAAATTATCTTTGAGTGTTTTAATTTCAAGCTATCATTGATCATTGAGACCTAGGGACCAGAAGATATTTTCTTATGATTTATAACTGTTATGTGTATATAATATAAGAAAGAGGCACTAGACATTAAATAGGGAAAATAAATATGAAGAGCTGTAGTTAAACTCTTACTTGCAACATTTTCCTAGACAAAGAGGATAAAATTGTAATGGTATCAGAATACTTCATTCTAAATTCTTCACAAAGACAGTTGAATTCCCAGGCTGACCAGTGGGTAGACTGTGCAGCGTGACATTTCTGTATCATGAAATTGAAAGATTCGGGTAAAATACAAAGATTGATCCTTCACAGCAAAACTTCCATCTTCTTTAAAATTTCGTCATTCCAAAGGGGAAAATTTTCTGCATCATGAAGCAGAAGGGAAATCTTCATGGCTCTCCTCTGGAATATCTGAAGTCGAGATCTTTTGATATATTGCAAATGAACTTAGTGATCCTTCTGGGTCACTTCAAACTCAGACTAATCTTTGATTCTATGATTCTATGAAATATATGCACGATAATGCACAGGCAGTAAAATCCATTCTGATTTCTGGTACAGGGAAACATAAGGTCTTGAACAACTCACAAAGAAAATGAGACAGGACAAGCAGTAAAAAACCCTTTACAGCAAAAAGAAGGAAAATGACAAACAATAATTTGACACACTCCTCCCACCACACATGGCTTTTAAGATGGTTCACAAAACATTGTCTGTATTTTATTTCCCTGTTTTCTTCTTGTGTGCAGGTCCCAGCTTCCTCTGGGAGAGAGAAAGAAAATATTGTCATAACAAAGGAGATGGGGAAGTTTGGGGACTAGCAAAACAAATCTGAAATTTTTTGATTTATGCGAAATGCAGTTCTTCATTTGGGCACTATGCAGAATTTAGGTATCTTTATTGAAGCCTTTCATAATAGAGCCAAAACTCAGACATAAATTCTGATTATGTTTTGAATCAGGAATAAGGAGAGACATTATGGATTTATTGTCCCGTAACAAAAATCTTGAATAAAGAATTTTTGGTAAGGAATGTTATATCTTTTAAAAGTTTGACTATATGTAGCAGAAATAATACATGTGGTAAAGACAAAAGACTGAGTCTTGAAGCAGCATAGAAAGAAAGGAAATTACAGACAAGGAAGCAAAGGAGAATTATTGATGTACCAGAGCTTCGAGGGGTGATAGACCTGAAAAGTTAGTATCTGATATCAGCATCTGGCATACTGCACAGTGAAGCAAGGGGAAGATATACATAATCTGAAATATCCAAGCAGAAGAAAGCAGCAAAGACATGAGAGAACCTCTTCAGTGCCAAATCTCAAATCAGAAATAATGAAGAACTATGACCTTATCAAACTGGAGGAAGTTATGCACCAAAACATCTTTCTTTCTCAGAGCAGTGAACATGTCTATAGTGGATTAATAATTGGAGAACACTCTGTAATGTCTACCATTAGGTAGTTATTAAAATAATTTATTACTTTTTAAATGCTTCAGCCTTTCAGTGAAATTACTCCTCTCTCCTCTGAATGTGAAATTTCTGCTTTGTTCCTAAAGATTCATCCCAGATAATACAAGATTTATATGTACCAGATAGTGCAGCTTTTAATACCAAATCTTTCCAGTCTGCAGGGCTCTTCAGGGTTAGAAAGAGAGAGGTCAGTTAAAACTCTCTTTTAAGGAGATGCATCTCTCTAAAACAGGGGCAGGGAGGTTCAAAATATTGTAAGAAATATAGGATGTGCACATTAGGTAAAAAAAAATATAATTAACAATATTATTAATAAGTATTTTAATAAATCAAAACCAGCAACTTTTAACTTTTTAAACAGACCACACCTCTCATTTGGTAAGATCTCAGTATTCTTTTCTCACTATTCTTTGTAGAAACAGTTCACCAACACATTCTTTGTAGCATGCTTGCATTGTATTATTCTGCTGGTCAATATAAGTTCTTTCATCAACAACATTATTAGGGTCACAGAGTTCTGAAATATAAATTTTAAAAGTACTGTAACAAGAAGAGCTGGACTTTAGCAATGCCTCATAAGGTGTCTTCACCTGAAAATATCTGGGGTTTTTGTAAGTTTGTCTTGCTTAGGGTTTGGGGGGCTTTTTGTGGTTTGGTTTTTTTAAACACCCACTGTACTACCTTACCATGAAGGTTTTTTTTTTTACTTTTTGCTTTGTTAGGCTTTGTTGTTTTTCAGCTACTCTACTAACAGACTTTATACACTTTTTGCACTAAAGAAAAACCATTATACATTTTACAACCAAGGCTTTCATTCGGTTCCTTGTTACTGTCAAACACTCTGGTGTCTATTGTGGGAACTAGCTTTTAGATAGATACCTCAAAAACATAATCATGGCTCATAATTTTGTAACCATTCCAAGCAGAACACAAATAACAAATGCATAAATGCAATCAATGAGAGTCAGCAAAAGAACCTTCTCAAGAGGGCTGTATTCTGGGAGAATAGTGCTGTGAAATTCCAGGACATTGGGAGTTAAAGCTGAGACAAGCTTGTATCAGGAGTATATTTGGATAATTTTGGTGGTTTATATTTATTCTTTTAATTTTCCTCTCCCTTAGAAGTCTTAGTAATTGATTTCTTGGTAGCTAATGCACTCATTTCCCTAGGCAAAGAGATCAGAAAATAAAAATAGTTTCCACTCATGTTTCTAAAACCTTTGAAATGTTTTTTTTAAGAGGCATTGCTGATCTTGAAGTACCTGTTCTGTATAAGTCATATCTGATTATAGTCAAATACCTGAGTGTGTTTTATTATGGTGATAATTTTGAGCATGGGCTTCAATAGAACATACAGCAACATGAGAAGACAGGAATTGTTAACACCATATCTAAATTGATTAGGAATGCTGGGACACAAGGGTGGGTTGTCTTGGCAGAGAAAGTATGACACTAGAAGGCTTTTGTTAATGTAGTCACTCAAATATCAACTTTGAGTTTGAATTAATTTAGAATTATTAATGAAATGTCCCAAAAGACCAGGACTATCCTAACAGAAACTGCTACGAACACAAGGTTGGGGTACATCAATGCACATGAGGAGATAGAGTAAGTTATGTGCAATTCCCTGGGACCTGTAGGAACAGGATAGAAGATCATGCATGTAGGAGCCAAAATAAGCTTAGTTATAAACCAGGAGCTCCTCATTTAGAAGGCTGTCTGGGAAAGGAATATTTTGATATATTACTTGTCCGTGCAAATGACTGTGAAGAGCTCATGAAATGTGGCCATGAAAGAGTCAAATGTTACCAGGTAACATTTTTCTAGTAGACAGGAAGAAGCACCAATGCCTCCTCAGCAGGGCAATACCACACGTAGCAGTATGTACTTTCCTGGAAAGGAGAATAGAGAACTGAAAATTCATCCACTCCTAAGCTGCTGTCAATACAATTTTCTAATTGAGATGAGCTATGAAGTGCAGCAACAGAACAACTTTTATGATCCAATATTTATGATCCAGTACTGAAGCTAGATTCAAAAAGAAGCCTCTGTAGTTATGACAGTTACTCTTAAAAAGTAAAACATTGGCCGGGTGTTTACAGGGTGTTGCAGGCAATGGTGGAAAATAGGACACAAACTTTTTTATTAAATAGTACATATGGCACAGGATTCCTGTTAAATCTTGGCTTGATACTTGAATTAGTCAACTTCTTTCTAGTAGTGATTGTTCTTTGGTTGTTAATTAGGGCGCTTTCTTGGCTTGCAAGGGCTTGTACATAAGCTGTAGTGTGTGGTGTGGTGTAGGGATCTGAGCTCTCAGAGATCAAAGTGGTGAAGCCACATGAGACAGAGCAGCATCGCTCAGAGCCTGGTTCAAACAGCTCTGCCCTGGCCTTTCTGCCCAGCTGGCTCTGCTCCCTGCACACGCAGGCACTCAGCTACCTCTGCACCTCTAGTGGGGATCTTACCAATTAGAATTTGCAAACAACACACTCCCTCTGTGAGCTAGCCCTGAGTATTTGTATGGTTGGAGTTCTCTGAATAGTTTTCTTTAGGAATGGGAATGCCTTTATGTTATCATTGGTTCGGGCAGAGGAGAAAGATGCCCTGAGGGATAACAGATAACTTGTGTTATGAAAAACTGCAAAGGAAGGAGGATGAAGAGCGAAGCAATGATAGTCACTGGTGCCCATATAGTTCCAGAGAATTCTCACTGGGTGATGCTAAGAATATATAATGAATGAAATGACAAGTTGCTGTGCTTTAATAAAATAACCAGCAACAGCTTTCTGATTGCCTCACTGCCTTTGATGAAGATCGTCTGAGTTCCCTTCAGTGGTAAACTCCATGTTCTACAGAGGGTCTCACCCCTTCTGGTGAGTGTTACCTGCTCAAAACAAAAAATCATAGTCAACACATTATTTTTTCCTTAGGAGATGTTGAGTTTGACAGGCATCAATGTACAGTTTCAGAATCTGAATTGCTTGCACTTCTTGTATGGTTGGGATAAAATATGTGCTGAGATGTACTCCAGCTGTTCAGGAAATGATCCTTTCTATTGTTTTATTTCTAAGGAGAATGCAATCACTTAAAAAAAAAAAAAAAAAACAACAAAAACAACAAGAAAAAACTTTCAATACAGAATTTTAATTAATAAAACAATGGTTTTATATAGACTGATATAATCTCAGTCTGTCTTAACTTTTATACATTACAAAAAATAAACTCAAATTATCTTTAAAATTAGGTTTAAAAATCCCTGCACATCTCTGTGGCAAAATTGGAAGGTGAAAAGAACGTGTTTCATCCTGTTGCAAATAAGCCACTGTACCAGCATTTCAGATCTCAACAGAATTCTGTCTTCCTGTAGTTTAATATGTTTCTAAAAATATATTTTTTTCATGGATCATCGATTTCCAATTCCCTTCCTTTGACTGTGAAGAAGAAAGGAAAACTATTTTCTGGAAAAACCTTGTTTTGATTTAGGAGCCTTTTTTGGCTTCGGGCATGAAAAAAATATATATGTTTTTTTATCTCTACTCATTTTCGCCCTTGTCACACGAGGGATTTTAAAGTTCTGTCTGACTCATCATTTTGCTTCCAAGAGATGGGGTCCTGTCTTCCTCAAACTTGCAGCACAATAGCAAATGTACCACCCTTCCAGCCTCAGATGAAATCTAACAAAGGCATGGATGTCTTTGCCAACAGACTCAGTGAACTTTCAAATATGACATTTCCAGGGACAAATCATAATCAGCAGAGTCAGACCACTTACATCTAGATGTCCTCCGGAGAAAGGCTCGAGGGTGTTTCTCAGCTATGTGGGATTGAGTCACTGCATTACTCTAAAGGCAATCTATCCACATAGACTGAAGATGATTTGGGATACAGGCAAAACCAGAGGGAAGGACACAGATAGCTGTTTGAAACAATGAGTGAGAAACCTGTCACTCTGTGTGGATATTAATTTCATTAATTTCCTTTGAAGTATTTGGTTAGGAAAATCAAATTAATTAACACATGAGGAAATCAATTTAATACAGTTCACTTCACTATGTACTGTGAAAATAAAAAATTCTACTTGACACATGCCTATGAAATCACTTAGATTATAACCCAATTTACTTCCATGGAAGAAAGATCAAACCCTACATGTTTCTATCAATGATGGTTATTTCAGTCCTGCTATGCTCAGAGAGGTTTCCCATTTCCAGGAATCCTAATTTACATTTATTTTGCCATAACTTATATCACCAGTGAGAAAAGCTGTAACTACCTTTAGGAGATAGGGGGAACAGAGCTGGCACTAGAAGAAGGACATGAATGCAAGATGCGCCAAAAGGATAAGATTTTAACTTTAAACTACTACAATAAACTATAAATTCTAAAAGTACAACTATTAATATTAGATCTTAATTTTTTACAGGTATTGCCTCTTCTTTGTGAGACTAGTGCTGACTGTTACAATAAGTCTTGAAGAAATGAATCAGTGGGCAAAAGTGGAGATGGAAATTGGAGGGCGGCATGTATTCACTTATCTTATAGATCAGGAATTAGATAAGTATTCACCAGTTATGACCATCCTGTTCATGCTTTTCACTGGTAAAGTATACAAAATGTGTTGGTGAATCGATGTGTCTATATCTATACCTACCAGAAAAGATAATTACTTCATCATTGAACTACAGCTCTTTTGGCTTCATTAGCAACACAACAGAATTTTGTCATTTTTTTATTCTTGTGAAAGCCTTTGAGAGGAAAATGGGCAACAATGTGAAACATCACAGAAAATCTGATGTATGCAAATGCAATTATTTAGATTGGAATCTGGCAAAACAACATAAGACCATATACACAAACATAACTCTGTCCAAAGAACAGTAACTGAATTTTGGAAAAGTGATAGCTACAGAAGAAGCTTTTGAAGCTACGACTAAACCATTCAGGCTCTATTCTCACAGTTTACAATTTTGTCTTAAAATCTGACTTGATTTCTAACCTAATTATCTATTAATATTTTTTCATTGAACGGTGTGCTTTTTGCCATTACATTTACAAACTTTTTCCAACACTGATTTACTAGTCAGCAAAGAAGTGAACTAAGATTAAGTAAACTGAAGCTGAAAAAAACTTGACAAATGCCACTTCAGTGAAATCTAGAAACAAAGAGCTGAAATTTTCCAGAGAATAATCTGTGGTGGGTGAGGTCTTACTCCTCCAGAGTTGCGCCAGCATAAAATGAATGACAACTTACTGTTTGGTGTGTCCTCTTGTGGGCTCCTCCGTAGAGACATCCACATACTGGAGAGAGATGACAAAGGGCTACCAAGGTGATTAAGAGACTGAAGCACCTTCCCTATCAGGAATGACTGACAGAGCTGGAACTGCTCAGCCTGGCGGAAAGAAGGCTCAGAGGGAAAGGAAATTAATACCGAAAGGAAAGCTGCAAAGGGAAGAGAGCAGGCCTTTCCAGAGTGGTGTCCCATGGCAGAACCAGAGGCAACAGGCACAAACTGAAACATGGCAGGTTCTCTCTGAACATCAGGAAACACTTGTTTACTGTGTGGGTCTCCTTCCTTCAAGACATTAAAAAACTGTCTGGAAACAGTCCTGAGCAACTGGGTCTGGGTGTCCCTGCATGAGGAGGGGGATTGGACAAGATGACCTCCAGCGGTTCCTTCCAACCTCAACCATTCCATGATTCTGTGACTGGTGTTCTAAAATATATAAAACACAGGTAAAAACCCATGAAACTTGATATTATAATAGTTCACTACAGAATGCATTAAGAGTCAGGTAATATGATACTGAGTCAGACCAAGGAAGGTCTTAGGAAGACTCACAGCAATGTCAGAAAAAAGAGGGGCATGAAAATGAGGCGCTAATGGGGACAAGCTATAAAGAATAGTTATAGAGAATAGTTCCTGGATCCTCTTACTGAGCCAGCTTCTCATGCAAAATCAGGCTAAATTGACCTTATGTCTGAGATGTCAAAATAGGTCCTGTACCCATCTCTACACCCTTGGTGCTTAAGAGAAGTACAGCATGTATCTTCATATGGCAAAAATAAGAGTATGAAGATCCAGAAAAGAGTTTTTCCTTCTATCTGTCAGCTGAAGACCTTACTGAGTAGACATTCATGCACCTAAAACACATCACAGCACCAAAAAGATGAAGTTTTCTTTCAAAAAAGAGATATTGGTGTTATAGCTCCTTTATTTATTACAAAACAATGGTCTGAGTACTTACCCTGAAAGTGAAAAGCTTGAATCTATCAGCATCCTTAACTTGGGCAGCTGCCACCAGAGATGTCTGTCACCAAGACTAACCTGAATGAAGGCACTTTTCAAGCCTTCTGTTGAAACCAAGGCCATTGTGTGAAGAATACAATGAAAATGACAACAGAAAATGACAGTAAGGAAGGAATTCACACTAGATGTCCATGGTGTAGGTATCTCCATGTCGTATAAAAAGAGACAACTCGCTTTGCGGTGAACCAAAAGATGTTTATTAAAGTCCACGACAAAGCGTCCGGAAATCCAAAAATTAAAATAAGGAGCAAAATTAAAAGTGATTAAAATAAAATAAGGAAAATAAAATAGAAAAAGCCGGGTCCGCGGAAATAGGATCCCCGGGCCACCGCACGGCTGCCCTGGACGGGAGCTGGGCAGCGCCGAGCTAGCGATCCTAGGTGTTAAAAGAATCGCGGGAAAAAGAAATGCTAAATGTCTCCAGAAGGAGGTTTGAGGCCAGGCTCGGCACTGGGCTTCGACCACTAGCCACCACTGCCAGGCAGGGAGCAAGGGCTAAAAGCCAAGGTCAAAAGCAAGGGTCGAAAAGCAAGGTCTGGGGCGTGTGGCCCCTTTTTATAGTGTGGGGTTCCCTTAACTGCCCGCCCCTGTCCGGCCCCCATGGCTTCAGCTGGTTGGTTTGCAGCAGGAATGAGGTAAGGCCTTCCCACCAATTAGCTCGTGTATCTAGGGGGAAAGAGGCTGATGTCACTTGCCTCTGAAAAAGGCGGGAAGGCTCCTCATTAAAATTCTGCGTTGCCATGGAGGCAAGTTACAGGGGTGACAGTTAAGGGCTATTTTTAGCAGGTGGCAGTTAGGAAACCCAGTGGAGCTGTCTCAAACCCCCAACTCAGAGAAACTAAGGATTTAAGTTCAGAACATATAAATCACATAAATAAGTTAAATTATTACATGGAACATCATTAACAATGAACAACATGAACTTTTAGGGAATAAGGCTATCTCTAGGGGTGTCCGGGTTCGACTGCTGGCGACGAGATAGCCTTTGGGAGCGAGGGCTGCTTCTGGGAGTGTCCGGGATCGACTGGCCTTGACGAAGCAGCCCTTTTTAACTTAAACTTTGTCAACAATATTAAACAGTTTTTTAACATTTAACTTTAAACAATAACATTTCAACATTTAATCTTAACTTATTAACACAGAACAATTAAGTAATTAACTGGATTAAACAAGTCACAGATGGGATAATTGATCAGCAAAAGACCAACACGATTTTTCATATATAACATCCATATGGATGAAGCAGCTAAGTCAGTGGAGCCTAGGGAGCTCCCCAGCTGACCATGTGTACGTACTCGCATCAGCATGATACAAATAACTCTCCGTAGCAACTGGATGTCCCCTAAGTTTAATGAGATTCAATAGCCCAGTATTTCGTTTTCCCCTTAAGATTTCTAGTTTCAGACCTTCTCCTAATTTAAACTCCTTCTCCTCATTTAAACTATGACTGGGAAAAACTTCATACATGTGCAAATTCTCCACAGACACTCTTATTTACAATTAACAGGATTGTGAAGAGAAAGATGGGGACGGCCATGAGAGAATAAGTACACAAGAATAATTACAAGAATATATGACGTACATGACTTCTCAGGGAGGGCAACTGACACAGAGTAGCCCTCCTGCACAATTCTGGGACCACAGAGAAAATTTCAGTTAGTGCCTTTGACTCACTGCTCTACAATTCCACTAAGAAAAGAGGCTTCAGCAGGGATCTGAAGCAGAATCAGGCAGTACCTGCCATGCAGAAAGGAAATTTTATATGAAAAGTGGCATGAAAAATGTGAAGGGCACGACAAGCAGAGGTCTGTATGGTTAGGGTGATATTACCAATTGTGAACAGTCCTTGCATATTCATTTCAGTTTCTCTAAAAGAAAATAATTTCTTCTTCCACTGCAGTGAACAACAAAACCTAACAACTTTCTCAGTTTTAAGCAAAAAAAAAAAGTAAATAGTGGAGGTTCAGTGTATTTAAAGAGACAGAAACAGCAGGGAATATTAGGTTCTCCAACCACTTAGAAATTCACTGTCACTCACACTCACCTTTTTGGTTAATACCAGCTGAAGCGCACGACATGTGATTGCTGCTGCTGGTACTGAGCTGTTATGTGAGTTAACACAGCAGGAAAAGTAGCCTGGTTCATCAAGAAGATAACCTGAAGTTAGAGGCAGGGAGTAAAAGTGCAGCGCATGAATTTGGAGCACAGAAAAGGTAATATTGTCTGATTGCAGGATAATGTCTTAACTCTAATGTGCTGTCCAAGTTGTTAATGGGTTCATTGATTCTTAGGCTAGACAGGACCATTAGATCCTGTAGTGTCACTGGATACAAAGCACTGTCTACGAAATCTTCCAGAAAGAAGTCAAGTCTAATTTTGAAGGCAGTGTGAACCAATTGCTGCCCTTAGAGCTTGTTTCAGTTGTTAATCATGCTAAAGCAAATTTAGAAATGAGCCTACCACTTCTCAGTAGGGCTGCTGATTCTTTCAATGCCTTTCATTTCTTCATGGGGAGTTCTTACTGCCCATTTTTTTTACTTTATGAAATAATGATTTAATAGACTTAATTTAACCTGCAGTGTTTTCTTTTTAAACACATGATATGTGACTACCTCTGAAGGGCATCATTTACACCCTCATTCTGGCCTTCCCCAGTTTTGCAAATCTTTTCTATAAGATTATGGCAGCCCTCTACTGGAGGGCTGGCAAGAAAGGAAACATCTAGACTGGCACTCATTTGACTGAATTATGTCTACATATGAGCTGGACTCCCTTGAAAGTCAGTAGAAAGAAAGTGGCAATTTCGTATGCAATTCATCTAACCTGTCTTAAATATCTCTCTAATATACTAGAAAATATCCCTTCATTTCCTCTAAGGGGAACCAAGGTTAGGCAACTTAAATATAGACATAAGATTTCAGACAGATGAGTCCTGCTGCAAGTAATTGACCCTGACTAACTTTCTTTACCTATTTTCTTCACCTTGAGTGCATACAATTATGTGCTGGGAGGAAAGGAAAATGAAAGTAAAAGATCATGATAGGAGGTGTTGAATTCTGGCACCCCTTGAAGTATGGTGTCTTTGAAATTTATTTCTTTCCCTACTCTGACTTGGAAAAAAAAAAGTTTTATCTCTTGTGTGTCTAAAAAGTGTGAAGCATATAACTTTTCTACATTATAGTTACTGATTTCCAGGTGGACATCAAGCCATTGACTACAGCTTTTCAGACA
Organism: Struthidea cinerea; assembly: GCA_013397865.1. Lineage (NCBI taxonomy): Eukaryota > Metazoa > Chordata > Aves > Passeriformes > Corcoracidae > Struthidea > Struthidea cinerea. Next base: position 743,408 of record VZTI01005564.1, read on the forward strand.
CTTTCATCCAGATAATTTATTTTCCATCCATCAAGCCCATATTTTTCTAGTTTAGAATATTGTGTGGGAGAGCATCAAAGATCTTACAGAACTTCAGGGAGATGATATCAGTAGCTCTCCCCTTGTTTGCTGATGTCCCCTTGTCACTCCATCATGGAAGGCAACTAGTTTAGTGGGACACAATTTGCCCTTGGGGAAGTCATGTTGGCTGTCTCTTATCACCTGCCAGTCTTCTATAAGTTTTGACATGTCTTCCAAGAGGATCAGTGATCTTACTGGGCACAAGGTTTAAGATGACAGGTCTGTAGTTGCCAGCATCATCGTTTTTACTGTTTTTAAAAGTTGTGTGAAGTTTCTCTTTTTCCAGTCCCTGGGGACTTTGCCTGATTGATATGACTTTTCAAATACGACAAAGGGTGACTTGGCAACTATGTGAGACATTTCCCTCAGAACCTTTGAATGCATCTCATCAGTTCCCATGGGTTTGTGTATGTTGTGGTTATTTGGGTGATCTTCTTTTAGTCCCTGCCTTGAGGTCCAGGGCCTTGAGATACATGGCAATAGAAATTACCTTTGAAAACTGAGGCCAAAAGCATTGTTGAGTACCTTAGTCTTGTCCATGTCAGTTGTCACTGCTTTCTCAAAGACAACTCTGTGCAGTACGTCCATTCTTCTACAAGCAGGGCAAGCCTCCCCGACCCTCCCTCCTTGAAGGTCCTTTCTAAAGAGTTCTTAGCCTGCAATCTGGTAATCTCTCATGAAAAGCTATTTCTACTTTCCCATGGGTAGAGAACACACTCTGTTGCACATCCAGAAGCTGGGTAAACTCTTCTACTGGAAGCATTAATTAAAGGTGATCTGTACAACCCCAGTTTCAGATGATCTGACTCAAAAAAACCCTGTGTGTCTCTGATCAGATCCAATCTCAGAGTCACTTGAGAAGACCATTTCAGACAGGCATTCCACTTCATTTACCTAAAAACCTCAGAGGATCAAAGGAAAGTCCTCCTGGAAAGGGCTTCGTGGGATGATAGAGTCACTTCACTAGCCCAGGGAAGAGTAAATTTAGTCCTAACATTTGTCTGCAATAAAGCAAACAAAATATTGCTAAGCAAATTCAGTGCTTAAAGGGCTTCATTCAGGCAGGTGCTACATCTCAGTGATTGTTTTCTACTTGTCTCCTTATTAGAAAGGTGCCCTACTGTGTAATCATCCTTTTTGATATATGCTCTTGCAGTAGAAACCAGATCCTTATCTCTCTTGCACTGTTCAAACATGCATTTTCAGAATAGCTTTGAATTTCACACATTTCAAGGTTGTTTTGTTAAGCAATCTAAAGACTATTCACTATTAAATTTGGATGTGTAGCATGTTTGATAGCATGCTGTCTCGGGAGCAATTCTGCTTGCTTGATTATATATCCTCAGGCTTTTCAGTAGCAGCAAGTTCCTTTTCCATTGGAATCAAATTGAAAAATAAGATTTCTTTTTTCTTGTATGTATTCATGATTCAGAGCATTGAATAAACTTCATTGTATGTTTATGTCTCTTAATATATTTTCTCTCTAAAGAAAATTATCTTCTGTTTTCTGACAGTAGTGATAGTCTGTTTAAAACTTGGTCACTGACACCTGTTCAACTGTATGGTTCAATGTCTTTCTTCAGACAGGAGAGTGGAAGGGCTTGTTCAGCACCTGCCTCCAAAATATTTTTGATCTTGGTCAAACTGCTCTGCTGGTGGAAGATGAGGAGAAGGCTGGCAGAAAAACTTTCTGGTGGTGATGCCATGATGATTTTTCACCTTTTCTTTTACACCCCTTTTATATACCCCTTTTATATAGCTTTTATGTCTCCTCAGTGCTTTTAGCCCACATACTTGTAATTCTTTAAGTCTGGTAACTTAAATATTCCATTAAGCCAGGAGACCAAACATCCTGGATGCCTCTCAGTTGGAGGCCAGAAAGCCCCATGCTATCCTGAGAAACCAAGGTCTTCCCTAGAACATCCTTTAAACTAAGATAGGCACATCCAGGGGGGAATTCCTCGGGATGAGGGGTTCATTCGAGCCTCTCATTAGAGAATCTTTGATAAATATACTAATTTGCAAGGTCTATAAATTGTATACGCCATCTATCACGTGTGCATTTTCGGTGTGCATTTCGGCACATTCCACCTGGACGAAGTCGTGCACCTTAAGGATCCTTGAATAAACACCGAAGTAAAAACCCCTTTTCCCCTTAACCGTGTCTGGCTCTTAATTTTCAGACCAAGAAAAGGCAACAGTGGTACACCTCGTTTTTGTGACTGAGGACTCAGTCTGGTGCCATTACAGAAAGCCATTTTTCAGAATTTCCAGCAAAAAAAGCAGTTTGAAGACATGGGTGTATTCCAGTGTAAACTAAGCTCCTTATATGTCTTTCCATCATTCTTGCTGCCTGTGACTGTGGCACTTCATCCAGGTCCTTCTGCAAAAGGTTGCAACAAGCTCTATCAGTTTGGAGAGCCCCTCAAGACCAGAGAGTATGTGTCTTCTTTCATCAGTCTGCTGAAATGAATCTGAGTCCAACTGTCCAACAGCATATGGCTCTGCTCGGGCAATTCAAAATTCCCCAGCTCCATTAGCTCTTGGACCACCTGCTCTGCGGGCTGTGAGAGCTGAAGCTGGCATGCAGCAGCAACCAGCAACCTGAATCCTGCCGAACCACTGATTCAGCCCTCAGTTTGAAAGATGCAAAGCCAAATGCCAGTGCTACCTCTGCTAGCTGGGAACTACCTGAAGTCAAGGATCATCTTGCACAGACAAGCCTGCTCCTTGGATTAAATTCACCAAAGAGAATTCTCACAGAATTTTGCTGGGTCTGAGCTGACTCTCACACCTTTATGAAAAACAGCTCCTGTGTTTTCCATACTTATTGCAGGCTCCAAAAAAGACTGCACTGTGTATTTCACTTTCTATGCAGACTCTTTTTGGAAGTAAGAACAGGTTAAATGAGTTAAATTACTCTGGACTCACTTGAAAAATGAGAGAAGCACAACAAAAGAAAAATAGGATGTTTACTCTCGCAAAGCAAAAGAGAAAGTCTAAATTAACAGGTAATAAACTCAACTGAAAATTTCAGCAGTCAAATCTAATACATTGTAAAATTAAACTGTATCTGAGAAAAAGGTTCCTAAATGGTGGATTTAGCATCTCAGTCCTATAAGGGACATCCTAAGGCAGAAAATAATATTAATTATGTCCTTGTTTCACCCTGGGGAGCTGATATCACTGAGGTGCTTTCTGTGCATATTTTTCTCCCCTCTCTTTTTACAATACAATCTGTTTGTCCCCTTCTTTTAAAAACTTTTCCTCTTGGTTATTTTAGCCAATAAAAAATTAGCTTATGGGGTGAGATCACAGGCAATTCTTCTACTATTTCTTCTCTGCTTCATGTCTTTGGATACTAAATGCACAGCGAGACTGTTAAGGTCCTGATGTTCTTTCAAAGTAAATATCAATCAGGGTAGCTTAAATAGAACACTCCCTTTCTTACACAGAGCCATCCATCTAGCTGATAAAACTTTTTCCCAGTTAAAGCATATTCAAGAATGTTACAGATATTTACATGGATAGGTAAGGGTATCATTCATTGACATCTCACAAGAAATATTCCATGTTATCAAATGTCCTCACCACCTTGCCTCCAGTTTCTCAAAGAGATTGGATATGCCATGTTAACAGCACAGCTGACAGACTGTGTGGAGGGGTTGTGCCTTCCTCACCTCTCATCTGTTTCAACATTCAGCATCTGACTCAGATATAGAAACTAGACACCTGCATCTACACCAATATACTCAGCATGAGCAACAAACAGGAGGAGCTGAAACCCTGGTGCAGCAGGAAAGCTATGACACAATCATGGAAACATGGTGAGATGATTCCCACAATTGGAATGCTGAGTTGGATAGCTGTGAACTCTTCAGAAGGCATAGGCAAGGAAGGGGTGGCACTTTCTAATTATACAGACAGTTCTTCCGTAATTTCCATGTAATTTCAATAGGTCTTAACCAGAAGTGGTTAAATAATTAAAAAACACACCAATAAGTTTCATTTGTGATTTTTGCAGTGCCTGACATCCTTTGTCTCATTGCATCTGTTGTTTTTGAGGGCTTGGACTATTACTTGTGATCATATTATCAAGACTACTTTCTTGCAAAAGATCCTACTGCATGGCTGAAAAAATATCATGTGAATACTGGTGGTGTACAGTCAGCTAATCCTAATTTAAAAATTGTTAAAGAAAGTATTGAAAGGGATACAGCAACTATGTGCAAATAATTATTAAATACTTAACTGGAGCAACTTTTTAACAAAATCTGTAAGGTTTTTTCAGAAAAAAAATTTGGTTTGTTTCAAATATTTTAAAGAAATTATTCTAGCTTTTAATGCCTTGAGTACGTTTGGATATTAACAATGAAAAGGGAATCAGAAACTTCACTGTCTAAAATGAAGAAAACTCACAATCTAGGTCTAACTGATACTAGTAACTCAACCAAGTTTTTTACTTTCTAAAATTGTTTTGTGTTGAGCACTCAATCAAGTTCAAAACCTTTGAGTTTGACATTTGAAATCTTGGAATGGGACATGACCTACTCGCAGTCACACAAATTTATAGCCATGTTCCATGGAATCAACAATAACTGAGACAACCAGCAAAAGACCTTCCTGTGTTACTTTATGATTCTCATATTAGAAATAAGAGCTACTTGCAACTAACATGTGAACCTCTTCTGACTCTCATGGAAATTCAATAATACTGTTGCAAAGTAACTCCATGTGCACAGTAATACAGAACAGAGAGAAAAAAGACTGTTCTGCGGTAACTTTGATTTTGTAAGGGTGTTTGATGCTAGTCTGATATTAAGGGAAAATTGTACACTGGCATAATTCTACTGATGTCAGTTAAATTCTTCCACTAGAAATTTTGGCCAACAAAGTAATAGAACATTTTTAATATAGAGTTCTAAGACAGCAAAGAGGAAGGCTCATAGGCAGCCATTCCACAGTTTCCAAGAGCAACAGTGATACATATTAATATATGTGGAATATTTCAGAGACTGAAATGCAGAATAGTGAAGTGGGGTGGTGGGGAGGGAGGAAAGAAGGGAAAAATCCTGCAGGCCTGTCTAATTTGTGTTTAATTGGTTAATGTTATGTCATGAATAAAACAGGTTATTGGGTAACATAGCAGACAATTATAAATACATCAGGGTCAGGAGAGGGCAAGCATAAGGTGATATAATAAATCTTTTAATCCTGTGCTACACCTTTGGGCTCTAGGCTTGTAATGCATACCCAGTAGGATATAAAGAAATCATAGGCCTGTATCCTGTACTCTGCTTACAGAATACAATGCATACTCCTGCATACATCAATTACACTTTTGTTTTAATTATCTTGCATCTACCTGGTGTTAATGGTGGGTCATACAAGGTTGACTCCCATGGGAAGGATATAAGATGATATGAAAAACAAATGGGAAATATAATCATGCAATGTTCACTGAAACGTTCACTTGGTAATTGGTCTGACTGATCTTGAAGATTATTTTGTAAAGATATATCAGTAGTCATACCTGGCAAATTTCCACATCCATTTATATGTCTGCCTACCTAATTACTTTTTAAGTCCTTGGTTGGTCTTCAATAAAAGGGTAAGATTATCCCTTCTTGCTCTGTAATACAGACTGCTTTGTCTGTGAGAAAAGAGAGATGTCCAAATGAAGAATTTAATCAAGTACTTGGTTATGCCAGGCCAGGACCTTCCACAGTTCATTCTGTGTACAGCTCTCACAGAATCCAGCCTGCCAGCTGCCACACAGAGAGATGTGGCCTCTGTTTGTATGTACGTCTTTAAATTAAATGTTCTCATCACATTTAAAATATTCTTCTCAGTGTGTCTTTCCATTACATAGGATTATGTAGATGTGTTTGAGCTTTTTAATGCACTGGAAATATGAGAGATGTGATGGTGAGGTGTTCCTCCAGAGCTTGTCTCACTGAGCTGTTGCAGCATGGACTTTCCCAGGGCACCTTGGCCCCAGATTTCCATCAACAGAGCTACACAAGTTACCTGCCTGCTCTTGAAATGGCAGGCAAGTAGCAGGATAAGCTGCTAGATCTGAAGCTTTTGGGTCTGAAACTTAGTCTGAGGCAGATTTTTGAATAAGGTTGTGTGAACTGGACACAGAATGCCCCAGTTTTCCGACAGCACCCTGGACAAGCTTCCATGGGAGCCCTCACTCCAGCAGAGCAGCACTGTCCCCTTTGCAGGTTATCATTCAAATGGAAGGCTGTTTCACAAAGTGCACTGCTATTCTTCATCAGATAAATTGCCCTCATTTCAGTTCATTCATAATCTTTAGTAATGCAGATGTTTCTCAGCAAACATTTTTCATACTAACATATTAACCCTGACAAGCAGACCAATGGATGTATTAGTGTTGCATGGTACACAGACATAAAGGAAATGTTCTTACAGGTCCTGCAAACTAATGATGCCCATGTCGAGGGATTAATGCTACTGCAGGAAAAATGGGAACAGGACAAGAGAGATAAGAAAAATTAAGAAGAGATCTACATTTAGAACTAGCTGTGACTAGGGCTTATAGTAACATAAATAAATCATCATAAATTTATATTCTTAATAAAATCTCCCTAAGGAAGTCAGAACTACTTGTGCAGAATTTTCTTCTTAAATTTCAGAATTAAATAAAAATAAAAATAAACACAGCAATGAGCAGGACAGTGGTAAATAAGCTTTAAAAACACTCCACAGGTAAACAGCACAATAAGCGAGATAAATCCCAGCAAATTTGCTAAATTGAATAAATAGTTTCAAAACAGTTTGTGAGAACATGCCACAGCTGGTGGTGTCATCCTGAGTCATATAACGGCTTATTACACAAGTTTCTGGGGCATAGCAGAATGGAGCAGATGTACTGGTAAGCCTTGATGTGCAGTGCAAGAAGACCAGAAGAAAGCTCTGGCACAGAGCTGCACAGAAGCATTTTCACATGTAGGAGGATGACTGAAAGCTCTTGTTAAGGGAAAACACCTTGATACTTAGATCTGCTTTTCCCACAAAGCCTGAACTTAACAGTCCCTACCCATGGGAGATGCAGCCAGAGAAGGCATGCATTTGCTGATACCTATTAGGTCCACGTTCATGTCCTGCAAACAGGAGGTGAGGAGGGAGTAAGCCAGGAGTACATCACCATGGTTGAAGCACTGCTAGCGCTCGTTATGGAATGACCAAGCTTCACCTGGATGAGATCCACTGCCCACTCACCTCAGCCTTATTTACCCACCCTCATCTCTGATGATGAGGGTCTTGTTCTTGGGCAGCTGTCTGAGTCCAAGAGATATTTGTGCACAGCCACATATGCCTGATAGATTTATGGAAGCTCACTCAGCCAGGCAAACAAGTAATCAAAAATACGAAGAATGGTTATTTACAAGAATTATTAGAAGATAAATAAATAACATTTCAGTAAAAGCCTGTTTCATTTTCTCATGAGCTCTTCTCCAACATCATTTTGCAGTAATAAATAAAAGAAGCCAAATCAGCTGTCAAAAGGCTATTTATTCCTACCTGCAAGTACCTCTGTTCAACTAATAAAAACATCACATGAGCATCTGACCTTGTAAGATTTGCCCTAGGAAGAACAGGGAAATGGTACATAAATCATAAGCTTCTTCTCTGAAACCTCTTTCTCATTCTGAAAGACCATTATTAAGGTCAGAAAATGAGTATGGAAACGCCATATGATTCAGGTTTGGAAAAGTTTTAGATGAGTATAAATGGTTGCTTCTGTTATGAAGTCTCAGGTGCAGAAGGCACACCAGTTCTGCCTATGCTCCACTGCCTGCTGATTGAACTTTTATCTACAGCTTCCCATTCCTTAGGCAATGTAAGCACTCCACACAAAAGCTCCATATCTTGTCTCAATGGAACCATAAGCAATAAAACCCCAAAAATATTAAATAACAAAACTCTACTCTCTGTCTCCCTAAAGGTATGCTTCTGGAAGGGAAGCAAGTTTTAGAAATTCTATGATCAGCTTTATTATATTTTTATTGTAAACCTTCTGCTAAAGGCAGCGCTGAATTCTTTTGCAGTGTACATACAGGGTGCATATAACCTTGCACTCAGGATTTTCTGCTCCTGGTGTTACGTGAGGCTTGCCTACCCAAGACTTTTTCTTATTACTGCAGAGTAAATTAGAATGCAACTTACAGCATACTAAGGACTCTGCACCAAGTCTTCACGTGGATCGTTACCTAATGATGTATGCTATATATATTGGCTTGCAGTAAGAATTACATCTCTTTTCCAACCATCAGGTGAGAGACAGATCCACCTAATGCTGAAGCAATGATGTTCTAAGACATTGCTGAACCTTAGGCACATTAATATTGCAGTAAGTAATAATTACAGAACAGCTAGGAATTAGTTTTTTGAAATATTTCTATATGGTATACATGAGATCTCATGCCTTTGAAAGCCAAGGAAATTCATGGAGTATTTAACACTTACCAAGAATGATCAAGTATAAAGGATAAAGTCTTTTGTATATCTACTTGTCTTCATTAAGACTATTGCAGCTCCACAGCTCACCAAAGATTTAATTATGGTCTTAATTACACTGAACAAACTGACCTTGGCAAACTTGGTCCTTCAAACTTACTCCTGTCAGGGATAATAGCCAATAGGACACTTTGAGCACTGACACTTTCAAGTTCTTTTAGAAGATACCCTAATAATGATATTTTATAAGGTATGTTGCTCCCACAGAGACAAGATAATTCTTCCCTGCACTTGATGTGCACTAATGGTCCACATGCTGAATCAGCAAAGAGCAACTATGGATCTGTAAGTTAACACTATAGCTTGTGCTCTAAATTCTCCATGTTGACAAGCCCCAAGATTCCAGATGAGGTACACAGAACAACTGCAGCACAGCTGTAAAATGCAGAGGGATCCCTTTAATCTAACCAACCTCAGTCGTGATATGAAAGACATCTGTACGTGGTGAAGAGGTGAAAATTTACCTTGTTTATATGTCAGATAAGCCTGGTTTGACTTTTGATGAATCATTCACAGGGGCAGGGAGAATATCCAAAAGACAGGCTACCACTAACAAGGCTAGAAATTCATTAATGAAAGTGCTTACTCAAAGTATATGCTCCTAAAAGGTCTCTATATTATTTCCTTTACTGTCTTCCAGAGTGCTTTGTGTTATGAAGTTTAATTATTTTTCCAGGAAAAAAAAAGCATTCAGAAACTGGAAACAAGTTAGCCATGCAACAGGTTAATTTGCCTTTGCGTAGCTGACAGCACAAAAGAATACTTTGATGCTTAGACTGATTGTTTAAAAAAGACAAATCCTATTTACAACCCCTAGACATACTAGAGTTAAGGGAGGGGGAGATTACATGTAACAAAGACAAGACGAAAAGGATTTACTGTAGAAGCTACCATATACAGGAAAGCCTTGCAGTGTAGAATGTTTGTGCACTCAGGATACCATAGAAATATTAAAATTATTTCTGAAAAAATTTAGCGTTTTCATTGCAGAAATGCAGGTTTATAAAATGCTACTCACTTACTAACTCCTTCTATCAAAATACAAATCCATTTCATGGCTTTGCCATATAAGGTTGTATCTTCAACTCTTAATGTTAGGAGACATTATTCATTGCCTAAGATCATGCTGAAAAATATTACGCACATAATAAAACCATCTTCAAGGTCAGCTCAATGTCAACAACTCAGAACGGAAAAAAAATTGGTTAGATGAGGAGTTACAGGAAAATAATAGCAGAATAAATGTTGTGCCATTGTCACAAAAATTATGTATTGCCTCTTCAAAGATGATGGGATATGATATTACCTTCATTCCAAAGCTGCTGCTGGCACAACATGTACTTCCGTCTTTCTTTTTTGAAGGGGAACAAGCAACCAATTGCAGAGGAGCTCAGCATGGCTGAAATTGCCTTGTGTCATGATTAGAGGTTCAGATCCCGGAAATTCAAAGCCACGTTGTTGCAATGACGGCAATTACAACAGGCAGGACAGAAAAACACCCAGCTGATCTTCCCATTGATTTCCTCCCTCCCAGGAAGTAGCTACGTTCTGTGTAACTCAAACAAATTCAAAGGGACATTTCTATATTAAAAAGACTTTGTGAGTGATCTGAGAGAGTTCAAGTAGCTCTGATACCTTTTCTGTGGATGAGAAAACAGAGTTTCTTGCAGTTGAAGTATGGACACTGAAGTTGCTCAATAGTGCTGCTCCTCCGCAAGTGATAGCACCTCTTGAGATACCAGGCTAATGAGGAGATAGTTCCCTGTCATCAACAGAAATCTATGAGGTCTCCATAGATCCACAAAGTTGGGACTAAGTGCATTTCATTCTGGCAGTGAGGAGAATTTGTGATAGTTCATAAAAACATCAGTGGTGACATCTATATTATTTGGGGCTTTTAAGTGGTTTTCATTGATCACAAACCCATGGAGGGTGCTGAAAAACACAGCTGACATTGGAGGACAGGCAGCAATGCTAAATGTGATATATACTGTGGCAATACAGATATTGTTTATTCTGTACTCAGGTCTGCAACAGAAATAATACTGCACATAATTTCAAATGTTGTGAAGACATAAAATATATTTATGACCAGTTTCACGTAGCAGTTTGATTTAAATTTTATGGAAAGGTTTGATTTATATCACAAGAATTTCTCTATTTTATCACAACAAATAGCTTTAAAAATCATGAAAATTATTTTGGAGCTTATAAATGTCAAAAATGTATACATAAAATACATCTATGTATGCATAAAATACTCCAGCATTAAACCTGTAAACGGCCTACAAAAGGAAAAAAAATATTTACACATTACTCACAATAGATTATTCTTGTCAAGTGTAAACTTTAATAACTCGACAAAAAGTTGTTGCTAGCTGAACCTTCAAAAGACCTCCAAAGGAACCTGGATATTTAACAAAAGAAAAGTGAGAGGATCTTGAGCAACAAATGCAGAAAACCCACAATATATAAAAGATACATTTCTGTGAAAATATAGAGTATTCCATTCTGTATCTTTTCATCATGACACTATGAAAATAAGACCAAACTAGTGTGAAATATGCAACTACATCCCTAAATTGTTTTATATTTGTATTGCCTCAATAATGCTAAAACAACCTGTTATGAAGTCAAGGAGTTAATGGAAAAATGTTGTATGCTGTAGAAAGGATGAGAAGAAGTTTAGGTTTCCTTTGAAATGGGAAATGTGTTTATTCAAGTTACTTCATTATCAGAGGCCAGCAGCAGAAATGGAACTCAACACTTGCACAACATAATTGTAGCAAGAATCATCCACAGCTCAAAACCAGCTCTCATCTCTATCCAAGACCAGGCAAAATACAACATTTCCTTGCTACCAGATGTATTTTTTCCTCATCCCTGCAATCAAGACACACTTGATTGATCAGTCAGTTGGTTAAATGGGCAATTGATCAGTCTGTTGGTTAAAACCAACCTTATTAGGAACCATAGGTAACACATTAGCTGCAGCTCACGTGGATGACTCTTCTGGCTTTGTATGCTTTGGCTTTCTAAGCTACACATTGGCTACTGGATCCCTTGGTCTAACTACAATGTTTTAATTATCCTTTATTCTTCAGCCCAAGGTTCCTGCTCCAGCTCAGGCTGACTTGCTGTTGTGGGTGGGAAACTGACTGTTGCTGTTCTCTTGGAGAAGCACGGGGCTCTGAGACTAGGGATTCCCTGAGTCCGGTGCCAGGGATCCACATTACCACTTTGCAGCCCACCTCCCACCCTGAGTGCACCTGTGCTGGGTAGGACCAAGCTGACTCAGCCCAGGGAGGGCCAGAGGCCAAGCAAGGTGTGGCAAAGCCTTGGTGGTAAAGAAGGGCCCCACAGTGGTAGAGAAGGGCTTTGGTGTTTGTTTAACAGGTACCAGGGACAATGACTTCTCCCATGTTGTGCTACAGTGTGGATTCAAGACTGAGGCCCCTTTCAAGTATTTCATTTGTATAAGATGTATACTTAGGGTAACACTGACAGATAGACCCATCAGAGGATGTTTTGACCAGTATGGCCACCTTCCTGCCAGCTGTAACATGCAGCTTATTTAATTTCTTTCATAATTACATCAGCTTCATTCCAGTACTGCTTGGTTACCTGCCAAAGGTTTCTCCAGGAACTTAACTCTCTGGTACATGGAAACTCTCCTCTTGTATCAGATCAGTTGGTGTCTTCTTCTCCACAACTTAACTGTGCTTCATTACATTATGCCATCTTTTTCCTTTGGCTTAAGTAATTATCTAGCCTCCATAATATGCTATATTCACTTCCCTATTCACAGGTATACATCTCTCTACTAATACCAGCAATCTATCTCTGCTGTCCCTCATCCTGACTTCATCAATTGCTATACCCCTTCCTACAAGTTTTTCCTCTTCCTGTACTCCCATTGTCCAAGAATTTAAGTGTAGGTTTTTTATCAGAAGTCCTCTTCATGTGAAGCCTTTCCCTTGGAGAATCACACCCCAACTCCCATGCCACTGAGTCTTTGAAACAAAGGGAAAGTTCAGAGCCAGGAACATGGGTGATGTGAGTGTGGGGCTGTTTACAGAAAGGCATGCTCCCCGCTCCACATCCTGCAGCAGCACAGCAGTGTGAAGTCCAGATGTGGGACAAGAGAATTAGGGTCACTCAACCTGCAAAATGCAGCCCCATAGAGGGAAGAGATGATGGCAAGTGCAGGGCAGCCTCAGGTGCACAGTTAGCAGAGCACAGACTTTCCATTATGAGGTCATTTTGGTGCCCTTAGCCACCTACTTCTATGGTGATTCCCTACTCTGCTTAAAACATCTTCTCACTACATGAAAAAACTCCAGAAAAAGAACTCCGACCCACAAGGAACAAGACTGGTCATCTTCTCATCAAGGACAAATTGTTTAGGACCTTCCTATTCTCTGTTCTTTTTTACTGACCTTTCAGGTCTTTATATTTTCTTTTTAATATCCAAGGTGACTGTAACATTATTCATCATACCTTTGGGTCCTCCCGCGATGTCTAGAGCTACTTACACGTCCGACAAAAAAGCTTTGTAACAGATTTAATGTCAGGCATTCTTGTAACTTCTGCTGCATATAAATCATACCTGATACTGGCAACACAGTTTTCCCTTCTCCTCATAGCAGTATAATATTTTTATTAGGGTATGTAAATCTAGATGACACATGGCCTTGATCTCCCATCCTCCTGGTGTTCTTATACTATAAAAGCTCTTACTTTTATTGGACATGCCAGATTTCTCCTCTAGCATTTTTTACTGAGGCTGATTCAGTATTCACTGGGCAAGAGACAGTCTGATTTTTATATGTTCCCAGGGAAGCTAGACCTTTTGAAGCGTTGCCAAAAAAACCTCCCCTAGCAGACAACTATATATTCATCTTCTGTTCTTTTTTCCTGCCTTTTCCCAAATGAGATACCAATCATTGTTTTCTCAGCTTTTGGTTATTCACCACCACCTCAAAGTCCTGGGACTTCCCATTTCCAAATTTTCACCTGCACGTTAACAGGGAAGCAGAGATGCTGCTGGTGAGTTATTGTAGTTAACCATGCGGCCATGCTGACCCACACAAAACAGAATTTTCACATTTCAACTGGCACAAGGTAGTTGGCTTCCACCTGGGACAGCTTCTTCCAGCTCCTCATGCTTGCCCACTGATTTCCATACATGTGTATTTGCAAGCTGCAGCTGTTCTCAGTTTGAGGCATTAACACTGAAATCTGTGCACTCCAGAGAAAAGACACACCATTGAAAAGAGGACAATATTAAATGTTTCTTTGATAAAAACCCAAAAACCCACAAAAAGTGCCAAAAACCAAAAGCCCCACCCTTCTCACTTTTGTTTAACTTCTGTTTAGCAGGATGCATAGTGACGCTGCAATGACACTGTTGCGACTGTGCAAATACAAACCTGTCACCCAGCTCCACACGTAGCAAGGAGCTCTCAAAGTATTCCCACAACATAAGCAGCAGCCTAGCACCTGCCAAGTCACAACATCAGCTCCAGCGTGATTTGCATCACCTGTTTTAAATAGCCCGTAGGGGTCCCCACACAACCTTTCAAGCAATTTTCTGCCGAATTACTCCTAAGCAAAGCTCCAAGGAATGGTGAGAACACATGTGAAAATATGTTTCTATTGTTTTTGAGGTGACACAGGTCCTTCTCCCAAACTTCTCCTCTGTTTAATTCAAACATCCTGGTGAGTGATGTGTAATTTTGTTGCACACTGTGGCAAACCAAGCAACCTCAGTGGATCACAAAGGTCATTCTGTGGGACACTATGAGAGATGTAACAAGGCTGATGAAAGGACAGCAACCTAGTTCTGCTGGGAATATTGCTATTTCTGGCTATTCTCTGGACAGTCTTCCTTTCACTGCTGCAAAAGGAAAACATATTTTCTCATATATCAATTAGCAGTCAGTTCCTTGAATAGAGGAGCTTCCAAAATGAAAACACAGTTTCATCTCCTCTGCAGAGTCCTGAGTTCCCCTAGCACACAGAAAGATAAGATATTTTCAACACAGTGGAGACTGTCACACTGCTTCTTGGGGCTGTGCTTCCACTGCAGGGCTTTGGTGACAGGCTGAGGGCACCACGTAGGGAAGGAATAAAGAAGCCAGGTCTACTACGGCTGGTCGGACACTCCACAACCCAGGAGATTAAACTAAAGTTTTGCCTGCTCAGAATTAAAACTGACAGAAATATGTAAAACTGCTGAACTCTAAAAACAAGCCATAGACTCTGATATTTATATTGTTGCAAGGAAATTCTGGGTTTTTAAGACTCCACTGCCCAATAAAACCCTGAAAAGATGGTATTTTGTCCATTTTTTTTTCAATTAGTGTTAAGGGCAGGAGTGTAGAATATGGTGAATATTGAGGATAAAGGGAAATCTAGAAATGGCATTCCTTTCACTTACGCTGCTTCGTCACAAAAGGAAAAAAATCAGTGCCTGCCATATATTTATATCATTGCTAACTGTGCGTTAACCTTGGCTCTATTTCTGTTGCGAAAGGAAAATGGATGTCTAAATCTTCGATGTTTGTCTTGCCTCCGGCATTCTGAATGTTTCCATATGATGCCCAGATCTATCTCTCTGTAACAAAATCCTCACTGATTCTGGTTATACATGATTCAGTTAGAGGACTTGCCACAGTTTATTATTATTTGTAGGACATTTGAAACCATTCATCCAGGTTGGTAACAAGTAGGAAAATGTCACCTGTAAGTAAAACAAGTTGGGTTGCCTGACTTCCTGAATTTCTCTTTGGGTCTATTCAATGTTTTGAATGTAATGGGCATTCTTGTGTAAATTTCCAGATAGAAAAGGGAGATATTTTGATATTTATTAAGATTAAAAAATGAGATTAAAAATGTGATTTTTTTTAATAATTCAAGCAATTAAAAAAAACAATTGAACCCAGATATACAAAGCTTATAAGTAACATACCCTGCTCCCAGCAATGCAATTTTTTTTTACAGAGAACTGTTTGCACCTATATTTGCAAAATGAATATGAAATTCTGTAACATTCATGAATGTATGCTTTAGACCAGGGCTTTTTTGAGGAATAAGTCTGATGTGTTTGTTGAACGAGTTAAAGTACTTCTTTCCTTATTATAGTTAAAATTTTACAAATATATTATTATTGATTAATATTAATAGCTGTGTTTAAAAGTCCAGTGTTGTTTATTTGCCTTTTTTTCTTTTTTTCTGGCTTATGAATAGTAAAATTAAATTTCCTTTAGGTGAAGATGTGGAATGTCTTTCTGTGTGCCACCTTCTGTGTGCTCCTAAACTATAATGAAAAGACCAGGAATTCTGTGAAAGAAAAACCCTATATGTAAGTCATTGAGAAAATATAAAGTTTGCTTTCCTACGTTTTTATAAGCTTTATGAAAGGTTGTATTTATTTTATTCTTTATTTCTTGGCCAATGGTGATTCTTCATTGCATAAGTTAGTAGCATTTCAAAAATTGCTTAGGAAGTAAAAATTCTCTCTTTTGAAACAAATCAGAACCTTGTCCTTGTCACTTTTACCTATATGGAGGAAGTGTATTTCACTGTTCCTTGAGAATTCAGTTCCCTGGGTGCTGAGGAAACTGAATTCCCTGGCTCTCTACCAGTGGGGAAGGCACAGCCAAGCACTTCGGAAAGCAGCAGGCTCTGACTTCTGCAATGCACAGATTTCACCAAGAGGAGAAAGGCAGGAGTCTGCTAGTGAGCAATGGGCTTAGTCGATATTTAATTTTTAATGAAGTAAAGAGAGATACAAGTGTTAAAAATCTCAGTGTTTTTCTCATTTGGAAAAAGCACCATAATTTTCTTTTTTTTTTTTTTCTCAATATTCCTTTAGTGCCAAAAGAAACTGTCATGCATTATTTAAATAGCCTTTCTTTACTGCTTGAATGTTATTCCCATCTTCTTGGCAAGACGCTAATTTTTGGGTTCTTACTCTTTTGGGTATTGAATCTTTCAATCTAGATATTTCTCAATTTTTATGAGATGATACCCTATATATATTTTTAAATCATCTTTAAATCTCTGTCATTGGATATTTCCTCAATGCTTGTCTGATGTTTAATGGCTTTCTCTCTATGACAACTGCAAGATCTGTGCCCAGCCATCTTAGTTGCATAAGAGGTGACTGACAGCTTTGCCTCCTCAAATTTTAGTAAAGGATTCAAAGGAGGAGGTAATATGATCATTAAATTCCCTAATTTCAAGTTTCCCATTACTCTTTGTGGAACAGCTTATCTTGAATGATGGGCAAAGCTGAAAACTCTTAATGCCTTTAGGATCTTCAGCAGTGCAGAGTGAGTTTTAATATCTCGCTGGTTTCTAAAAGACACTTTTCTTGAGGACTTAAAAAACTCAGGGTAGATAAGCCATCTTTAGCCAACTCTGTTGGGGGAAAGAAAGAAAGGAAAACAGAAACCATAAAATTAATATATTAGTAACTTAAATTTTTTCTTGTGGTATAAATTCATAAATTGAATCACTGGGATAACAGAGCAGTGGAGAGAGGATTTTCAAGACATAGGAAAAAAGTTTTCTTCTGTTACAACTTCAGGACTGACATTTCAATCCTTTTGCAATAGATTGAGCATTGCAAAACCTGCACTGGCTATAGCAAAAGAAAGAATTCACATCAATTTCAGCAGGTGTTCTACAAACAATGATTAAGACTCACCCCTGTGAAATAAATGAATTCTGTCACTCTCATTTTACAGACGGGAAAACTAAGCTACAGAGAAACTGTAGGATTTGCTTACTGCTGCATGCAAAGTTGAGCACAAACCAGACACTTGTCTTGTAATCTGCCTCCTTAATAACTAGACCATACATCCTTCCTAAGTAGGAAATGCTGTCTGGACTCTTTAGAGATATATCTACTTGGCAAGTCATATACTGGCAAAAATTCTTCTGTGACATACACATCTTGAAATACTTCTGAAGCCAAAGCAAAATCTATAATACAGATTTTTTTTTTTCCACAGAAGTCTTAAATTTTAAGGAGAGAATTTTTAATAAGCAAAAGTCAGATTTAAAAAATGGAGATGACTGGGTGAAAGGTCTGTGCTTTTAGAGGCTCAGAGAAGATACATAACATAACAAATACACAGTGTTTGAGGAAAAATTCCCTGTCTTTCATGGCTGCAGCGAAACAACATGGATCATGACATCACCATTTGTTAGATGCTGTTTCCCTGATTGCTTTAGACACCAAAAGTTACCATAGCCAGTAATGACCACTCCAGAATTCAGCATCTGTAAAATAGACTATGAACTGACTGGCTCAAATGTCTCATCCCATGCAATTGTCTTCCAACAAATATTCCTATTAGAGGTTTGTCTTTATCCATACTGCAGTCTGGCCTGCTAAACACAAACCCTTCTGCTGACTCTAACCTCTTAAACAATTTCCAGGTCATCCTGCTCATGGCTATTGGGGTGGGGTCAACCTAGCCATATCTGTAATGCCTCATCCTCTTTGTTTGGATGCAGAGTGTTCCCTGCAAATTTACAAGCAACAGACAAAAGTAGGAATATCTATGTTGCAGCCAATTCTGTCTAAAAGACAATTAAAGACAATTATCCTAAGTCAATTTAAATAGGTTGAGTGAATCACCCGATAGGCTCCTACTTCTCTCTGTTTGCAATTTGGGAAGCTGAGTGTGCACAGCTCAGTTTTGTCAGGTGAGAGGGACCTCAGCCCTGGCAGCTTTGGTGGATTATGTACATGGTTTTACATTTTTCTTTACGTGTTTAGTTTGTTGTTTTTTGGGTTTTTTTCTGACAAATATCCCAAAGTCCTGATAGGCAATTGCTCCTTTTCTTCTCCCATGTGGAGGACTGCCAGACTAGCTCTTGGAAATCTGTAACTCCCTCCTATGCCAACCACTAATGGCAGTCACTACCCCAGTGACACATTCCTGAATACATACTCTATTTTATTCCCTTCCAGCAGGACAAACTCTTTGCACTTCCATGTGAAAAAAAGAGAGAGAAGGAGTAAGTCAGAAAGATGAGGATAGGAATATAGAGAAAAAGGAGTGACAGATGAGAATCATCTTGCAAGCACCGAACTTCAGCAAGGCTGGTGCAACTTTAGTGGGATGTATTTTAAGAAACTTACCAGCAGTCATTTCATTAACAGAACATCCTGGCATTGACAACCCCCAAATGTGTCTTCCTCCTTTGACATATTGCAAGTAGACTTATCTCTGCTGATGACCTGGTTAAAGAAGTTGAGACATCTTTAATTTTCAGTTGGTGTCATTTCATTCATTCTGGTGTTTTTTATCAAGAAAGGCTTGTCAGAGTAGAGCATCTAATTTTTCTAAGTTTTCTAAGTTCAGGACGAGCATTTTTTCCCACTTGATCAGTTTCAGGTGTCTTTTTGATTAGGTCTGGCAGGAAAGCAAAGTTGCCACTCTGCAGGGAATACCATTTAAAAGAAAATATAAGTGCTTTTGAGCTTATTCAAGCCAAAGTTGTTATCTTTTCCTATTGTTTCTTACAAAAACAGAAGTTCTGAGAAGGTGTGATTTGAGAATCACTGAAGCTATGATATTACCTGAAAGAGAGATGTTCCATGGATGTTTGTGCTTTCTAACTCTGGAGCCTCCTGGGCAGCTTTGCTTGGCAGCCTGCTCGAGGACCACTGATTTCAGAAGCCTGTCCAGCAGCTCTCAGTGCTCTCATTTTTCTTGCAATGGGCCAGAGGAAGATCTTACAGATTGATTGTATAGACTGTTTAGCAGAGACCAGAAGAAGTTGTTGTTAAATGAACCTTATTGAGTTGTGCTGAAGCAGCAGCTCAATAAATTGCTGCTAGGGAACTTGTTTTACTGATATATCTCTTTTGCCCACAAAAGTCTGCAGCACGTCTAATACATGGTACAATAGCAGGATAACTGATGAAATCAGAAAGAAATAAAAATGCTTTGTACTTTTGGTCAGATTCCCTGTCTGCAATCAGCAGGAGGTTTGTCATGACTTCAAAGGGAGAAGAAACAGGTCCTCTGTTTGAAGTTTAGCTTACATGATTTTAAAGCAACCTACAATGGCTCAAATGCAAGACAAAAATTGAAGGGTTGAAAACCTCAATTAAAAAGAAAATCAACAATCCAAACCACTGACTTTAAAGTCTTAAAGAAAAGCTTTGGCTCTAAAGAATTTCTCTGAAAACCCTTCTGGGACAAATTATTGTAATTGCTAACTTTGCATCAATGAGCAGTCACTTCCACTGGAAAGAAAGATAGAAAGCAAAACTAAAGGAAGGAATTTTCAGCTTGATTGTGTTGGTTCATTGTAATTTAACAGTGAAAATAGAGAGGAAGGAAAGGGAAAAAAGCTTCCTAGCTTTTATAAGGCAGATCTACTGCTGACTTCATCTTCTTTAGATCAAAGCAAAGAAAGAAGAGATTTATCTGAAGTGTCCTGGCAAGGGTTCCTCTGAAATAAACAAGTGCCCCCGCAGGGAGAGAGAGAGAGATTTTCTTCTTGGTTTTTAATCACAATTCCCTCAAAGAGGAAAAGAGAGGAAGGGAGGCGGTGCACTGGTATGCTGTTCTGTGCTCCCCTAGCCCTCAGCAGCAGTGTTTCATGCTGGATTACCCTGGCTGGCACAGGCTCTCCTGCTCCCTGCTTGGTTGGGCTTATGGTTGAGGGAGCACTCACTGGCTCCTTCAAGATTTTCCTTCTCCTTCTTCCTTCCATACCCAGTGCAAAAAGGATTCAGCAGAAGAGCAAGTGTGGCCTGAACATGTGATCAGAAAACTGACAAGGGTGGGAAATATTTTAACACATTTGTACTGACATTGTCTTCTTAGAGGTTACTGTGTGTATTTTACGTAGGAAAGAAAAGACAGAAAAAATTGACCAGGATAAATGGCTGATATTACTGAAGTCCTTGCAGGCATTGGCTTTGACATCATAGAAGGTGTCTCATCTGAAGGGTAAATCTGTTCATAATAGCTATCAGAGAGCTGATAAATAGCAGCCAAGGTGACAAAACAATTATATAATAATTTCCATATCCTTTGTGTTTATTTAGTAGAACATTTAATCATTTTGTAAACTACTGGCGCATCTGAGATAATAAACACTATATGGAGACAGATGAAGGGACAATGATGATACATGTCAGCCTACAACACACACAGCAGTCAGCGTTAATCAGTGAAAACACACCCTTTCAAATAGTTTTTCACTTTTCTTGAGAAATGTGCCACAACTTCCAACATTCCAGCTTGCCAAGACATGACAGATGGAGTGTCACTGCATGATTAGTAATAGAGAAGGGCAATGGTTAAGTTAAATGGAGTCTGAACCACCATGCCTGATGCAAGCCCAGTTACTGAGTGTCTGAAAAGACCAAGGACATATGAGACTCCCATCATCTGTCATTCCTTGTTGCATCACCCTTCACTGAACCAGTCTCCACCTACTCTCCACACTTAGAATCATCTGCTTTCAGTCCTGATTCCCCTGCATATACCTTTCCTTTTATGGGGAGCATCATGACCCTCAGGAAAAACCCCTGCTGGGTCCTGGCCCCCATCAATTTGGAGTGGGTGTCCTGCAGGAGGCTAAAACGAAACCAAAACTGCAGGACCCAGCTACACCAGGAATATGCTTGTGTTGGCAGAGGAAGAAGTAAGAGTAGTTGTCCCAGCATACCATGTAGTGTGCTGTCTGCAACAACAGCTTTCCAAGCCTGTAAATCCATGTTTGCCCCCAGGACGTGCTAAACAGCAGCCCTGTATGGAGTTTTCCAGAGAAATTTGCTGAGAAGTTGCAGAGAACCAAAAGGGAGGCACATAAGGAATTTGCTGTAGAAGATCAACAAGAACCTGCTGAATGACTAGCTTACCAGCAAATCGACAACACCGAGCAGAGATGAGACAAGGGAAGCCTTGAGATTAACCTCTGATGACAAGAAGTAAGAGTAGGGGTACTTCTGCTTGCACTTATTTTTCCCATGTGCAGTGTATAGCACAGCTGAGAAAACAGTTCAACAAATGCTGCCATCCTTAGTACTATTATTTTAAGTTAGTTAATAATTAAAATTTATGTCCTTTTTACTACCTTTCCTCTGAAGAGATCTTTCTCTTCCTTTCACATCACTAGGAAAAAATTTCCAGCTTTCAAAGAATTCATTGCCAGACTCATTTTTGACAAATTATTTCCATTTCTTATTCACTACCATCGTGCAGATAATGCCTGAGACTTCGCTAGCTTCCCATCAGAAATTAGTGCAGCTCCCCTTAGGCACCTTTGAGAATATTAGAGTAGAAGAGGTAGGTAAGATTATTTTATAAAATTTTTAGTTTATAAAAAAGGAAGAGCTGGGGAAGAAACTCTTTTAAAAGGGAATGGAAGCATTATGCTATGAAGAAAAGTGAAATATGATGAGTTCCCAGGAAAAAAAAGAAAAAGGAAAGCGTTGAAAAACTTGTAAGATTATACGAATCTCTTGCTTCTGTCCCCTTCAAATTTTCAAATGCTGTGGAGGCACACACAATTCTGAAAGCAGTTCCCAGAACACTAGCACATATTAATTGGTAGAACTGGGAAAGAGGCATCCGACCCTGTATGATTAAGGGCATGTGCTTCTGGCCCTAAGGATTTATAGTAATGAGAGAGGGTTTAAAGTGGTGTCTTGTCTCACCAATGCTTGTCCTTGGTGCTACATAAATAAGGAAGCCTCAGTGTTTCAAATGCAGGACAGTCATTTGAAGCATTGGGTGCTACCATACTGACCAAATTGTTTTCTTTGAAGCCACTCTTTTATACTTTTAATCAGTAAATCTAATCACTTCTTTTTCCAGAGCACTTTATCTCTCTCTGGGTCAGACTTATAAATTTTTATCTACTTCTACCCTGTAGTCAGACTGGTAAGTTTATAACTGCCTTTATGGTGCTCCACTACAGTCATCTCATGTATGACTGTACTGGTTTCTACTGGTTTCATAAGCTTCTGTAACTTAGGGTCATATAAGTTATGGCTTTTCTGGCCATCAATTTATAAGTTTCTCTTTTCAAAATAACATAACCTCAGAATTAAAGTTATCATCATATTTATTGTTGGCATTATATTGGTCTATATAGCTGAATTCCTACTCCAGCAGAATTACAGTAAATAACATTTTCCCCTATGAAATATAAATAATACCTTCTTTTTGTCTTCCAGGGCTGAAGCCTTTCTATACATGTCTCACCTCCTCTAATTTTAGGAATTTTCTTCTGACAGATTGAAAATGTCTGGGTTTGATGTCAATCTATATTTTATCCATTTCCATAAGCATTGAAGTTACTGTGTCCAAACAACTACTGTCCTCCCCTTGATCTTGCAAAAGAACCTGATAGCTGTGGTCAGAAATAGCTCATATGAAGCGATTGTGTCCTCATATCCTACAGACTCACACAAAAGACCCACTAACTGGCTTTCATCTAGTGAGTTTATTCTTACTCATCTCTTTCAAAATTTTTTTTTTCTTAAATGTTTTTTCCAATTCTGCATGATCTAAAAACGTACTCTTTACTCTGTCCACCATAAATAGGCCATTAGCCAATTTCAGCTCTCCTGGGAGGAAAACCATGTCTATCTAGAAAGATAACTTCTAGAATTTACAGCACCTCCCTGAATTTATTATAACAAAGCAATTATTTACAGCATCATGTCAGAAAATCCCTTCTGTTATTTCAGAGTTTTAGGCAGTTCATTCCTCCTCAGCTTTAATTTGGTTCAAACTTTTTCTCAATTGAAATAAACAGGGCACACAGATGCATCTGTCCCTAACCTTCTGCCCCCAAAATATTTGTTTTATTTCTTTCCTCCTTATTTTAGCGTATAAGCTTCATGCCTTGCCATTCAAGACAATAGATCTCATAATATCTCAAGTCTCATTTGAGAACAAAATGCCACTCATGACCTTCTCTAGCACAGCAGTCTGACAGGGACAGAGATATTTTATTTCTTACAACTCATTCCAATGAGCAGCCTCATGCTACAGCATGCAACCCTACTGCAAAGCAAAGTCGGGACAGACAGCATCCTGTTTTTACTAGCCACTTCTTTACTGTTTTGAAGGTGGTTGAACTTCTTCCAATAAATGTTTATTTTAGAAGGGATTATGTTTAGATAAAACTTTTTTCACATCACATTTTTCCAAGAAAATGAAAACATGAAAATCTATTTTGTCACCTCAATCTTTTGCATCATATTTTTTCAGTAAAGTATTAGAGAAAGAGAAAAACAAGGTGGGGGGGCAGAAATGGGTGTGGAAAAAACCTCAGCTTTGTAAAATCTCAACTGAAAACTTTTGGTTGTATAAGCAACAATTTTCCAGACCTGTGGAATAGAAAAGTTGAATATTTCCAATCATTTCCCCCTATTTTTTTTACTAGATCTAAGAATTTTCTCTGGACCTTAGGCAATAAATGAGTTAATTCTCATCTGTGTTTCATTTAAAATGAGGTATATCCCTCAGCTTTTCTAAATGCAAATCATATTTGTTATATAAGAAAAACTCATTCTGCAGTCAAAATAGCCTGAAAGACAGGACAGGTATTATTATAAAATTACTTCATTTACTGGAAATAGTTATGCCTAGAAAGTCAAAAATAGAATTTGTCAAGAAAATCAGTCTATTCCTAAGTCTGTGACAAAGATATATATTTCCTTTTTTAAAAAACCTTTTCAACTAAAAAGGCATGTGATGTCAGTAAGAGGTTTAGAAGAAAAACATGCTAAATTCAAACCAAACTGGCATTTGCAGAGGATTTGTGTGCCCTGAAAAGTGGAGAAGGACGCCGAGTTCCCCCAGACAGCTGATGGCCTGGAAGGAGATAATCCAGTCCATGAGACATCCTGTCTGAATGAACAAGCTGTCCAAGCATCAGGGTGAATTAGGCCATGGTCAGCACCGTGCTAACTCCTCTGCCCTTGGGACTGGGGCTGGCACCTGCAGAGCATTGTCCTACAGAGCGTGGATGCACTCCTTAGCTTGCAGCTGTCTTGGAAACGCTACACAATGCTTTTCTGTGTGTGCCAAGCTGCCTCTAGAGCTGCCATCTTTTGAAATACATCTGTTCAGCCATTTAACTTGAATTCCTGAACCTTGTTGTGATACCACAACTGTAGTTCGTCCTAGTTCACTTCAAATCGTATGTACATTCCTGAGTTTTAACATTCCTTTCAGCAAATGCATGACTTGAAAAATGGGTGTTAAACCAGAAAGACACAAGCCAAATGTACAGATTTCATATCTCAATGGAAATGTTTCAACTAACTCTGTGTTCCTCCTGACACATATGCATGTCTCAGCAATATTCAGACCTTATCTTAAATTTTATATTTTGATTAAGGAGAATATTCTAGTATTTGGTTTGGAAATCTGGGAATACATCTGACACAGGAAGCAGCAACTCCACCCCATGCAAGTGCTCCCTAGTCTTCTTAAGGTCCCACTCTCCTTTCCTTAGCAAAACCTCACAGGACCAAACAAGCAAAGTAAATTTACATAAAGACATGTTAAGAGTACCGTCCACCAATTACTATGTCTGCAGCCTCTACAAGTGACTCAGTATCAAGTAAAACTCTGCAACTACAAAACTGTGGAAGTTGTTGCAATGTGTGAAAATGGAGGCACCCCACCAGGTTCCTCGCAAGGCTCCACATTAGCCAGGCTCTGCAGGCGTCCTTAGGCAGGAGGACATTGTCCACTGCTGTATTTAGCCTGCCACTGGGTGTCAAATCTGTGATCTCCCCTTGGCTTATTTACAGACTGTTATAGTGATGTACTAAGGATGCACAAGCAACTTCTCTTCAGCAGCCAGTCTCCATAATAAGCCAGAAGGACTGTGGGGAGTTTTTGGGGTAACTGTTTAATGACTCTGAAGTTAACTTTCACTTTTCTTTCAGTGAATCTGTATACCCACTTGTCCCGGTTTGGACAAATTTGGAGGAAATACCGGTTCAGTTTTCTAGGCTATTTAAAATCCCTTTCAAGGAAAGAATGATTCTAGGGTGCTTTCCTACCTAATTTTTTTATTTGTTAAATTGTAGCTGCTCCTTATGTCCTGCATGGTGACATAATTTTGCAGGATCCTTGTTTCGTCCCTTGACACTTAGAAATCCAGCTTTCACTTTTGTCCTTCTGTTTTCCTCAAGGCACCAAGACCTTATTCATATGTCCAGCTTGTTTCTATGTTCCAAAAGGCTAAAAAGACTGTAGTTCAAAACAGTGTTTCTTGGGAAGAAGAGTCGACACGAGAATGACAGCTCTCTAGGACAGTAGGTGCAAAAAGGTCTGATAAAATGCCACGAAGAGAAAATCCTCCAGTTTTTCTTTTCTCCCTACTCGCCTGTGCATTTTCTACAAAACTAAAGTGCTTTGTGCCTCCTCCCACTAGCATGGCATAAAATAGAGTACAGGTCTGAGATATGGAGTTATTTAAAACCTCTGAGCCTGAAAGTTCAATTCTTTCTTGTCTGTTTTGAAAACCATATTTTGCAGGAAAGATGGAAAATGTTCCATTCTTACAATAAAGATGGGAATCAAGAGGAATATCTGCTACCATCCTCTGAGCTTTCCTCGTCAGATGAAGAAACATGAGCCACAGAGTGTATGAACAAATTCAGAAAGATAAACTATTCTTCACTCTTTTATCATAGACTATCCTCTGGCTTTAGCATATGGCCAGGATATCACACAGAACAACAGTTTCTTAATATAGATTAGGAACAGCACTGAGCCAACTGCAGTTTCAAATCCATCTGCCCATGCAAAAATAGTTTCTCACTGGGATCTTCCCTCTAATGCTGAATTATTTCTGCCCACAAACCCCTTCTTCCCAAATGACTTAGGAAACAATGCACTTTCAAAAAAAACCTCCCCATAATAGAAGAAACATAAAAGAAACAGAGGGCTCCCGCTACCCAGTGACCCTGCAGTGGCCTGTCATTAGGCATGAGGCTCACAGTCCTCCGAGGTCCTGTCAGGATAACTTTATAATGTTTATTGTCATTGTGTTGATTCTGCATTCTGTGAATACCCATATGCAATCTTTCTCGTCTAATCAGATTTATCAGAGCAGACTAGTGTCTATGCAGAGTCCCTCCACAGTCTATACATTCAGCATCATTGCAAAGATCTGTGGCGCTCCCTGGACCTGCATCCACTGGGCCATTTCCTAATTTTCCTTTGTTGCCTACGCAAGATTTCTGTTTTTAAGGGAGAAAACAATTGTGCTAACTTTTTTGGGTGCTGGGGTTTATTCCTCAATCTGACTGCTTTTTTATTCTGTGGGGGTTTTTTTCCCAATTTTCCCATTATTCTTCCCAGACTTCTGATATTCTTAGTCAAAATTTCTTTTACATAATAATAAAAATACATCCACCATATTGTCAATCTCTTTTAATCATTATCAGCTCAAAACTACATTTCCTTCCAACAGAAACAAGACTTCTTCAGCAATTTCTCGTCAGTTGAAATGTTTCTTCTCTAAATTGTCTGATGAAAATATTACTCATATTTGTAAAAGGGAGTGAGGGTGTGGGATTAGACAGTTTAATATGAGTGCTTTCTCTTTTGCATTTTGAATTCAATACTGCAGATCTGGCACTGCACTGCAGCATGCTTCCGAAAACTCACAGGAGCTCAGCTCTTGTCTCTCTTGTCTTAGCTGTGTATTGGTTTAACTCCATGCAAGCCTAAGAGATTATACCAATAAAAGCTTGAGATGACACATTAGAGAATCAGATCTATATTAATTTGATTTTTATAAAGCCAAATCTTTTCCTAACTCAGTTGAAAGCATTCAGAATTGTTTCTGACTAATTCTTCCAAATTATTCCCTTCAGTTTGAAGCCTGGTGTTGAAGTATCTGGTATACAGCTCAGCCACTTCTGTGCTCTTGCTGCATTTTAGTGAGCTGCCTATCATATACATCACTCCCAGAAGGGAAAAAATCTTTTTGGACAGGCAGAAATGAAGCTGTATAAGCTGAAGTGGCTGTAGGAAGCTTCATACTTATAGGTAAGAAACTATTAGGAAATTGAGTTCGAAATCAAATACTACATTAACAAGTTAACAGCCTATGTAAATCATAGCTGGCCATCACCCATTAAGTCAAGAGTATCTATTACAGAATCCTTGGACTTTCAAAAAAAAAGTTCGAAATTAATCAGATGCTCAAAGTGCTTTTTGGTAATTAAATCATTGTCTAGATACACATTTCAGATACATCAAAGAAGGATGAGATCTGTGTTTTCCATTAGCTGTTGAAATGGTCCATTAGCTCTTCTTGGTCCCCAACAGGAAAACTTGTGAGTAAATAAAGGTAAATTATGCAGACTGTAGCTCACTTTACTCTTCACTGAGTAAAAAACTGGCTGCATGGCTGAGCCTAGAGAATAGTGCTAAATGGAGAGGTGGCTGGTAACCAGTGGTGTTCCTCAGACTTCAATATTGGGGCCAACTCTGTTTAATATCTTTATCAACAGCCTGGAGGAGGGAATCAAGTGCACCCTCAGTCAGTTTGCAGATGGCCTCCAGCGGGGCTGGACCATCGATCTGGTGGAAGGTGGGAAGGCTCTGCAGAGGCATCTAAACAGACTGGATTGACGGGCTGAGGGCACCGATATGAGGTTTAAAAATGCAGAGTGCTGGGTTCTGCCCTTGGGTCACATTAACCCCCTGCAGCACTACAGGCTGGGGGAAAAGTGGCTGGAGAGTTGCCCAGTGGAAAAAGACCTAGGGGTGTTGGTTAACAGCAACTGAACAGGAACCAGTGTGTGCCCAGGTGGCCAAGAAGGCCAATGGGGTCCTGGCCTGTGTCAGAAATAGTATGGCCAGCAGGAACAGTGCAGTGGTCTTCGTGATCTTAAAGGGTTTTTTTTAACCTAAACAATTCAATTATTTTTATTCTGACTTTCTTTTTTTTGTTTTCTTTTTTAGAGCTTTTAGCTAATAACAAGCTTTGAAAATGATATATTGTTGAAAAATATTAACTAAAACAATTATTAAATTTTCTTCATGTTGGGAACATGTCCTGAGACATATTACAAGGCATCATGCAAGTCACAAGACAATGAATGTTGTAGAAGGGTTTCCATCTACTCTGAGAGGGTCCTTTTCCATTCAGACTTAATGTGTCCATCTCAGCCTCTGTTACTTGACCTAAGTAATTAGCAGACATTTTAAAAGAAATGACAATGGGAGACATTTTCCACTTACTCCTACCCCTGTCCATAAGAACTGAAATGTAGAGGATTCCAGGTAACAACCCAGATCTAAAATACACTCCAATAAAAGGTATCCAACAAAAACGTCCGAGGTTTCCCAATTTCCCCTCGAAAGAGATGAAAACACAATAATTTTAGCCTCGCTTCCACAAAAATTAAGAAAAAACAATCACGTGGACTGTGTACACCATGTCAGACCATCCTTTCACCTTGTAAGTACCGACTGCAGTTACCTATATTAAAAAGAAATTATTTAAGGGAAAAAGCCAGCGAGATATTTTATTCCAACAAATGTGAGAAAATAGGCAGTCCTTAATTTGGTGGCATTGATGTTAAGTGCGTCAGTATAGAGACATACCTTTCCTATTTTTTTTACTGGGAAAATTTATATAAGAGTAAGAGCGGAAAATTTGCCACTGGAATCTTCCACAGTAAAAAGAGCTGAAAATGTGCTTAGGTATGTACACACATGGCAAATACCAGATGTAACTCAAGAGCAACAGAAAGTTCTGATGGACATAGTCAGGATGGGATCTGGATGCCCAGCATGCAGGTGGTTAACCGTATTGCTACTGGATTCAACTGGAAGCACCTTTCAGGAGGCTCCAGTCCCATGACTTGTGGAGTCTCCTGGGCTGCGCTTAGTGAGTCTCAAAAGAGAGTTTAGGAAAGTCATTTACTTAGGAATAACAGGGTAAAGCAAAGAGACAATAGGTCTTGCCTTAAAACTTGTTGATATGTTGATATATTTCACAGAATTACAGAACAGTTGAGGTTAGAAGGGACCTCCAGAGATCATCTGGTCCAACCCTCCTGCTCAAGCAGGGCCACTTAAAGCTGGCTGCCCAGGACCATGTCCAGGCAGGGTGTGAACATCTGCAAGGATGGACACTCTACAATTTCTCTGGGCCGCCTGTGTGACCTAGAGGAGTTCTTTCTTAGGTTATATATAGATTCTGAAAAGCACAGCCAATTTTTCTTTCCAAGGACGATACAAGGAGGTTTGTGGTTTGTTTATCAATAGTTCAAAATATATAGAACCATACTCTAAAAATGCAGTTTTTACCCAAGTTGACAATATACAACCATTTTGCCCAGCCTTTCAGTGTTTTCTATCACATTCACTCAATTGTGCACTTCTTTCCACTTATCTAATCATCCAGTAATTTTTTAGATACTCATCTTTCTCCTTAGTGATTAAATACAGCCATTAATGAAAGATTTGCCAGAATAAGAAGTGAACAATTACTTCTCTGGACAAAAGCTAACAAGAACATTTCTTTAACAGCTAGAATAAAGTACAGGGGAACTGTAAATGTCAGTCTTCTGCAAAATAAAGATAATTACATACAGCAAGATATGCACTCTTGCCCATTTTTAATGGGAGGTCTGAAAGAGTGATACAAAGCTTATGCTTTTCATCTAGTTTCTTACATCCTTCATTTTACTTCTTTTGGTGCATCTTCTCACTGTGTGGCAGATCACCCTCTGCCTCACCAGCTGCAGTGCTGGCGCTCTGTAGGGACAGCCCTCCACTCCAGCATCCTCCCAGCCTGATTCCAGCTCTGTTTCATCTTTCTCTTCCTCTTTGTGTCTCCAAGCATTCATAATACCTCTTACTCCTGGGGCTATCTGCATGTACTGGTTGCTTAGAAACCATTCCTGAATGGCTACAGAGGATTTAAAAAAATTGTCTTCGATAATTCTCCCACCCCCTTTCTCATACTGGAGTACTGTTTTAAGTACTGTAAGCAATTCTTTTTAACTTTCATTTTCATTACATTTAATGTGGTTCTCAGTTTGTCCTCTGATCTTACAAACACCATACTTACTTTTTTTTCTTTCCTTTTCTTTCATCTTTATCTCCCAATGTAACTTTTAGTGCCACAGTTCTGAAGTATCCTTCCAATGCAGAGCAACTGAAAAAGTCATCACAGCCAGAGCCCTGGAAGCAGGAATTGTCTGAAGGTACAATGCAAAATCACAAAGGTCTAGTGTGAAAAATGTCATAAGAGCATAAATAAAAGCTGCTCCCTTTATCAGTGCTAACTTGATGATGCTGTCAAATGCGGACGAACTGCAGGGCCCTCCCAGGCTCTTCTGAGACTGAGAAAAAAAGAAGTATGATGAGGTCTTCCCAGATTAACACCTTTATAAAGATCAAAGGCTAAAATAGGTAGCAGACCCATTGTGAGAACCCAAATAAGAGCAGAAAAAAGGTGAAAAGGCTCTTTGTCTTCACAATGACTTAAATGGCCAGAGCACAATTCACCAGTAGCCCTGTAGCTACACTTTGCTTTTTTATAGACACCATAAAAAAATGCATATTTTATACTGCATATAGATTTTCAATATTCTGATATGAAATAACCAGTGCTATATGTCCAGCATGGGATCTTGTAATACACTTTATTAAATCTGTGGACAGAGTTAATATTTTTAAAAAGACAAGACATTTGTTTCAGTTTTTGGAACTCTTGAATCTATACCCACATTTCCTATAACTCTCTTGCTCAAATATAAAATTCTTTACATTGTTTTACACTACTAATATGTGTCTGAGGCTTACGGATATTCTAGCTGACTGTCTAAAAAATTCTGTGAATAAGAAAGCAATAACTTACTGTGAATGACTGGCTATTTTGATTGTCCTAGGTAACTCAGATCACAAATAAACTCCTTGATAGCTGAGCAGATAACTGCCCAGTTAAAATGGCTGTGGAAATGTTTCTGGTTAAGACCAAGAATAGTGACTATCCATTTGTCACTTGTGCACTTTCCTTGTCATCCTAGCCTGAAGTCTGATCTTTCCCTGCATGCTGGCACAGGTCATTCCCTGGCACTCTATAGTTATAAGTGCTGAAGGATCTGCAGATTGACAGACTTGTGTGAAGGTTCATGAAAACACCTGGTTGTGCCAGTGCAAGTCAGGGCTAGAACTCCCTCTCTTTAATGAACACCAAGATACAGCATTAGTTCATTATTTTTCTCATCTGCGTTTTATGGTATTCCAAAACAAAAACTACTGTGTCAGCTGAAGCTTCAAGAGCTCCGAATTCAGATTTAGTAATTTTAAAAAAATAGTTTGAAAACTGAAGCTATCAATGCTAAAAGAAGTGTGTTTGATACCCCTCAGTATGATTACAGAGACTATATCCCTGCCTGGAGGCAGCTATGGCTTCAAGTGAAGACATAGCATGATGAACCCTCACAAGGGGTCTCCCAGACTTCACTTATGCCACCATGATTTCCATCCTGCAAGATCTGCTTCCATAAGCTACAAGAGAGAGAATGTGACTCTTCTGTCCTTCCCCTGGGTAGTCATATATGTCTTGCACTGCAGAAGAAGAGCAGGGAACAGACTAGCCCTTGATACAGGGGGAATGTCCTTCTCCCTGCCATCTGAACATAAAAATCTCAGAAGCTCTAATTTCAACCACTCTTCAAGTGATTTTATTGCTGCACCATACTCCTATCTTAAAAGAAATGCTTTAATGTTAAATATATAGTACAGTCTATATAGTACAGTCAAAGTTTGACAAGCAGCATGCATTCAGGCTTTTAAATTTGTACATAAGCACCACTTTAAGTGTGGTGAACTCTTCAATAGATCTGAGATGATGCAATGGTCACCTTGTCATTTTGGCCTAGTCCTGTGATCCTCTTACTTCTCGTTTCTTTTTCTGCTAACATTTTAAAGAGCAGCTGAGTGCTTACATCTCAGTGTCCTATATGCTGGGGAAGGAGGGAGAAGGAGGGAAAACCATTTATTTTGCTGCCTTTATTCCCATGAGAACGACTAATCAGGTGGGAGTAGAACAACAAGTTCTGCTAGGCACACAGAACCTGCTTATGAGACATCTCTGCATGCTCTCGAGGTTTCATTAGCTTTAAGTGGATTTTTTCCACTCCTCCAGATCATTGTTATTTCACAACCAAATTTATTCAAACCAGGGAAAGACACATCTCTTCAAGTAGGCCAACTTCAAACTCAAGCACAAAATGTACTATATGTATTTTTTCAACTATTAAAATATGCATCAGTAACAACAATGGGTTTATGGCAAACTCTCTTTTCCTGCTGTAGGGAATGCTAATAATTAGTGTGATTTCTGTCATCCTTCTAAAACACCTCTGAACCAGGAATTATTATGGAGAAATAGTTTTTCTATATGGGCTGTCTTGCAAAAACAACCAGTTCCGTGTTTGTTGTATGATCATCTAGGGAGAGAGAGTAACACAATAGCTACACCCAATGGCAACTTCATTAACTGCTAGTTTTCAAAGAAAACTAGGATTTTCTTACCAGGGACTCAACAAGCAAGGTCAAATATAAATACTTAGGCCAGTTTTAACAGTTGGTTTTTCATGAATATAAATGCATTTTTAAATGGTGATACCTTGAGTAATTTTTGTTAATTCAAATTTTTCTTGCAATTTATCTTTTAATGCACAACAGTGTTGTACTTTTTATTATGAGGTTTATTACCCTCACTCAGATTAGTGTAAAGAATTGAGCCACATTTTCTTCTCCTTCCCAGATTCTCAGGTTTTGATATGTCTATTCCTTTGTTGTGACAAAAGTAGCTTCCAGATTATTAACCACAGGAATCGCTGCTATGTTACATTCTGGGTTTACAAAGAAAACTGGAAGTGATGCTCTAACATGCATAAAATATGTCTCCAGTTCTGTAGAACAACATGTTAGCATCTGAGACTATAGAAACCAATAAAAAAATAAAGAAGGGAGCCCAGGTTTCGGCTTCTAAATTTTATTAGGACAATGATTTTTCCTACTGCAAAGTTAGAACATTTTCATGGAAGTTTAAAATTTCCGCTTTGCTTTAAGGATAATGAAAAATCATATTACATAGTTGGTCAGTAGGTACAGAATTATACATTGAGTAGAAAGAAGTACGTTTGGGAGCTTTGTTACTAATTGAACCAGACCAAGAAAAAATGAAGTAAAGAAAATCATAGTCTGAAATTTTTGAGTCAACAGTGCATGGGACACAATGTTGACATCATGTTATGGATGTCAAAGAGACACCTGAGAAATAGAAAGAAATAAAACAATGGACTTGCAATCTCTGCTTCTGGTGAAAAGCAGAGACCTCCAGACTACGATTTTTTTTAAATTTTGTTTTTTCATCACAGATACTTTAAGTTTGATGGATTACCTTTTGCCTCAGAAAAAGTGGCAAAGTATCAATTTTCGGTTATATTTCACTACTAAGAATTTAGGGGTAATTCCTCTAAAATTTAATAACTGAAAGGTTAGAATTTGCATATTTCCTTATAGTTCCTGAACTTGTATAGATCATAGATTTTTCAGTCCCATTCTGCACTGGTGTGAAAGAAAAGGGATTCAGGAGCTGCATCATGCTTTCAGAGCCATGAAACTCAATGGGTAACTGATACCTGTGCCCTGCTCCAGTGAGCAGTTCTGATGCATGACGTGTTGCTTATACAGCCACAAAAACAACAGCGATGTTCCTTCTAGACACATAAGTAGAGTTGATCCTCCTCTGCAGCAAAGACCCCAAGATAAAATAAAATGTAAGGGTAGAAAAGGTGCAAGGGGATCTTAGGTATGGGATTAGCCAGTTTGCTTCCTCCATTCCACTACTCCCAAAATGACACAGAATGACTGAGCACAAGTCATCACTCAAATACACCAACATGTTTTCTCAGCTTCACCTAGATAGGCTTAGAGAGTCAGCAAAGCTTCTGTTAAAATATGAAGATATATTCCTTTGAAAATACCTTCATCATTGAAAAAAAAAAGAGCCTACATCATTGCCTATGGAAATAAAACACCCTCACTGATTCAAGGCATCTTTCCACACTCAGCCTACATATTTGTTCAAAGCTTGGCACTGCTCTTCGGTTTCATAGTTCAACACAGCTGAAAATTCACCATGTGGAAAACTTAAGCCCAAAGTTACTTGCTTATTAGCAAAAATGCTTTTAGTGAGAATCTTGTAGATTGTACTGTTTAACCATATGTAAGAGCCTCCCACACCACATTCCTCAATCAAAGGTCTGCTAAAACTAGTTATGCTAATTGCAATTTGCTTAAAGGACGGTTAAAGGTTGCTGGAAGGATGCCAGCGTGTCTATTGCTGGAATACTAAAATACCAATGACAGGCAAAAATACAACAGAAAATCTTCAGATATAAAAAAGGTGTAATCAGAAATCCCTGTTTTAGCATGAAAATGATAGCACAAACAGGGTTTTAAATTCCCTGCATACAGCAAACCAGTTGTTACACAGAAAGATCCCTGGAAAGGTGAGTTTTTCTTGAGATTTTTCACCAGAGTTAGCAGAACCATGCAAGGGTGGCTGGTCCTCACACAGCTATGTCCTCATAAGCAAAAGAAGTAACTTGGTTCTGCTAAGCACATGTGTGTTCTGCATGTGAGGAACAGCTCTTCTTCAGTGCTTGTCATTTACTGAGAAAAATGGGAGGAGTCGATGGTGAGACTGATGACACCTCAATGTCCGTGTTTTAAATGCAGAGCACCTAGGGATTACCCTGTCACTGATCAGGCCAGCACAACTTCACTTCAGGCTCTTTCAGATCCTCAATACAGAATTCACGCAGGAAAAAAAAAAAGAAAAAGAAAGAAATGAAAAGCATCTTTTTGAAGGAGAAGTGGCAGAGTTTTAGATTAAGCTCATCCATCCAAGCTGATACTTACCTTCCTTATAAAGATGCTGATGCCTTTAACAGCAAAATAATTTCAGCATCCAAAATAACAGAAAGGACTCAGAGCTCACTCTGTAAAAGTTTCCTAGCAAAGACACCATTGTGGTAAGTCCATGTCATAGTCTGTTTCCTACTGAAATGAATTAACTCACAGAAGCTCCGTTTTTAGGGAATTGGTCTGACAAATCAAAATGCCCCATTCTTGCACTTACTGAAGACAAGGGAAGAATTACCACTGACTCTGAGACAGGAATTTTTTCACTCACCAAGCTTAGATATCAGTTTATATATGCATCTTAGCATATTGACTATGACGAACCTATTTGCTGACTCAGAGAACAAAGCAGCAACACGAGCAAATGCCAGTCATGGGCATGCCCCGGTTTTACCTCTTTTTCCGTCTTTACTTCCTTGCACGCCCCCAGATTCATCCTGGGAACCAAAGGCCTCTTGTTTCAATTTTTTGGCAAGACTTCTTATTTATGGTGTAATGGTCTTCAGGACTGAGACCACACCCTGAGACCAAATTTTCTCTTGAGTTGCAGCATTCCATGGGCATGAAGGGTGTTTTACAAGCACATGAAATGACAGCTCCATAAACTAAATATCTGACTTCTAATAGCTGGCTTCACACAGCAAGGGCCACAACATGTAATGGCAGGGTTGAAAAGGGTATAAGAGGACAGGAATTACAAGCGTGGAAGACACCAAGATGGGTTTGCTGTTGTGTGCCCACTGTGGGAAGGAAGTGTTTGGGAGACCTTGCAGGCACACATGTATAGGATTTCTTTTCCCCCCAGCATATAACATAGGCTGATTTTTGTAGTGATCCTCAATCAAGAGCAAATTAATATTTCCTTGGTAAAAACTGTGGAGGGTTCACATTTAGCCACTTAATTCATTCACTTAAAAGAGTAATTAATTCACAGATACCACCACTTCCTTCAGGCTACTTTTTAGCATGAAACTAATATAACTAGTACCATCAAATAAGCAGAATCATTTCTATGAACTGTTTTATTTTTAAGGTGATGGTAGGGGAATAGGCAAAGACCCCACATATCCCTGCTGCCTGTTTGGTCAGCCTCATTTCACTATATGTGTTCGTGCCTGGCTGCTGCAGGATATAACACCTCACTTTGTCTGGAAAGTGAGCAAGCATTCAGAACACATTACTCACAGGCTGCAGCTCCTGGCAAAGTCACCTTCATGCCACATAACTGGCAGGTAGGGAACACTGCACAGGGACTGCAGCTTAAGAGGCAACTCCCCAAAAGCACTTGCCCCAACTCCTACACTATCCTGCAGATAACTACAGAACGAGATTCTACTAGAGCGCAAGTGGCTCATGAACTGTGTCCTGTTACTTGTCAGGATAAGCGAGACCACTATAACCTTGTGATTTAATTTCATGCCTTTCACAGAATGTGACAAATGGCCAACTTTTCTCCTCTGAGGCTACTTCCTCCCTGTGCTCCTCCTACAACCAGGGGAGAAGGAGGCTCCTAAAGATGGCTATGAGTTCAGACTCCTTCTGATTCATTCAGTCTCCTCTGATTATAATGAGAGCCCAGTGAGATCAGCCCCACAAAGTCAACAGCTTGTGCAAAGACTTCTTAAGCATGCTTTGTTGTCTATTACTGAGCTCAACAACTTAGTGAACATTCATTTCAGAATGGCATCTGTTCTTGAATTGAAGGCACTACAGACAAGATCATCTGATATCTTTGTCTCAGCCAGTCACCCTCACTTTGCTTTCTAGTCCTTCTAGAAAAACAGGGCATGCAGAATACTTTGGAAAAATGGTACCCTGGAGTGCCTTGGACATAAGGGATCACTTTCAGAGGCTCAGGTGAGATGAGTCCGCTTCAAACAATGCTGAATACACCACTGCTTCACTGCTTACATTATCCCTAAAATTTAGTTTTCTTTTTTCACCTGGTTGGAGGTTTTTCCTGATAGCCAGAGAATCACAAGCAAGTGAAATATCATCCTTCAATAAAAGAGAGATACAGAGAGGCTTCTAGCCTGTGTATCTGTGCAGAGATGCTCATAAACATGAAAAACATCTCCTACAGTCTCATAAATGTGAAAGTTTAAAATGTCAATACATTTTTAAAATAAATCTCATGATTTGCAGGCCTACCTAATCTTTGAATAGTTAAGGTTGACAACACTGTAAATAGCAGCTTCTGGCCAAAAACATAAGGCAAATTTTAATGTTTAATACAGAATGACACAAAAGATAAATAAAGATTACCTTAAACTTCTGTCAAAAAGTTCATAAACAAGATAAGCCATTCAGGAGAAAGGTGTCACATTTGAAATATCTGCTTACACCATAAAACAATCTTTCAGATCCACAAGGCAGATTAAGAAAGACTAGTAATACATTTCCACCATCTGCCCCAGAGGAATGAAAAGGGAAACATAAGACTTTGTCAACAGATCCAGAAGAAACTCCAAATCTACAGTCTGCAGGTGAAAGACAAGAATTTAAGTTTGGGCTGAGTCTTCAACAAAGTCATCAAGCAATTATGATGACCAAAAACTTCTTGCAGTCAAGTTCTCTTTGCAGACAATCATTCCTTTTGACAGCCCATTTCCAGAATCACTCCGCCTGGATCTCTAGGATCTTTTCTCAACCCAAGCATTATCCCTAGCCCAAACCCTAAATTAACCAAGTAGATTGCCCTCTGTCAAAATCACATTTTCTATATTATATGTACTACGCCATCTTTGTGCAGGCAGGGTGTATTGATTTCGTGAAGGATCTGGGAAAGCAAACTGCAGCATGTCCAGGCTCAGCTCCTTATTTCAATTGCGCCATGATAGTTACTTGTTATATATCTGGCATTGACCTTCTTTGTGGTACTTATAATGCCATCTTCAACAGATCTTATGTGTCTCCTTCAGTAGTGTCGTATGAACTGATCCTCCAAGGTTCAAATTCCAGGTGTGTCAGACCAGAAGATCCCTGATGTACATCCAGGTGCTCAGAGAATTAGGTTTTAAGACAATGGGACTAGCTTAAGGGTTAATTTACAAAAATCAACATCATTTATATCAAATTAATAAAAGCTCATCCTGAGAAGGTAGGCACAGGGGAAGCCTTTTCAAACCTACACTTTGAAAGTCATTAATTAGATTCACAAGAAGTCTTTCTTTAGAAGAATTCCACATTTTTTCTCTTTTATTTATCATTGGTTTGTTAATCATTACCATGCACATAGACTGCATTTTTCGGGACTTTTCCCTTGAATAAAGTAATTAAAAGGTATTTAGAAATTAAGAAAGGTATTCTTAGACACAGATCACTCTAGAAGCCTGAACTTTGACATGGTCATCACATACACAGAATAAAAATGTGTTTCCCATTCAGTGCTTTCATCTACCGCCTGCAATGACAGATAAGACATGAAAGAAAGTTGAGAAGACATTACCTTCTCAGATGCAAAGCACTGATCTTTCAGATGTTTACTTTAGTTGGCAATACCAAATCTTGACCTTGAATCCCAATGGAACTATATTTTAAATTGGTGTGCTGGGTCTGCTTGAGATGCGTGTAATTTCCTTCATAGCAGCCTGTATGGTGCTGTATTTTGGTTCTGCAATTTAAGCAGTGTCGGTAACACACCCAGGTTTCAGCTATTTCTGAGCAGTGTTTGCACAGCGTCAAGGCTGCCTCTATTTCCCACTTTGCTCCCCCAGTGAGTAGGCTGGACAGCTGGACCAGATTGACCAACATGGTATTGCATGACTTATAATGTCATGCTCAGAAATAAAAATTGAGGGGTGGATGGTTTAGGGAAGCTAGTCATTGCTCGGATACTGGCTGGGAATTAATCTACCTGTGGGAGGCAGTGAGTGACTGCCTCTATATTACTAGCTTGTTTTTTATTTCTTCTTGCTCTATGTTTTTTATCTCTCTTTATCTAAACGTATGAGTTTTCCGACTTTTTGTCTTCACATTCTCTCCCCCGCCCTACTGTGGGGGCTAAGCTGCCAGCCAAGGTCAAAACACTGTAATTGGGATGAATTAGAGTCAGGGGAAAATATAGTTTCTTCACAAACTGCCTCCAATGATGCTCTTTGTCTTCAAAAGAAGTCAGAAATCGTCCAAAAGTAAAAAAGTTCTGGTTTGTGTCTGTTCACATGCTTTTGTTGAATGCAGGAACATGAACTCAACTACTGCAGGAGACAAAGTCTTACACCGCATGGACTTGGGCACAACATGAATCCAAAGATGTGCGCAAATAATGTGCACTGTGTGCTCATCACAGGCTACTGTGGGTACAGAAAGTTGAAGAAAAACTTCTAAAATATTCCAGTTGTATCACACGGACCACTGTCTACAGTAAATGTGTTGATGCTACAGTAGGGAAACGCTGGTATGACCACATCCTTGGAAAAATAGGTTAAGTGTTATAATTAGACCATGCCAACGACACGTACCAGTGGAGTTCCTCTGGTGACAGTTCACCCACATGGTCTTGGTGGGGGCTGGTTCTTCTGCTGTCTTCACCCTGGACAATGCGATGAATCCAAGCAGGTCACATCACCTGCCTTTGCTGCTTAAGCCACAAGCAGGGGCCATAGCCTCCATTGCACACTGCTTTGATGCCTTGAAGTGCCGTGGGCAGCAGTAACCCATCTAGGAGCACCTGCTATGCATTTGTGGCAGATGACAGTGCCCTGGCTGAAGGTGTTGCTGGCCAAGCAGATGCTGAGAAACTGCCACAGGGATGGCTGCGGTTGCAGGGAGGCTGGTGAGAGAGCCCAGACCCCACAGAGGGGATGGGGCAGGGGGCAGCCATGCCTGGTGAAGCAGCCTCTCAGGAGGGCCGACAAAGGTCCAGGGATGTTAGGAATGACATGGGAGGGTGCCAGGTACTGCAGGGAGGCAGCAAAGGCCAGTCCTGCATGGGGAGACAGAAATGAGGGCCACGGGGGCTGCAACGACTATGGGAAAGCAGTTCATGCTGACAGCTGACACGGGATGCTATCAGGGTCCCCACTCAGCCAGGGCCAGGCAGTAACCCACACCCGGTCAGGTGATGACCCACACCAGCACCAGCACCCACGGCTAGGGAGAGCACTCGATGAGCCATCAGCGTCTCCCTGTGCCAGTGTGGGACCCTGGGATCCCTAAAGGAGGACCCTGGAGTCCCCATGTCATATTCTGTCCCCCGCCAGGCAGCACTGGCTGAGAAGCACCAACTCCATGGTGTAAGCTGGCTCTGCTCTTGCAAGGATGTTTTCATTCGCAGAGTAAGGAGAA
The DNA here is from genome assembly GCA_013397865.1 of Struthidea cinerea. NCBI lineage: Eukaryota > Metazoa > Chordata > Aves > Passeriformes > Corcoracidae > Struthidea > Struthidea cinerea. The sequence goes on from VZTI01005564.1 coordinate 784,312, forward strand.
GAAATTAAATGTAAGGGCCCTTGTTGGTTTTCCCATGGTTCTGCAACAGGACTTTACAGCCCAGCTCTGTCAGACCTTCTGTGAAGAAGGGCCCTGGGCCCAGCTTGACAGTAAGGAAGGATGGGCTCATGTTGTCATCGGAATCATTGCACACAAAGAAGGTTTGCTCCTTCTTCCACGCATGAACTGAGTGACAAAAACAGGTCTGAATTTAGTGACAGCTGCGCGCAGAGGCTCTTTAACCACTTTTACCTTGACCCTCAGTGCCTAAACTGTTTCATTTACGTGGCACTTTGTCTGTGACTGCAAATGTCCGCGCAGAGCTCGGTGCTTTCCCCTTCTCCCCGGCCGAATGCCTCTCATCAGACAAGTGCAGCAACAGCAACATCTAGTGGCAAGTGGGCTGGTGGCTGCAGCAGAGCAGAAACCACCTCCCAGTTAAGAAAGTATAAACCAGGCACAAATGGTCAAGGTCAGAAAGTAGCAAGCAGAAAAAAATTCTGCAATAATTTTTATTTCAAAGTTTTATCATGTTTGCATGCACACATAACATATAGAATATATATGTCTCAAATATAAACTAGTCTTAACTCCTCCTTTGCTTCACACAACTAATACTCTACTTCAAACAGCAACTGATTTGATGAAAATATGTTTGTATTCTATTTAACATGCTTAGATTTTACACATCAGAACCATAACAGTAGAATTTCAAGGGAAATTATGCATGCAATTATGGTTTTGTTAGGCACTCAGGCAGTGAGCTTATGATGCCTTAAGCATGAGAGAAACATCAGATGTATAATAAGACATTCAATACTCCTGCAAGGACAGGATTCTACCTTGTCTTTCCTACACAAGACTCAAAACAACTCAGTTTTTTTTCCTCTCTTTTCCCCTTCTGGCACAAGTCCTGTGTTCAGTATGCCAAACAACCATTGTTCAAGATAGATGATTTTTTAGTTAGAACATGCACTTGAGCTGCATCTCCTCTTTGCTGTTGTACTGAGTCTGGCTAGGATGGAGTTAAGTTTCCTCACAGCTGCCCATATAGTGCTCTGTTTTAGATCTGCTACCAAGCCAGTGTTGTTGACACAGGTATATTTTAGCTATAGCTGAACAGTACTAGCACAGCATCAGAGCATTCTTTGTTTCTCACTCTGACCCCGCATTGAGTAGCCTTGGAGTGGGCAAGGGGCTGGGAGAGGACATAGCAGGTACAGCTGACCCAAACGGACCAGAGGGTTATCCCATACCACAAAATTTCATGCTCAGTGGTAAAAAATGTGGCTAGTCTTTCCAAGGCAGCTGCTGCTCAGAGAGTTCCTGGGCATAAATCTGCTGGTGGGAAGTGGTGAGTGAGATTGCCTTTGCCCACCTTGGGGTTTTCTGGGGAAGATGTTTCTTGCCTCTTTCTTTCACTTGTTTAACCATCTTTATCATGACCCAGAAGGTCTTTCCTCTTTAAATTATCTCTCACACACTGCTGGGGGCAGGGAGTGAGCATGCAGTGGGTCTGTCGTGTGATTGCTAGTCAGGGTAACTCACCACAATCAAGCTTCCTTTGCTTCATATCCTGTTCTAAGTATGCACATTACACTGTGTCCAGAACTACCAAGTGTGATATTTCACATATTGCTGTGATATTGCTGTGAAGTTCCCAATTTTCACGAGTCCAACTGTATGCTAAAGGAAATACAGCATATTTTTTCCTATCAGCTTATCCTGGACATTTCTGGTGTCTTGGCTTCTCCGGGAACTTATTCCTGGACACTGCCTTGCCCTTGAATTGATCACTTACAACTAAAGTTTCCACTCCCCAAAACCGTCACTACAAAACTCAGTCTGGACTTGTGCTCCCCCAAGTCCACTCCTCATCCATGACTCTTTTTCCATGAAGTACATTTTCCACAGATGAGAAGAACCACAGCAAAAGGGCATCTTGTCCCCCTACTCAGTTTCTGATTAGAGAAAAACTGTCTTCAGCAGCAAGGTTCCTCCTGAAATCTGCTATATGTAGGCTATTCATGTGCAGAAATCCAGTGCTTAAATCCAAGGAGGATATTCAGAGAGTATGTTTATTCCTCTAATAACAAATCATATTGCTAACTATGTCCAGACCTTGTGTAGATGCTGCTCTACACCCTGCACCAATGCATGTCACAGACTGTAGCAAAGGAAGGAGACATATTTCATTTGCTAAGTTCTTTTTTTTTTTTGTTTTAAATTTCCTATATCAACTACCATTCATTCCTATGATTTAGGACAGAGTTACAGGTTCAAAAGAGGCTCATCACAAGGAGTTAGAATTTTCTCTGTGTTACATCAGTCTGCAGGGAATGTGAAGAAACTGGGCACTCACTACAGTGAACAGTTTTATTTTACAGGAAGCAAACAGAGTACAAATTGAAAATTGTCAATTACTGTGTTACACTTGGAAAAAATGGGGGTAAAAAGTGAAGCAGAGACTGTGAACAGATAAGGAAGTATAATCTCTCCTTGGCACATGTCTTTTCATAGGTAATTTCTTATGGAGTACATGTTAATTTATTTTTCCCTCAGACAAAAATGTATTTACTCTCAGACAAACAGTCTGTATGTGCTCAGCAGTTGGTGTTTCTACTGACAACGTATCAGCTTACCAAAGGGGTGATTACCCTAAATAAAAACTAAGTGGATGGCATATTTCATTTTCCCATTTATGTATGCAAGATGGCAGAAGAAAGAAGAGAGAATTATTTCCTTCCTAAAACAGCATCATAGAGTTTTCCAGTCCTCTTGACTTGAATCACTCCAAAGCCAGCTGCCTCCAGGAGCTTGCTGTACTCTGCTGCTGTTCGCTCCTTCCCTTCTGTCTGGACCAACATATTCATCGAATACAGTTGGGTTTCTACAGGCCCACTTTTATCTTCATGCAGAAGCAATTCAACCAGCAGCACCTCACCACCTGGTAGAGTGAAGAGAAAGAAAACACACCCTGAGCAATGAAAAGCAGCCTCTACGTTAAGTCATATTTCAGCATCACAGAAGACAATGAAAGAGCCAAAGAATCATAACATGTCTCTGCTTGGCTGTGTAGGTATTGATGTCCCAGGGCTAAAGGGGTGCTAACCTGGGATGGAAATTTCCCATTTTCCCCAGCTGAAATTCACAGGACCTTACTGATTTTGCTCAGAAGCTGACTCTGTAGCAGTGCTCTCAAAGCTTCTAGGGTTCAATGCAATGCTTAATAGGATTTTTACTATGATGTATACACTTGTGTAACAGCACAGTGTTATGGCACATATCTGATATTCCTTCTGAGAGCATTATTTTTAAAATAAAATACCACAAAGATTTAATTGTTAATCCTTCTGAGCAAAATGCCTTTTAAAGAGCTCACATAATTTTCTCATTAAAAAAAGGACAAACATTGGTAGACATTGAATGTACATTTCATTATCTTGTACAAAATAAGCTAAAAAAGATGGCAGCTGAACCTGCAGCACAAAGACATTGCAGGATATCTCCCCTTGGAGATGGCTGAACCTCATCAGAGGCTCACATAGAGCCCTCACAGCCAGACATGCAGACACAGAGTTCATGAGAGCAAAGAGAAAAAGGCTGATGAAAGGGAACTACGTCACCTCCAGCCTAATGGTAACACTCTTAGTGGCCCCTGGCATCAAAACACTGACAATCACAACTTTGGTATTTATAATGTGAAAGGAGTCACTGCAGACTAGCTTCCTCTTTCCACATTTAGAAAGATGGGAAATTAAAAACAGAGCCCCTAACCAGGCACTGGGAAAACGGTGATGGAGCCCACAAGGGAGCTGTATGACTCTTATGAATCCTGGCAGTGCTCAGCAGCACTGGGACAGCAGTGTAAGAGGCTGCAGAGAGTCTCTCAACCTAATGGCACTGACTGAAGGGCAGAAGGGAAAATCTGGCACCAGAAAAATATGTCAAGCAGGCATGAAAAAAAATCCACAGCTGCCATGTACGCAAGGGGATAAACCACTACTCACACAAATGAGCCTGTAGAAAAATCATTTATCTTCCTAAAGCTCTCACCACTCTCACATTCCTCTTTTTAACCCAATCAAGACAGAAAAATGATCCCTTTACTGCTTACATTCTGACACACGTCCTGTTTTCCAGTGCTGTATCTATCATATACTATAGGAGTTAATTTTTCTTTTCATAGTTTGTAAAAGACAGTGCACAGTGCAGAGGCTTGTTAAGGAAGATCTACTGTCAGCCACATCCCAGGTCACAGACCTGTCTGAAAGGGGAGAGGTATAATGCAGCAAGAACATCTCTGCCACATTTATTCTACAGAGTTCTGGCCAGTCATGAATTTCAGCCTTTCTATTCAACATTAGTTTAATTGAAAAACATTTGTTTTTATATCCTTCTTAAATTGTGGAGGCCAAAGCTACACACAGTGCTCAAAGTGAGGCTGCACCTACCCTGAGTATAGTGGGCCAACCACTTCCTTCAACAGCTCAGTCTGTGCTTAATACACCCAATGCAGCAGTTGTCCATTTTGGCCACCACAGCAAGTTGTTGGTTCCTGTTGAGCTTATCATCAACCAAAACCCCCAGATCCCTTCCTGCAGAGCTACACTCAAGCCCCTTTACCCCAGTCTATAAGTACACCCAGGATTACACAATCCCAGGTGCAGAGTCTGGAATTTGTCCTTCTAAAATGTCATGTGGTTGGAGATTGTGCAGTGGTCTAATCTATCAAGATGACTCTGTAAGTCCTCTCTACCCTCAAGGGATTCAATGGTTTCCCCTAACAGCATCATAAACTACCTAGTTTAGCATCATTGGCAAACGACTTGGTAACATCCATGAGAGTGAAGACTCTTTTATCTTCAGTTAGAACATGGTTGAGATTACTTCTCAAAAACATGACAAGAATGTGAATTTTGAAATCACTATAGATTGTTAATGAGGAAAATGCAAACTGAAATTGAATAGAGGAATTTTATGCAAATGCACATACACACAGGAAAATAGCAACAGCAAACATTAAGGAAATTGAAACTACTCCCTGTCTGCCTCAATGATATGCTGTCTGGAAGACAGTCATTATAAGACACTCTGTATTCACAGTCCCTTCCCTCTGAAGGGACATAATATATAAATGTTATCAAACTTAGCCATCTGCATGGTAAATTAGGAAAGGGAAGAAAATAGATGAAAAATCTTGTTCTGCATGGTATAATAGAGGGGCAGAAGGGCAATTGAAGTCAGCTCTCTGTTTCTCAAACATCAATAATTAAAAGTGGGAAGAAATCCCTCCACAGAAGCACATTTAAGGCAGTCAGACAACAAGCCCTCATGTATAAACCACTATGTTTTTAAACCTTCATGCAGAGACAAGGTCTACTCATCCAAGCCTCCAAAGGTCGGTCAGGTCTCAGCAAATGTTAGGTCCAACCTGAGGGCCAGATGTGCCTTAGTTGTGTGTTGGGGTTTTTTCCTTTAGAATTCTAACACGCCTATTCAAGTTCAAAGTCAGTTTATATTATGATGCTTTATTATGAACTATTTTATTCTCAGAGAAGAATGTCCCTGAGCATTTCAGTCCTAGACATCTATAGAAGACGGATTTCTATTTCTTACCTTGGAGACTAAAAATCCATTGCTGTATTGCACGATGATTTGAGGATAGTCAAGGTCTTCTGTGGAACCCATCTTCCTTCTGGACTGAGACACAGATTTCCTGGCTCTCTTAATTTAAATAAGCTTCTTTTCACCAGACACAGAGCACACCAGCTGATCCACATAATCTTATTGCTTCTGAGAAACACACTGGTTACAAAATGCGTTAGCTGAGTTATTTGGCTTTGATGTGTTCTTCTATCAGGTTCAGCTGTTTCTTCCATCATCAAGTGGAAGGCTAAAGAAGCAGTGCGGATTAAAGCTTCTATTGTCAGTTCATCAGTCAGCAACACGCTGGTACCTCAGAAGCACTTGAAAGCTTGTAACAAGCAAAACAGGAATCAGCACAGAAGAATATCAAGAACCTGAACTCAGTGCGATGCACCAGAGTTCATAAACCAAAGCAGAATCTTACTTTAGGCTTGTTCAAAAGCACATCTATTCCACTGAACTGGCTTTTGATGTGGGAAGACTTCACAAAAAGAAACAGAAGATTGCAAGGGATAGAGTTTAATATGAAGAAGACTTCTATTGATCTGGCATGCAGCTCAGCCAGACAGGTGTGTGGAACAGAAGCTTGTAAAATATTATCAGTACAATTTGCCTCATCTTTTCTCTATTTCACTAGGCTGGTTCCTCCCCTACCCACCTTGATTCCTCTATTTTCCTGTCTTTGGCCCTTTCTCTAAATACTCCAAGTTTCCCGCAAGTCCCACAGTAATTACCACAAGCCCACTTTAACTTCCCATGATATTTTCACTCACATAAGCCCTTTGATCATTTTGTCATCACTCTTCTTCTCAGCTAAAAGTATTTGGCTGAACTTCTTCATGGCTTTGTGGGCATCCTCCAGTGGTCCTCCACTAAGGGGACAGGGAGTTCTAATGTTTGTCACCGTGCTTCTCATTGCCTGTTTGCTAGCTTTTGTACCTAGATGTGGTTTATTACAGCTTTTGTCTCTTGCCTCTGTCTGTGAGGCTGAAGAGCCCTTAACCACTTGTCTCAAAATTAAGGTACCCTCACATTATGGATTTCTAAATATCCTTAGCATTCAAAATGTCCTATTATATACAGATCAGAAACAGTATCTGTTTCCCAGCTCCTAATACTACAGGGTGTCCTGTGTTACCAAAATACTAGGCCTAAACACACAAAAATCAGAGCAAATTCCAAACTGTAGAAAAATGTACAACTCCTCATTCTGGACAATGTGGCCCAGAATCTGTGCAGCTTGCATTTAACAAGACAACATTTTTAATTTTTAAATGTTTTTAATAAGCATTGAGAGGTGATCAGTTTTGTCCTGCTATGGCATCCTTAGCATTCCTATCACAGCCTGGAACTGCAGTCTTCCTTTTGTACTATAAATGCTGAAAGAAGAAACCAGCAACGTGTAACACAGGCACTGCTTCATTTATCACACAGAAGGTTTATGGGTTGAAGACTGTATTCCATTTCAAAAAAGTATTACCTGTTTTAAAGGTACGAGATACACCACAGAATAAAGACATAATATGTATCCTTCTAACAGCACGAGTCGTAAGTCATTCTCAAATCTCATACTGAGATGTTGGAAAAACCAGTAAGCTTTATGTGCTTTAAGTCAGCTCTTGACAGCCTGATTGCACTAATATGTAGCATAAAGACACATTTCCTATTTTGAGAGATCTGTTTCACCCTGTAACAATGAAATTGCTTTTAGCAAGCCTGGTCATGTATACTACACCCTTTCAGAAGCTGCATGGTGTGAGAACAGCCAGTTCTTTGGAAAAGGCTGCTCTACTGGCAGCCTCACTGAAGACATTGTCCTCAGGGAGTCAGTGTCTTGGACAGGCCACGTTTGCTCTGCTGGGCCTTGCTCTTAGGGTCTGAGAAACTCATGCGCTATTAAGGTAATCTGTAACCCATAAATTGTTTGGGAAAGGTAAGGTTCACGTGGACCAAGGGGTGGAATGCACTGATCCTGAGCAGGAGCTTTTTGTACATCCAGGAGTCAGTGCCGCCGATGGTGGCTGCCACGCTGCACGTCCAGGGTGGTCGGTGCTGCGCCACAGATATCCCTCAGCTGCAGGAGGGGCTCAGGCAGCTCCCACTCAGTGCCAGGGATTGCACCACCTGCACGGCCTTGCCTTTAACAGTGCAGCAACTAGCTCTTGTGAGAATGGCCTTTCTCTTGAAAGAAAACAATAACCCAAACGACCCAAAATGAGGCGCTTCCTTCCATGGACAGTGTCTGTACCACATACTGTGGGAAAATCCAACAGGGCTCCATCCAATGCTGCATGGACATGGGTGCCTGGCATCTGAAGTCACATCAAGATTAACTTGCTATCTATATCCCTCTTCTTTCTTGTTAAAACAGTTATTTTATCAAGCCATTTGTTGCAGGCCTTCCTTACAGAGTTCCAGAAAGCACCCCTGCCTTCAGTGTAGAGCATTCTCTGTAACCATGGGAGGGGTTCTTTCAAAATGTTGCCCTTCCCCTGCACTAAGATAGTCTGCAATAAGGCTTTTCTGAAAGGCTAAAGCATTAGAAGGGAGAACTGTGGAGAATTTTGGGGGAAAAAAACACACACTTATAGAAGCACACACAGTTCAGGACAACCTGTGGACAAGTCCACGATGCCTCAAGGGTTCTCTAGAGCAGGCCAGTGGAAGAAGGGAGAGCTGAACCTTGGAGCCAGCAGGGAGCCTGGAATGTGGTTCCTACTGCCTCACAGTGCTTCTACAGCCACAGATCCTATGGGACAATTTCCCACCCCTCTGCCCTCCATTTGAAGTCTCCTTTGACAAGATGTTTCTAGGCAACATTCAGCCCCCAGCCTCTGCCTGATCCTGCTGCAATGGGGCTGTTGTCTTTCTAAGCAGGGGTTCCTTATTCTGCTCCTCCCCTGTTTTTTTCATGCTTAGTTACTGTTTCTTTTGTTGTATTTGAAGCTGCATTTCCTAGTGCTCAAGGCTGTGCTTCTTCAATGACCCATGACTATCAGCAAGTTCTGAAAAGCAGCAGCCACCAGCTTCCAGTTAGCATGTTAAGATAGCAAATTTCCTGGCTTTTCCTGCCCTCTGCTGTTTCACGTAATTCCCAGGCCATCAGGCCAAGGACCTGCTGGAAGGTTCTGTCTTGCCAGAGAGAGTGGCCTAGGGAGCAGCTGACCTCACTCAGCCCAGCCAAGCACAGCCAGTCTCAGCTCACAGGCTATGTTCCCTGCCTGGTGCATTCTGCTCTGGGCTTAATATCCTCAGTTATGGCCAGGTTTCATTCATTGCTCCTAAGCCATACTAGAGCTAGAAAATTTATCTCAGTCTATATGGCGAAATACTCCGTGAAAGGGGGAAAGAACTCTATTGACAGAGACGTCTGCATCAAGCAGAAAACATCCCACTGTAGCACCATGACAAGGCGCGAACTTGGGAACGGCTTTCATTACCCAAAACATGAGTAACTTGGAAACCTTCACCTTATTTCCTTTGTTCCTACACAAGCTTTTTTAAAGTTAACATATCCAATGACAAGCAAAATATACAGACAAGAGCTCTTACATATAGCAAGGTATCATCAGAAAATGTCTGTTGGAACATGGAAACTATAGAACAAACAGGGTTTTAATTTGCCTGCATGCAGCAAAGCACTTCTTTCAGGTTCTCTTCACAGTGTTTGTTATTTAGAAAAAAACCCAAACAACTCCCTGAAACCCAAGATTCCAATCATGCAGGCTGTCCCACCATGTCTCTGTAATTGCAATGACATTAAAGATTTGTATCTCCTGTGTGTACTGAGGCTACTTTCTCCCTATCCTCCTCCTACAGTCATACGAGTGGGAGGCTGAGTAAACTATCTCAAGCTGCTCTAGTACCCAGCTTAATGGGCAAATGCAATTACTGTTCAAGAAACAAGTGCAGAGCGACTTTCTAGTGCCATCTCCAAATGTTCCTCAATTAGTTTCAAAGAACTGGGTGGGTAATGGCACACAGTGTTTGATCAAATTATTTAAAGAAATAGCAGCAGGCATCCAGTAAGAACTACCCAAGTGCATAAGAGAATGACTTGGCTGCATCATCTTCCTACCTGTTCTGTAATAAGAATCCCTGGGCTTCAACCAGTCACTAAGGTGCAACACTCTTTCATAATTTAAACCAAAGTCTAGAGGAAATAAAAAATTAATACCATTTTTTCATGCAAAATTCCCCAAGGCTCAGACAAGATTTCTCCTGGAACTCTGAAAAGACCACAAAGAGACATAATTTGGTCTATGTTTTATTAGATCAATACCTCAGGAATAAAAATGCAGGCAAGAGAGCTCAGTACAGAGATTAGTTTTATTTTGCAGGAATTCAAGTACAAATTCAGCTCTGCTTTTGTGTTAAAATCAGAGAGACTGATGCAAGCTGAAGCAGGCCCACTACATATTTCTTTTGTGGATTGTTTCTTGTGGAACAGGCGTTGATTTCTTTCTTTCCCTCCCAGATCCAAAGGCAAGCCTAGCCAGGCTGCCACATTTGCAATACATGCATGTTCAAGATCTGTTATTAGTGATTCTCCTGACAATGTATCAGCTTACAAAAAAGTTGGCAGCCTTAACTAAAAGCTAAATTGATCATTGCCCCCTAAGAAGAGAATAGCACATTTCTCCACTTTTTCTGTCTTGTTACATACATAAAACACGTACTACTATTTCCGTCCTAAAACAGCATCATAGAGTTTTCCAGTCCTCTTGACTTGAATCACTCCAAAGCCAGCTGCCTCCAGGAGCTTGCTGTACTCTGCTGCTGTTCGCTCCTTCCCTTCTGTCTGGACCAACATATTCATCGAATACAGCTGGGTTTCTACAGGCCCACTTTTGTCTTCATTCAGAAGCGATTCAACCAGCAGCACTCCACCTCCTGGTAGAGTGAGGAGAAAGAAAACACCCTGAGCAATGAAAAGATGAGCTATTTTTGAGCTATTACTAGGACAGATCCTAACCTTTACTTTCAGGAAGAAGCAGCCTCTACGTTAAGTCATATTTCAGCATCACAGAAGACAATGAAAGAGCCAAAGAATCATAACATGTCTCTGCTTGGCTGTGTAGGTATTGATGTCCCAGGGCTAAAGGGGTGCTAACCTGGGATGGAAATTTCCCATTTTCCCCAGCTGAAATTCACAGGACCTTACTGATTTTGCTCAGAAGCTGACTCTGTGTAGGCAGTGCTTTAGAAACTCCAAGGGTTCATTGGGATGCTTAATAGGATATTTTACTATGATGTATATACCTATCTAAACAATACCCAAAATTCTCAGTCCTTACACTTTATGCCTTGAAAGAGGAGTCCCTGCAGAGAAGGAGACAAAAACTGGAAGCCAGACAAAGAGACCTTAGACCAGGTGCTATTTGTCTCAGGTGCACATGGCTGGCTCAGGAAAGCAAAGGACTGAACCAAGAAACTCCCACACTGAAACTCTGCCACCCAAACTCAGCATCAAGACTGGTGTGCTTCACATTACCAATGGGTGAGACTCTCTCTGCTCTTCCAGAGCTCACACCTACCAGGTTTGCAAGCTTTGTAGACTTTTGCCAGCAGTTGTTTGCATTTGTCATCATCCCAATCATGCAGTATCTTTGACAAAATATATAGTTCAGCTTCAGGAATTGAATCGTTAAAGAAGTCTCCTGTAAAGCAAGAATACATGCATCATACAACATTATATCCCCACAACACTGAGAGCTGAGTTTTGCAAATATTTTCAGTTCTGTTCAGTTCTGGGCTTGCCATCTCCCTCACATATATCATACAGTGATGGAATTACCAGTTAAAAGTCCTATATTGCTCTGGATAGGGAATTTTGCTCTTGTTCTCGCTCAAGAAGATCTAAAATATTTAAAGGCATCCTGAAATAGCCTTTGATGCACAGGAAAGCATTTGAGCTTAGGCTTTCTCCAATGACAGAAATTCAGATTCATAAAGCATTAAGGAGATAGGTTCACATGCTTTCTGTCATGAAAAAGAAGGAAAGAATATTGCCTTATATAAGAAAATGTTCAAAGATCTTTGGTAATCATGGAGTTACTTCATAAATCCGTAGGTAAAAATACACATCTCTCACCTCCTAGCACTAGCTTTGTCATGCCTTTTGTTTAGCACCTGGTGTACTGCATTCAGATTTTTCTCTCAGCATTTTACTGTCATTTCTTCTCCCATTTTGTTGCACCTTCATTTTTATACGCTCCCTTCTCTCCTCAAGGCTTCTTTTTTGTCTCTGACCTTTGAGCACTATTAAGCAATTCCAGCACTTTGAAGATTTTTGTAAACATTAAAAATGAGATCTCCCTATAATCATTTTCCTCATAGATGGTACAAAGCCTACGCAGGATCAGTGGCCTGGGCAAGAGGAACATGAGCTAGCTCACCCACTTTCATGGTCTGAAATATCTTGGGACTTGAAAGTCAATCAGTTATGACCAGAGAAGGAAAACCTGAGCATGCCCGGCATCCCTCACATCTGCCAGGAGGTTTGCACGGGAGAAAAGGGGAGTGCTATGAAAATTTATAACAAAGTATGGCATATTTCAAAATTGCAGGATGCTTTTTTATTTCTAATGTACCTTGTTCGGAAGAAATTAAATAGTTCTCTTCAGGAATAAAGAACTTCTGTGCTTCTGTTGCTGAATAACTGAGTTGCGTCTCTGATAGCTGCTGATGGACAACTGAGCCAGCTGCAGACCCAGGCTGGGGAGGCTGCAGCCTGAGACACTGACCCCAGAAGGGGCAGCTGGAGACCTGAGCCTTCAGTATGATACCTCTGAGCAGAGCTGGGGCTCTGGAGCAACAACTGTGGCACCACCACACCACTGTCCACACCTACCTTCATGGAAAGCGATCTGACGCTCCTCAGGGGAAACAAATTGTTCTTTGGCCACTTGCACAACTTTGGGCAGGTCATAAATTGTGACGGTAGAATTTGGATACAAAGAAACACACTCGCGGGCCAAAGCTCCTCCGCCTCCTTTGGGGACAGTAACAAAAGGTCAGCACTGACACAAAACCAACCTGTTCAGTGACACCCCCATGAAATCCTATAGGCAGTGGTGCACTCAGCCTCGTGGAAGCTGGCAATGTACATTTGCACCCCACGTGTTGCTGAGAGGGAAGAGGAGGGGCAGGAGAGGCCACTGACTCCATGTGTTCTGCAGGAAGGCCCAGGGCTTGCAGCACCCAGGCATGTGGGGTCAGCCCCAGCCCTTACAGCTCTTATACTCCCTCCTAGCCAGACCCAGCTGTGGGTGCTAGACAGTGAAAAATGAAAAACAGTCACTAAACCAGGCTCTGGGGAAGAAGTGAGGGAGGCCAGGAGGGAGCCTGCCTCATCCCATGAATCCCGGCAGCTCTCAGCAGTGCTGGGACAGCAGGGTGCTGCAGGATAAGAGGCTGTAGGCAGTACCTCAACAACCGTGACTAAAAGGGAAGAAGGAAAGAGTCTAGCATTGGAAGAATGCATCAAGCAAGGCATGAAAAAATGGTAAAACTGCCACATCTACAAGGGGATGAGTGACTACTCACATAAATGAGACTGTAGAGAAAAGCATTCAGCTTCCTAATGCTCTCAGCATTCTCACATTTCTTTTTTTTACCCAACCAAATCAGTAAAACGCTCCTCATATTGCTATGTCCTGCTTTCCATTGTTTTGCCCCTCATGTAACATAGGAGTTGTTTTCCTCTACAGAGCTTATAAAAGACAGTTCAGAGGCTTTTTAAAGAAGATCTTCTGACACTCACCTCCCAGGTCATAGATCTGCGTGAAAGGGGAAAGGTCAAATGCAGCAAGAACATCTCTGCCACATATACTCCATACTGAGTTCTGGCCAGCCATGAATTTTAGCATTTCTTCATCTGATCTAGCAATGCAGACACAGCACAGAGAGAAGGTTCCTTACCATATCCCTGGTGATTCCTATCATATAACTTCTACTACATGTTTTAGCTTAAACAATAATCTCTGGTTTTATTGACACAGAATATGTCCTCTTTGCATATAAACCTGCCTTGAGTATTACTGTAGCAGGAGGGTACACCTATGAATTCATGCATTTAAATAGGGAATTTAGACTAGTGACATCCAACCATGTATTATGCTGCTCATTCTCAGCATTTCCAAGGGATTTTTTTTCCCCCTCAACTACCATTGCCTCTGTCAGAGATCTGTGATGTTTTTCAGATTAGGAAATTATATGCTTCTATTCAAAATATCAGACAGTGTCCCAGTAATTGATATTGTTGAGAAATAAAAATATTGCATGACACTCATGAGAGGAATTCTCACATATTTAATTGTCCTGAGCCATAACTAAAAACACTAGTTTTATCCAAAATAAGAGGAATAAAATTTCTATAAACAGTCTAATGATTACCTGTACATTGCTCCAAAAGGATCTTTAGATGAAATGCCAAAAGCTCTTTCATATTGGTTTCTTCCTTCTCTAAAATAGCAATTTAAAAAACATATGAGAGTGCTGATACATTGCTCAGCCTTTCACAAGCATGACTGGTTCTTTTCAAAGTCAGGTTGGAATGGCACTTTGAACAACCTGATCTAGTGAGTGGCATCCATGGTAGGAAGGTTATCTTTAGAGCCTTTTGCAATCCAAACCATTCTAGCATTCTGTGATTTATGGGAACACACCTGAAGTAAACATACAAGACTGGTGCAATCATCACCATCATCTACACCCTGGTTGGTCATTAGTTGCATGGACTGGAACAAGTGAGACTCCAGACCCACATTAAACTGCTCCTATAAGCCTTTGCAACAGAAGGATGCTTAGCCACCATTACTTAGCATTTACTGTGTTGATGCCACCTCCAGTGAGAGCCACTGTAATGATAAAGTGCTTTCCTGGAGGTGAAAAATAAAGAAATATAATTTTTAGATCATCTCTATAATGAGAAAGAAAAGGAAAACAAGAACATACACAAACACAAAACAAGGAGAAAAAAAACCACACGTATTTGCCATGTTATCTGTTGCTTTTAATTTCTGAGAAGCAGCCAGCATCTTTATTGAGCTCTTCCCCAGAAACACACCACTCAGAGCAGCAACACAGACACTGCAAAGCAACACACAGCACACAGCACTCCTCCTTACCTCACAGCATCAGCCAGGTACTGCCAGCACAAGTAGACTGTATTGGAATAATACATCATAATATGATACTGAGACTTTGGACTTGATTTTGTAAGGTAGGTGTTGGAAATTTCTGTGTTTCTGTAGAGGGCTAAAGGGTAAAATAAATACATTTACTAACATATATGATATAACACCTTGCCAGGTCTATTTTACAGCTTGGTGTTTATCACCAGAAGATGTCTGTAGAGCCAAAGACACAACTACATTACTTCTACAACCAAATCCTTCCACTGCAATGAGCAGTGGGTGAGGGCTGCTGAAATCTGTGTTGCTCCATTCAATCTGGGTAAACACTATCTCCCTATGCTTAACTCCAGCACCAAACATTTATTTCAAGGAGAGCAAAATAAATGCCTTACAAGCGTTATCATTTACATACAGTCTTCTGCTCTCAGAGGAAGCTTTCAGTGTACTCTATTTAAATGAGAAGTCTTTGCAGACATGTCTTTTTTCTGATCAACAAGATCAGCAGGTGGGGGCCAAGTCCCCAAAACAGCAGGCCAGCCACCCCTACCCTCTCTCAGTTCACTAGGGCAGAACCTTCTGCAGACACAAGAATGCCTAAAGGACTCCCAGAAATCTCCCCCACTCCCTCCAGTGCAGTGGCATCACTCACCCACAGGACTGGCATATCAAAGGAATAGATCCTGCTCTCCCCAAACCCATTGGGCAACAGCTATAATCCCTAAAACAGAGCAACACAAGGCAGAGCAGGGGACACAACTTGTGAGATTCTAGCTAGTCCTGACCAGCTGTCTGATAGCCAGAGATCCCTTCTGTCCAAGTGGACTCCATGTTTCTGATGTAAGGACAAACTTACATCACCTCTCAGTTCTGATCAATAACCTAACAAAATATTTCACATGATAGTAAAAACCCAAAAAAAACCAAAACCTGTTACGTTACCTGGTCATGCTGTTACCCATCCACCCTGGCATTTTCTTTTAAGGTTTAAAATCCTGCCCATACCCCAGAGATTTCTTGAGACAAGCTCTGCAGAGATCCTGAATATCTTCTCCAAGGTCACATGAGGCTCTTGCACAAAGAAGTTTAGGGATATAGAGCCCTGCACCTGTGTTTCACTTTATACCTCTGATGATGCTGACATTTGCCTCTTCTCTTTCAGCCAAAGAGTGAATCCCAAGAGTGATTCTCTCTTTCTTTCAGCTACATTAACTGACTTAACATTTGGTATCACCTTTGCCCACACATCTTACCTCACTTTCAAAACCATCAGAGGTTTAAGTCTTTTAGCTTATTCCCATTTCTCTGCCTTCATTACCTCCTTCTTGTGTCACCTCTACTGTCAAGAGCTTCAATCCCACACAGGCATCCAGCAGTCTTTCCATCCCTATGGTGTTGGCACCCAGATGTGCAGCAATGGCATCTGAAGACAGAGGCTTTCCTGACTCCAGAAGAAGATCAAACACCCCCAGCTCACAGGCAGTGAACATAACCTGGGGGTAGGGAGAGGTGGGACTGAGGGATTAGGTGAAAGCACTAAAGCCCACTGCATTTCACAAACTGCTTAATTAGAAAAAATATACATGTAATAATATTTATTTCAGATAAAATTGTATTTCATATAAACAAGTCCAATTATTAAATTGTAGTTTATCCAAGCACTGATATAATATACTATGCATGCATTTCCTTTTTAGTTTTCCAATGAAGCCAGCCAATGCTTTTTGGCTTCCAAAAGTCCACATTTAGAGATCAGGTTTTGTGTGTAAATGTTCCTGCCACTTCCTTAGTTTAGGAGCACATTCTTACAATCTCCTGGAAAGAACAAAGGCAAGACTGGGTGGTGGGGGACTTGCTCTCTGTTTATGTTTCTGTTCTTTAACTAAGGGTCTAACACATGCTTCGGTGAACTCTGGAGACTCTCTCATGGCTTGCAATAGGGGTAATATCCCAATTCTATGGACCTTGTTTTCAGGGACTGATGTGAAGGACTACAGTGGTCTTCCAGAAGCAGGGAGTTTCCTCTCATCCAGAAGAACTGCTTCATTCAAGCCAGCAAAATTGCCCAGTCTTTCCATAGAGAAGGTGTGTAACTTCTCCAGCAACATCTGTCAACATTCAGACAGACATAGCTAACCACACATAAAAAACAAAACAAAACAAAACAACACCATCCTTCTTTAGCTATACACAGTCGACTTTACAAGTATTAGCCTATTAGTCTGGTCACATAAACACCCCGGAAGAGTAACAAAGACATCAATTCAATTGACTGCCTGTGTCATTTGAGCTACGATTCCTTTACAATGAAGCTCCTTTTACCCTGAGTAAGAACATGGCTTAACCAAAGCTGAAATTGTTTCTCAAAAACATAGTACTAACAGTGTTAATTTGGAAAGCATTGGGCACTTCTTTTTCTCACAAGGTGATTTTTCGTTATCTATTTTTCCTCTCTTTATTATCAGCTCTGCCTTTCAGGAACTTAAGGTGCAGCAGTATTTGCACAACCCAAAGAGCATTCCTTCTGTTACCATGTTGGCCAGAGGTTCAGCAAGGGACAATAGAAAACTAAGTAGTAAATGAGGAAAAAATCATCCACTGCACTGGATACTATAATTTTATGCCTGTGTGCTTAAGCAAATAACAGCAGTAAACAATAAGAAGAGTGGAATTACTAGTTTTACCTTTGTGCCTTAAAAATATGCTGGTTGGAAAAACAGTCATTATACCACTGCTTTCACCTCTTCCAAAGGCTTATATTCAGGACTCTAAAGAGAAATCCTTGAATACTTCTGTCTAAAGAGGCATACTCTTTCTAAGACTGAGTTATACTTCTTACCTTGGAGACTAAAAATCCATTGCTGTATTGCACGATGATTTGAGGATAGTCAAGGTCTTCTGTGGAACCCATCTTCCTTCTGGACTGAGACACAGATTTCCTGGCTCTCTTAATTTAAATAAGCTTCTTTTCACCAGACACAAAGCACACCAGCTGATCCACATAATCTTATTGCTTCTGAGAAACACACTGGTTACAAAATGCGTTAGCTGAGTTATTTGGCTTTGATGTGTTCTTCTGTCAGGTTCAGCTGTTTCTTCCATCATCAAGTGGAAGGCTAAAGAAGCAGTGCGGATTAAAGCTTCTATTGTCAGTTCATCAGTCAGCAACACGCTGGTACCTCAGAAGCACTTGAAAGCTTGTAACAAGCAAAACAGGAATCAACACAGAAGAATATCAAGAACCTGAACTCAGTGCGATGCACCAGAGTTCATAAACCAAAGCAGAATCTTGCTTGGGACTTGAAAGTTGCTGTGATGGGCACAGTCCAGGGGACCCTGGGCTGGCAGTAGGGTACACCCCATCCCTAAGTGCAGAAGCAGCCAGTCCAAAGAGAAGCTTTAAGAGTCTGTTTGCTGTTTTCTCATTGCGACTAGTTTGCTCTGATGATGATCACTCAGGTGAAGCCTATGAGGAATTAAATCTACCCTTGTTACTTTTCCGTATTTTGCAGATCCTCCCACCCACCCTGATACCAGCTTAGAAAGCAATACCTGTTCGATAGCAGCACCTCAGCAGGGGTGTCCTACTTGTGCTTCACCATGTTTTGACAGAGCAGGGTGCTGAAGGATGACAATACATTTTACTTTTTCCAGCTGAGCACTACAGTCTTCCTCCCCTTCTCTGCAAAACTAACCATGGGCAGCAGAATGCCCTTGGGAAGAAACAATGAAGTGATTGCTAAGTGCAAGATGGGGAATGGATTTCAGCTTCACACAGGACATAGCTCATAGGTCTTCATCAGAAAATTAAACCCCTGGATTACTTTCCTGAAATCTCGCTGCCCTACCGTTCATTTCTCCATCTTGTAAATGCCTGACATCTTGCCCATCTCACCTTGGGGCAGATGTAGCAATGCTCGGGTGAGGAAAGATCCTTTCCATCAAGGAAAAGACTCAGTTTTTATATCACACATTTAGTGACCCTTCAGGAAACAATGCTAAATGAGACCTTATTTAGGTAATACACTGAAGGCAAAATGTTACAAACCAGAATTTTTTCAGTGGCATCTTTTTCCATGCTTCAGATTCCACTGTATAATCCTTCTCCGATTCCGTCTTTTCCATTGAAATCCTTACATTTTAGCCAGAAGATGTTCTATTTCTTTCAGCCAGTAGTGAAATGGCAACTTTCTTTCAGAGTTAACTGTTAGTCAAGCAGATGTAAAAGTTTTCAGCCTTTTCCCCCTCTGTAGGCAAACTCAGAGACAGTACCTGTTCCCCAGGTTCTAACACCGCAGTTCCCTGTGTTACCAGAGTACTAGGTATGACCATTACAAGAATTACAATAAACACCAAACTGCAGAAACATGTAGAACTGCTCCTCCTGGCCACCACAGCCTATAAACATAGCGCTATTGTCTTGTTAGTGCACCAGATTCAGTGTTCACTACAGATTAGACACTAATATTCTGTGTATTTTGTATGTGCAGGCTGGACATCCCAGCACCAGCACACCTCTGACAGAGTGACTGTGAATCTGTGCAGCGTGCATTTAACAAGACACTGAAGGTTTCAAATACACAGCTATATTCATAATGGACACCTTCCCCTGCTATCTCCAGCTCGAGGAGAGCACATGAGCTCAGTTACTATTTATGAACTTCTGTCTGCATATGCAATAAGCTACCAGCAGAGTTCATTTATTTGGACAAAACTAGATCAGCTCTTGGTGAACACACTACAGCTATTCCAGTGCTTTGGTTTCATTCCAAAAACAGCTCTGTAGACGGATAAAGTTTAAAACTTTCTCACTAAGTCTCCATCTGCATGGGTAACCAAGTCAATTTATTTCCCTCAATAACATTCCCTCTCCTCCAATGAAAACACAGAACTAAATTGTACATAATCAGACATCACCAGCCAAAGATAACTATTGTTAGACAAAAAGATTAGAAAGTTGTATGAAAATAAAAATATTTCTCTTCTAAAAGCCAATTCTACCTGCTACTGAGAAACTGGTGCAATTTCACACAAGCATAAGGATTTCCCACTCCTGGGATCATAACAGCTATTCAGCCCCAGGCCATAAATGCACTTCACTTAAGGCAAAGTTATATGGTACATGAGTCTCTACTAATAAAATGACCACACAGTTGATTAAACACACTTGAAGTTCTTTTTCAATTATGACTAAATCTGTCTGTTGAGGACACCAGTTATAATCATCTAATGGGATTACTACTAGTAGTGAGATGTAGGGGAGGAGGCTTGCAGATAACCCACACCAGACTGAAAAAAGCCACATGCAGTGTGTAGCTGTTTCCAAGTAAATTGTTAGTGAGGCTTAAAGCCTAAGCTCCTTTTAAGCTACAAATGCATTCATGAAGATGAAGTTGCAATGGCTTGCTTTCTCTGAAAACCCTATCAAGGTTTCTCTCATAGGGCACAGACCACGTGCAGGCTAAAGCCCTTATTTTACCACCACAGTTCTATTTCAGTGACGCATTTTTCTTTGCCTAAATGACTCACTACAGACAAATGCTACACAAAAACCAATTATGTCATTTTTGCATAACATTTGAAATTAAGAAGTTATCTATGAACAAAGGAGATTTAGTAAAATTAATGTGTCTGCCAGTGAGAAATGGAAGATGACACTATTTTCACACATGAAACCTTCCTTATAAGCAAAAACTACAAATCCCAGGGATGTGACTACAATGAGTTTCAATAATGCCAGTAGGGGAACAATTGTGCCTTGCTATCATTACTAAGTCACTAAGTATGCCCAGCTTATAACAGATGCCCTGGAAGGGCACTAAAATAATACAGTTTGTGGCCTTTTTTTTTTAACAATCCTAAAAAGCCAAGATAATCAGTATCATACTTTTTCTTTGAAACAGAATATCCAGTTTTAACAAAATGCTCCTTTTCTTCTTTGTAGCATCTAATTATTCTCATATTTTACAATAAATGCATTTTCCTAGTAACATGACTATTATTTCCATCACTTTGACACTGACCAACTTTTTTTCCTGTTTTCATCAAATACACTAATGGCAAACACTTGGAGTGGGCAGGAAAACCTGTATATCCAGCTCATTCTCCAAGCAAACCCTCCCTTCTCTTTAGATTAACTTACAGTAAAAACTCTGACTGAGAACATCTTTTAAAGTGCATCTCAGGCAATCCAGAGTTGTTCTTGGTTTAACTCGTGGACTGCAAATAATCTCTCAACAAATAATTCAACTAAGTAGTCATTGAGATTTCTAAAGTCCCAGCAGGTAAGAGTCACAGTCTTTCTGACAATAACCAGGTACAGTAGCTAAAAGTGGTAGAGGCAAAAACTTTAGAGAGAGAGAGAGATGCAAACAGAAAACCAAGATGGATAGCAGCTGAGGCAGGCTCTGATTTCAGAAACTACTTGTGTTCTGTCAAGCATCACAAAGGAAAATTGTGGATATACAACTGCCTTAAACAGGCCATTTTAGAGGCTCGGCTTTGCTGGAGATGGCAGGAACACCTGCCTGCCCAGGGGAG